>RSEF01000031.1:582609-612184 GCA_003993805.1 Himantopus leucocephalus
TGGCCACCTCTCGGTAAAGAAATGCTTCCTAACGTCCAGTCTGGAAGGTTCAAGTCTTCAAGGAAGGTAGCCATGCTGCTGTCATGGACCACCAGTGGTCCAAGGAGCAGAAGCTGGGGAGCCACTGGGAGCGGGCGGGCAGGTGCCCCTTGGTTCCCAACTCTAGATGTGGCTGAAAGGAGCCGGGCCACCTTCCGGCAGGGCTTGGCTAGTGAAGACCCCGGTCCCATTGCCACGGTTGGGGGCTGCAGCGGTGGCAAGACCACACTTTCCCAGGCCTGTGAGGGTGGGGTGACTGGTAAAGCAACCGGGCATCACCCCCTGCTCCACCACGAGTATTTCATGGGGGGGTTCCTCTTATTTCCAAGCAGTTATTCTGGGTTTGCAACGCGGTTATGAAGAAGCACTTCCGAACTCCACATTCAGGTAAAGAGCAGTGTCTGCTTTGGCAAAGCTCAAGCATTCCTTGGAAGTGCACTGTTTATTGTGGTTTATAAATAGCTCTCGCGGTGACATGTAAAGCCCGCAGTAATACGTACCGCTCGGCTCAGTGTTGTTGGTTGGAGAAGGAGCCCGAGCAAAGTCAGATTTCTCTGAGGTTTTCAACATTTGTAAAAGCAAGCTGGAAATGAAAATAAATAAAGACATGCAAACAAAATTCTTTCCAAAACACCCATGCTCAAGTGGGTTTTTTTCTACCACTGTTTTTAAAAAAGCATCTGGCAAGCCTTTCTTCAAATTTATTTTAGCTAAATGCAAACAAACAACAACTCTAATAAGCATAGTAGCATATTCATTAACAGCTCTGGCTACAGCTTTTGAAGATAAGGTGAGGAAAAAGTTCTTTAGCTTTACTTGCGGAAATGTATACGATCCCCATGAAAGGGATTTTAATCTTAAACAACAAGGAGTATAAATGTATATAAAGCCCTGCTGGCACAGACATCACCTTTTCTGCCGCAGGAGGAGCCGCAGCCCTGTAGAGCGGGCGCTGCATTGCACGGCTCTTCTGGTCTGCTCGGATGTTGGGATGGACACCGGGGTTCATCCTGGTGTAAAGCCAAATTATAAAAAAAAACAAAAAACCATGAGAAACAACCAACCTGTTCTGGCCTCATACACCCTCCTGCTGGCAAAATCCCTGCGGCTTTTGCTTCTTGGTGGATCTGTGGTCTGTGTGGAGTGTCACGTTCCCTTTCCTTTGCTCTCTGGACGAAGGGCCGCGGTGGGACGGGCTGAGCGCCGGGTGCAGCACAGCGCCGGTCCCCAGCAGGAGCGGTGGTGGGGGGAGCGATGGGGGTCAGGGGCATCCCGGGGTTGCCAAGGGCAGAGCTGCGGCGCCTGCGGACATGCGCACGACGCCTGGCTGGGGTTTTCCTCATTTCACACCGCTTTGTTCTACCGACTCAGAAGAGCAGGAGCTTGTGTTTGTCGTTGCAATATTTGTCAACAAACTCCTACTTAAGTGGCCAGCAGAAATACTCAAGGTTCCTTTTGTACGGTGTTTTCTGTACGCAACAAAGGTCTCAATTACAGCAGATTCTTTGTGCTCATGTCCTCAGTCTTAAACTGTCCCATTTGCCTGCACCGGGTGGCTATATTTGGTTGTGGAAACGTTACCCTTCAGAAATGAAATTCAAAAATTCATCAACTTGAAAAGAGCTGTTGGGCACAGAAATCATTTGATCGTTTCTCAGCAGGGCCTCTGACACCGGCAAGCGCCGCTCCCCGAATGGCCCGGCAGCCCCACGAAAAAGCAGGCGGACGGGGAACCCCTTCTCCGGGACGACGGCGAAGGGGATGCCAGCGCGTGGCGAGGCGCGGGGACGCGAACCGCACGAGGTGCTGCAAGCGCCGGTCAAGCCGTGGATCCCATCGTGTGCGCACGCAAGGTGGCTGCCGACAGTAGGCTACAGCTGTGAAGGTCTCATTTGCTGAGCGTTCCGGCTCTGCTTTTCGAAGGTCAGCGTCACACTGTCTAAATTGGCTTCACAGGGTTTTCTACAAGGGAAGATAAGAGCAAATAACCCGTAGGCACGGTCCCTAATGAAATCTATTCTCACATGTAAATGGATGTTTCATCCTGCCTCTTGCAGGCACGGCGACCCTTAGCACCCAGCCGAAGCTCCCGGCTCCCTTCCCGGCTGCAGCCGAAGGGTCGGCCGGCCACCGGTGTGCCGGGCTACGAGCCCAGCCGGTGGGCAGCACAGCCACCCCTCGCCTGTGTGTGGGAGTTTCTCAGCCCCACCGAAGCTGGTGCACGTACTCCGGAATTACAGAGGAATAATGAGGAAAAGATGTTTGCAACAGTATAAATGAGACTCATTAGAAAAACAAATGGGAAGGACGGGGCTGATCTGAGACATCAGGACTAAGAGTTTCCCAGGTTCGTTTAATATTCAGCGCGCGTAGTTTCTGAGAAGTCATTGCATCTTTGCAAAAATTGCGCCGCGCACCTGCGTATCATATCACGACGGTTGTTTCAGGCCTCGATGACACGATGCCGTCCCCAAGCCATTGATAATCACGTCAGGTTGCTCAGGAGAAGCCAGTGTTTCTGTGCAAAGCTCAGACGGTAGCAGGTAATGAGTATTCCCATCTCAGCAGATTTCTAATGCAAACTCATACAGAGAAATATTACACATTAGCCTCCTTTAGAGGAAGCTCATTAAAATAGGAGTGTTTGCACTCCCACTGCTGTATGAAGATGTTGCATTTTTCAAATTTGATTCCTAAACCAATTAGTTTTCCATACTATAAATGCCTTTCTGGCTACGGTACACGTTGTGAGGCGGGGCTGTCGTTTCTTTAATGGGAATCATTATTTGAGCTGAAACGTTTGGTCTGGTGAGTCCGGTTGGTTTCCACTGCGTAAAGTAAAAACGTTGCTTGTCATTCGCCTGCTGCTTCTTGCTGCCGTGGTTTCTGGATGCTTCAGCATCCACAGGGTGCCCAGCTCTGGATCCCATGGGATCACCTCCGGGCAGCGGCGCGCCTGGGCGGGCGACGGGCGCATCTGCGCCCGTCGCCCGCCCAGGCGCGCCGCTGCCCGGAGGTGATCCTGCCCCGGTGATTTCACTTTGTCTGATATCAACCAAAGTTTAATGCTGCTGGAAAATGTCCTCAGCTGCGAGACACGTGCCACGAGGCGCTGTCTGCACCGTCCGAATGACAACGCGGTGTCTTCTCTTTCTCGTCAGCCGTCACCCGATGGGCGAAGCTGATGGAAGGCGGTATCCGCGCTGCCTTTTCTCACCACCCCAAGTGTTCATCTCTTGTTGGGGGGGACCCGTGTGGGTCCTTGTCACCGCTTCCATCCCCAGAGCTGCATCGCTGTCCCCGGGGAGGGGTGCCCGTGCAGCAGTGGTGGGAAGGAGGATCCAACATCTCACCCCTGCGATGTGTGTGTGTGTAAATAGTACATTTTTGCTTTGCCCTGTCTTTAAAGTCTTGAGCTAGCATAAAATCCTGTTCCTTTTTAGATGGAAGCATTGCAAGAAGCTGGAGATGTTTCGAAGACATACACAAGGAATTTGTTAAATTACATTTGCATTAAATTAACTTGGGTGGTCCACACGTTATCGAACATCTAAAGGACTGGAGAAAATGTATAACTTAAGAAATGTATTATCACGTCTAGTAGAGCAGCGACCTGTTTAACTGATGTCAATATGTTTTCTTTTAGGAGGACTCCTTCGTTTTTGCTCACAGTGAAGCTATCCAGCCTCCCCGAAACATCTCGATGGGTGGTTCTGGGTGTTTTGCAACATGTGTGGGGTGACGGCTGCTCTCTGCGGTGGTTACCGGAGGTCGTGACTAAGAGCCGTCAGACACGTATAACACCAGCGCTGTCTTTGGGAAAGAACAATGGAAAATTCTCTTCATTTCTGCAGCAAAACAGAGCTATTGCCACATGATTGCTCATTAGCAGCAAACAATAATTCTCTTTATATTTGTCCACGTTTAGTGCAGCTTTATAAAAAGTCAGTGCCTGATAGACTAAATCATTGAAATGAAGACAGTGAGCCAAATTTAGCTTTCATTTACTGCCCTCAGGAGAGATGACCAGAATGTCATTAATAAAGTAAACAGCAGTAGGTGGCTTACGAGTAAAAGACATTAATTCCTGAAAGCAGGACACACATGGCATCGTGTACGTTGGCCAATAGTTTAAAAATAATTACGTCCGAGTTGTTTATACAAAAATGGGTAGATTTTGTTTTTATCTGAACTGATCAGATCTGTCTTGAAAACCAATCTCAATTCTGATTCCTATCTGGTCTAATGGTTCCCTGACCTATATCTGCCGCTTACAGTGCGCACCGGCAATAATGGTGGAAAAAATGCTATTGCCTGTCTGCACATGCTTAGGGCCGAACAGGGCTCAGATACGGATGTGGTTTTGTTAGCAGCGGTGGAATGCGGCGTCAGGTGGAGGTGACAGTGATGGAGTGCCGTATGCTGACCAGAGCGGTGCCGGGGGTGCCCGTACCCACCCTGGGCATGCCCCCGCTTCGGGGCTCCGTCGCTTCATGAGGCTCAGCGCGCGGCAGGGCTGCAGTGCAGGAACATGTTCCTATCATAAGGACACAAAATGGTTATGGTACGTGTGCTTTTTTTCAAGCTGGTTGTCAACTCCTGCATTTTGAACAGGTCCAGGCATTGAAGAACGCCTACAGCAAATCCTCCTAGCCACAGAGACGTGTTTGCTGTGGCAAGAGTATCCTGGAGGAGTATGTGCCATACCCGACACATCCGTATCTCAGAGAGCCCCTAACTTAATATCTGTGGTTCGTATGCTCCAAACCCATGTTAATAATGCCAGAAACGATTGAACGGCTACGCCCTCACCATCTGAGGACTTCATTCCGGCAGCGAGACTTCCCTTTTCCCAACTGTGGATGCAAAGCCAGCCCGATGCACGCGTCCAGGAGCATCAGAAAGGTAGACCCGGGTGCCAGGGCACAGCCTCGCGTTGCATTGCTCTCGGCGCAGGAGAGAAACCGCTCTGCGGCACCTGCTCCCCTCCTGCACTTGGCTGCGCCTTTGGGAATGGGCCCTTGGGAGGTGTTTTATACATAGTCATGAAATAGCCTGCCAGATGTTTGGTAAGACTGTATGTGACGGTCTGACCGCAGTGCCGCCGGCCTCGGTCCCCAGGGCCCTGATACCTGTGTTGGTAGATGGGCACAAATATTTCACTCTGCTTCTGTTTCCCTCATGGGAAGCGACAGCGGACACCCTGAAGGTCAGGTCCGGGGACACGGGACGATACCTTGACCCACGCGGTCAGTGTGCACTGGTGGACGGACCCCCTCATTTGTGGGCAGCCCCTAACGCCAGAGAGGTTTCCCTCAGGGCTGTGAGAAGCCCCTGCAGCAGCGTGTCCAGCGTCCCGTCCAGCCTTCCCGCGCCTGGCGGGCTGCTCCCCGCCCAGTTAGCGTTCTGCAAGCCCCCAAAATTCACAATTTTCATAATTCTAATTATTCACTTAAGCGAATGCTTGATAGTAAGTGTAATAAACTTGGAAGCTAGCTGTAAATAAAATATAGGTTATTAAAGCACTGTAATATGATGGAAAGAGCTTATAGGTTCTTGTAATTAAATGGGCTACACGTAAATGACGGTGCTGGCAGCTTAACTGTCCAGCAGCCACCGAGTAGGAGCTTTCTTGAGCAAGCCAAGAGGAGAGATACTGTTTGCATTATTATCTCTCTTATTTATTAACTCCCAAATACACAATAAACTCGCACAACGCATTAGTCTGCAATCAATAGCACTCTTTGGGCATAAGGCTTTATGTCTTCTTCTGTGCCATCTGAAATAGGAAGCCAAACCGAGTATGACGGCAAGCTCCATGCGTTGAGTTAGGAAAGTCATTTTTCATTTCAGGAGAAGTCCTCTCCAATAATGGAAATGCTGAAGGTTATTACAATAATAAATGAGTTGGCAGTGCGATTTATATAAGAAACTAATGTACTTTCTTACGGAGCACTGTTTAATTCCTTGTAAATCTTGCACTTACTGGACAAGCTCTGACTCCCGAGCGTCTCTGCGGAAAGCCTGCAGAACCGGGAGTTCGTGTGGTTCATTTCTTGTTGTCCAAACAGCTGTTCCTGATCGTCCTCCCTGCAGGTATCTGTTTGGGGATTAGTAATGCTTCGCATGCTCATACATCACAAGAAGTGGATGTGTAATTACATTAAACATGCTTCATCTCCTTGGACTCACTTATCCTGCATCGCTGATATTGGCTCAACTCAATGAGTTTTCTTCATAGACTCTTTTAATTTTTAGCGTAATGTACAGTTTGCAGAGAGGGAGCCCCACACCGGGCAGTGCCTTTCAGCTTTCCCACCAGGTGCCCCGGTTTTCAGCCCGATGGTTCCTTTGACATGGGCTTGGGTTTTGCGCCTGTTTTCTGGGCATGGCTGGCTCCGTCTGGGCAACGTTGTCCTGGCTGGAGACGCTGGCCGCTTCCCACTGGGACCGCACTGGCTGTCCCTGGGGATGCTGCAGGATCAGCAGACCGGGGCTGGCACTGGGAGATGCCGGCGGTGGAGACAGTCACTGGATGCTGCGTAATCCTGCCGGTGCGGTCCCCCACCACGGTGCCGGAGGGCAGCTTTGCCCCAACGGGAAGCTCTCGGCAAAGCAGTGCAGGGATGCCCGTTCCACCGTCAGCGAACCTCGAAGCGACTCATGGCAGGGATGTCGCATGTGTCGACCCGTCGGACAAATGAAACGGGGGTAAGACCTCTTGAGAGGGTGAGCCCACCTCGTCCTGCCTCGGTGCTCACCGCAGTCTCCGTGGTTTGAGGGGTGTCGGCGGGACCGCAGCGATGCAGGGGGCTTTCTGCGGGCTCCTGGCAAGGGGACTGCGTTAATTCCTCCACCAGCTTTAAACCGTGGTTCTGGAGGAGGGAAAGCCGCCGATGGAAGGAAACAAGCCCTGGGTACAGCTCGGTGCTGGGGACGGGCTGGTGCAGCCCCTCGTGCCTGCCGGCCCCGCCGAGACCCCTCGGCCAGCCCGCCGCGGCCCAGGCTTGGTGCCAAGCTGCTTGTTTCCTAAATGTAGTGCCTGTGGCAGCTGCTGCATCGCTCATCAAATGCTCTTTCCTACTCCAACTTACCAGGAATGTCAGGTAAAAAGAAACCAGCTTCTGAACCTTGAAACTTCCCAGGAAAGTCCTGTAAAGGATGGGTACCCTCCTTAGCCAGATGGCAGAAGCATTTTTCCAGACGACCCTGGTTTCGTACGGAGTATCTGCTGAACACGCACATCTGCAGCGCTCTGGTTAAGGAAACACGAGTCACACTTAGATGCCCGATGCATTTTTCATTTTCCTTGGGGGTCTAATCAGAAAAATCTATGATTGAAATAGATGAAGACAGTCACTCCAGTCTTTATTGCAGACAAAAAATAAATAAAATAAAAAATTAAAAGGGAAAGACGACAGGCATGAAAACTTTAAATGAGAACCTCATGCCCCTGGAGTGATTCACATCTCTGAGCGTTTTGGTCCCACTGTAGCTGCACAGCAAAATCCATAAAGATTTAGTGTACTCCCAAACACGACCCCCCCTTCTCACTCATCTTTTATGACTGAGTCTCCTTGATTAAATCATGTTTATTTTAGTTTATCTCAGTCCTAGGAAACCGCAGATTTGCCTACATCAGAGCCCTAACAAAATTAAAAAACAAAAAGAAGTCCCAGACCTGGGACGTTGCCCCGAGACTGTATGAAGTTTTTCCCGGGGCAGATGTGGGTCCCGATTACCGGGCTGGCTCTCTCGCCTGGCACGGATGCGGCGTGCGGGCATGCACAGACCGTGTCGCGCTCCGCAGCCGGGACTGCCCTGTGCCTGCTCGGGTGGAGCCCCGGCGGCAAGATCTAGCGAGCCCTTTAACCAAAGCAAGTGCGTCGGCTGCTTCTGCGCCGTACAGCTCCTCGCTACCCTGGCGCTGACTTTCAGCTAACTGAAATCAGGGGGAAAAAAAAAATAATTCTTTTTTTTTTGCAGCAGCCCCCTTCCTGCGGTGTGCCTGTTTGTCACTGTCCTGACCCCGACCCCTCGCAAGGCCCCAAGACACCTCCGCCCGGGAAAATTAGCACCTTTCTTCGGGAGCAGGAGAATCAAAACCATCCCACAGCCCCAGCTCCCGATGGCTGCGTTTCAGCTATTGCTAAACCATCCCTCTGGCTCCAGCGCGGCGTTTCCTCCCTTTTCCCCTGAAAGCACTTGCTTCGCTTCTCTCGCACGTTTCCCCGTGCCTGCCGCCAGCCCGGGAACCGGCTTCCTGCGGGCTCCCCCGCATCCTGACCCGCCGCTCGGCCCCTTCCACCCGCCCGGGGACACGGCAGGATTGCAGGAAAAAAATGTTTTTCTCATGCCGGGGGGGATGAATTCCTATCGCATGTGCTGTAGCCGGGAGCGAGGAGCTCTCGGAGCGATTTCCTCCGGAGGGTCAGCACGAGCAGCATGACAGATTCCTCGTGGCGAGGGCGGCCGCAGCCACCGGCAGCACCTCTGTGCCTCCCAGAGCAAACCCCGGGAGACATTGCACGCCGTCTCACCAAGCCTTCCTGATTCCCATACAATATTTCTCAAAAAAACCCCCCAAAACTGCGAGTTTGTGATCCTCTTGGATTCTGCTTTAATTTCCTCAGTGCTGACATCCACCCGTCGACATTTGGGATTTTTTCTACCCAGCTCTATGCTGCAAAAAATAATAATTACAAAAAAAAATCCTTCAACCTAGATACAGCCACACTGAAAATTCAAAATACGTATTCTTAGTCTCTCATCAGTTGTGTTCAGCTGTAAGGTGAGTTATCCTTCTTCTTCCCACAAAAAGAGAAGCTTTTGCAGCCGACCACGTCGGACCACTCGCTTCCCCAGGGAGGGGACTGTGGTTCCATGCGTTTTTCCTTACCTTTTTTAGGCGGTCATTTCCTGGGCACTGCGTGTGGTCGCTGTGGCTTCGAGGCCGTGGCAAGGATGGGAGCAGCGAGAAGCCGGAGCATCCCGGTACCCTCCTGGGGGGTGTCCTGCAGGATGCCCCAGCCCTGGCAGGAGTCTCCTGGCACCGAGCCCCTGCTGTCCCCCCTGCTCCGCGGGCAGGAGCCGCAGCGCTGGAGGGAAGTTTGTGGCTGAGCCTTAACGAACACGGCTTAAGAGACTTAAAGGCCTTGAATCTCCCCTTCGGTGGAAGATTAGAGTGTGTTTGTCCTCCAAATTTGCACCAGAAGCAGCTAACTTCTTTAATCTTGTTCAGGGCCTTGTTATCCTCTTTTCCGAGACTCATCCCATTGAACGCGAAGCCTCTCCAGACTTTTCCCAGAGATCCCCGACGCAGAGGTTAACCGCCAGGGAGAAGCGGGCTGCGCTCTGCCTGCACGGGCAGCCCCCGCCGGAGCCATCTGTCTTCGGAGCTCGAGGACCCGCCGCCGACACCACGTCCAGGCTCGCCCGAGGGGCAGCACCCGCAGTGTGCGGGTTCAGGTGGGTGCCCCGGGGACGGTGGCCACCGTCTACGGGCAGAAAATGCGCAGCGGCTGGGACCTCGGCTGCAATTTTGGTGCTGTTCTTTGCAGAGAGACTGAATGTGAGTTTAGGGAAAAGTGCCTACTACTGCTGCATGGTTTTTGTTAATGACCATTTTATTGTGAATGTTACTGGTGCTCTGAGGCCAGAAGTTGTAGCAGATGAGTTGACCCTTGCCTGCGGCTGGGTTTTGTGGGTAGGCTGGAAGACCTCTTCATGACTCAAGTTCTGCTTTGATGGAAACTATTTGAGGCCATCCTCCAACTCACTCTTTACAATCCAAGTTCCTTGTGCCGGCTGAAACGTTTTGGAGCAGTTATCAAACATGAGGACGCTTTAGCAATTAGTCCTGAGTTTCAGAAAACACTGAAAATCAGTGTTGGGCAAGCGCAGCATACAGGATCTTGCCTCATTTCTCTTTACCCTCGCCCTTAAAAACTAGCAAGCATTCCCTATAGAATCCTCGCTCTTCTTAAGAAGCATCTTCTGAACACAAAAATGCTTATTGCACTGATCTCCAGCTAGTAATCATCTTGAGGGGCAGCGTCCAGCAGCGCTGGGGAATTCAGTGTGGATTCACATCCCGGCGAGGAAGCATCGGGTGGTAATGCGGCAGTACCAGCGTGGCTCCGACTCCTACAGGAGCCCGTCAAGAAAAGGGCTGGAAATTCTGAAACTGAAAATCAACACACTCGAGCTAGAAAGAAACCGCAAATTTTTAACTGTGATCTGTCCTTAACGTTTAGATAGTGAAGTGGCAGTTTTTCTTCTCTAGCCTTTAAATGAAGTTCACCTCTTTGAGCTCAAAGAGAAGTTATATTGCATTGCTGGGCTGCTGTCTGCAGCCTATGATATAAGGGTACTTTCTCACCTTCAGGTACGTGATCTTATTAATTTTTCCAGTGATCTGGCACTTCCTATGGATAACAGACAAGGTAGACGGCTAATTCCCTTTTCTTTCTTTTTTTTTTTTTCTTCTGTTGAGGAAGAACAGAAGAACAGAGAAAAGTGGGGAAGAAAGGAAAGATGTAATAAGACATACTTTCATGTAGTTGTATTTAAAGAACCACAGAATACGTTTCTTCCATCTTCTGCAAAGCCACGGAGCATTTCAAAAGCACCCGCACATTCAAACGGACGGGAATATTGTGGTTCATACCTCTCTCCCATTGATCTCTAATTCGACCATTATCCAATGAAAAATACCAATAGCAATAAAACAGAGAACGAGATGTGCCACAGACAATCTTCAAACGGATGGCTTGGCGAGTGAGAGGAGGAAATGAAGCACTTAAATCTCTCATCAGATGTTCTGAAAATTATTTCAGCTGCTAAAAATGCTAAACAAATTTTTATTTCAAAGGATATGTTCCAAAATCTTCCCCTTTGATAATTGCTTTTTTTTAAAACCATCTGTCATATATTTCATTGCCGTCTCAGAGGGCCAATGCTCCCCTCCCCTGACGCCCGGGGGGGCGAGCGGCACCCCCCCAGGTACGGCTTTGGGACCCAGCCCTCGCCCCGGCGTCCCGCTGCCAGTTGTTGGCACATCGCACGTGGCAGGAGCTGGGCATACGGGCTCGGCGTCGGGCGGGCACCGTTCCTGCTGCTTAGGCTGTCCTGCTCTGCATTTCTGCAATTTTAAACTTTTCTCTCTTTTTTTTTTTAAAAATAATTTTTATTATTTATCATGAATCATCTAGGTTTAGATTTAAACCCTGCCCCCGACCTTTCACAACCCTTTGAGGCTACACCCCTGGCCCTTAAACTGTTTTCACTTACTGCTAATCCCAATCCAAAATGTTGGGCTTTTTTTTTTTTTCCTTCTTTCTTTTCTTGGAAGTTCCTTCAGTCGCAAAACAGCTAAAAAAAGAACCAGTCTGCCTGGCTGGTTTGGCAAGGCGGAATCGCTGCTTTCTGCCGTTCTTTTTGCTTCTCCTTCCCTTTGTCTGCTGAAAGGCGATGTCTCACACCGCCCATGGCACCACGCGGCCCCACAGCCTCTGTCCACCCCAGGTGAAGAGCAAAGAGCCGGAGACTTTTCTCGCAGAGCGCCTGGCTGGCAGGTCCCTTGGCCACCCCTGCCTGTCCTAGGCGGGACCCGCTGCGGGATGCCCATTTCGGGAGGTGCGGCGGTGCCCCGAAGGATGCCAGCCTGCAGGTGGGGTGGTGCTCGGGGGGCACCACTGCCACAAGCGTTGTATCTGCGCGGTGGCATCATAGAATCGCAGAATTGTTTCGGTTGGAAAAGACCCTTAAGATCATTGAGTCCAACCATGAACCTAACACTGCCAACACCACCACTAACCCACGTCCCTCAGCACCATGTCTGCCTGTCTTTNGGCCCGCAGATGGGGTGCTCGGGGGGCACCACTGCCGCAAGCGTTGTATCTGCGCAGTGGCATCATAGAATCGCAGAATCGTTTCGGTTGGAAAAGACCCTTAAGATCATTGAGTCCAACCGTTCCCCTAACACTGCCAAACCCACCACTAACCCACGTCCCTCAGCACCATGTCTGCCTGTCTTTTAAACACCTCCAGGGATGGTGACTCCACCGCTGCCCTGGGCAGCCTCTTCCAGTGCTTGACAACCCTTTGGGTTGTGTTGACCGTGCATCACATGGTCACAGCACAATTGTGCCCCTGAATTTTGTATTTCTATAGTCTATTTTCAGCAACAGCTTTGCCTCTGGCTTTCACTTTTGCATTTTTAACACTCTATGCCCATTCAGTAAAATATTCTAATAAAAGCGTAAAATGGTGAAAGGGGAGTAGCGGGCACAGCGGCGGTGCCAGGGCATCGCTCCTGCCAGGAGGGAGATGGAGAAGCCGCGTTGCTGCGCCGCGTTTCCAGCCCTTCGCAACGGGAAAAGCAGACGGGAGAGTGCCACCGTGTGGGAGACGTGGTTTTTTCCCAGATTTCACCCCCCAAAAAATCCGGGCTCCCCTGCAGCCAGGCCGGGGGGCGCAGATCCCCATGGGGCTGTGGGGGGTGGTGGGGCTGTTTGACATGGGGGGGTTAGCGCTTCCTGGCTAAATTGTCAGCGGTGGCTTCTGTCACTGACAGCTCCACGCTCGCTCAGGCAGGTTTGGGTTTTTTTCTTTTCTTTCCCAAAACAGTATTGTGAGAAGGTTTCAGATTTGCGAAATGCTTTCAATTTGGTGATGTTGTTGGAAAAATATTTGCTTCCAAATCAGTGTGCAGTGTAAAACAGAAGGGCTTAATGCTTGGTGCTTTGCATTACATGCTTTGCTAAGGAATGAGGAGCGCAGCTACGGCAGCCTTTTCCCACTGCTGGGGAAGCTGAACGCTCTCCGCGGAAAACAGGATGTTATTGCCTGACTTAATTTTCTTATGGGGTTAGGATTTCAAATATCACTCGAAAATACCAAAGCTTGTGCTATTCATTGACAGATTGATAGCCCACACTGTGATTTGTAATACTTTGGTGAACATCTTGAAATACTTATGTCATGACTGAGGTAAGGTTTGAAAAAAACACTTGCTTATTTTGTTACACTTTTTTAAGTGTTATGATTTATACTAATATTAGCGTATTGCTAACCCAAACAGCGCCGCGCTCAGCTGTGCTTTTCCCCTTGCCGCTCGGTGAACCGGCAGCTCTCCTTCCCACGGGAGACCCAGGGCCGTGCGGCTCCCGCACCCCGCGCTGGGCAGCAGGATGCGACCCGGGGGTGCCCAGGCTGAAAGCCCCATCGCCCAGCGACCCCCGCCATCCACAGGCCCGTGCTTCACCCCCTTCTTTCCTCTTCCCCCAAAACGAGTGCAATATCAACCCAATCCAAGGCAGAAACGAGTGGTGAAGGAGTGCAGACGCCGTGGCAGGGGACGGGGTCAGAGGTTTTTCGCAGGACACCAGTCCAGGACTGCTGTTCCCGCACAGCACGCACTGCGCGGCGGTGGTGACGCTCCCCGGGGGTGGCCACGGCGGCGCTTGGCCCCCAGCGTCCTCCCCGGCCTGGCAGAGGGCACCGGGGTGCTCCTGGCTGGGTGCGCGCACCCCGAAGCCGCTGGCAGAAGGGGTGGTGGAGCCGTGCCAGAGGGCTGGTTTGTCATTATTCTGGGCTCTAACGCGTCTTGCTGAGGTCCTTGGGCTTTTTTTTTTTTCTAAGTTAGACCTCTGAAATCTGATGATCCTAAGGGTCTCTTTTGACATTATAGCAACATTTTAAATGAATTTGTAGGGGAATACACAAGAGAGAGAAAAAGTCAGGTTACCGTAGCGTGTGCCGAAGCCATCTACGGCATGTAGTGAGGCTTTTGTGGTGGCAGGTGCCAGAGGAGCCCCAGACTGAGCCAGTGGTGAGCTGGGGGCTCTTACCTCCTAATAACCCACCAGGGGAGCGCCCTGCACCCCTCCAGCCAGCAAACACTCAGTGGCAAGGCTGGACGTGGCTGTCCTGCCAGGAGAAACCTGTCATGTTATGAATTTCTTCCCCAAACTGATGTGAAGTGCGGAGTGTGTGTGATACACCCAGGAAAGGGAATAGCTTTGGGGCGTCCCCATGCCCCCCCCATCACTAGCGGCCAGCGCTGAGGCTCTCCAGAGCTGCCTTGGACACCCCGACGCCCTTCGCTCATGGGCCATGAGCTCAGCCTGGTCCTCAGCAGACATTTGCCGCTTCACAGTGGTTCTTTGAAATCCCCTTGGGCTCTGCTGGAGGTCCTGAGGGTCCCTGGTGCCCTCCCACCCCGGAGGGCTTCTGCGCATCCCCCTGCACGTGTGTCACAGCAAAGCAACTGCCAGCGTTCGTCTCCCACCCTGAGCTACTCGTGGTTGGATTTCACGGGCAGTTTTCATCCCTTGGGAGTGCGCGCCCTGGGGAGGTCACCTTGCAAAGCGATGCTCCCCGGCACGGGCATGAGGTAGGTGCCTGTGCCACATCAGGCCACGCTGGACCGACCCGAGCAGCGGGAGGGAGCCACTTCTGCTTCTGCAGAGCTCCAAACGTGGCCATGGCCCACGACGGGTTATTGTCACCCTCACCAGCGCAGGCTGAGGTCTGGGACGGGGATCCATCGCTGCTGGGAAGGGAAAAGCGTTCCTTACTGCCACAAATGGCTAATGGCAAAAGTCTTGGAAATATATTTCTGTTTGTGTAAGAAATTTAATAATGACAATTTCAGACCTAAAGCAGCCCGGGGCTGCACACCCACTTCAGCGGCAGCCGCCAGCCCCAGTCCCATCCCGGCACAGCCTCGCTGCTGCTTCTCCCCCAAACCCCAGCCCCAAAGCCTACGCCGTTCTCAAAACAGCGCACCCTCTGTCCTTCAGCTGGGGCTGAATCTCATGTTTGAAGTGGAAACCAAACCTGCACGAGAGGGTACGTTTAATTTGTGGAGTGGCGGAGGCCGGCGCGGCCCCACGGCGGCACCCCCGGCGCGGCGTGGGAGGGGGCTGCCTGCCGGGACGCCGTGCATGCTCAAGTCTCGCTGGCTCCCCGGTGCCAGCAGTTGCAGCTCATCTGTTGGCAGGCGGCAATGTGCTGAGAAAATGTATCTATTGGATTAAAAAAAAAAGGCTATAGGGTGACCAGATGTTCTGGGCACCAAACCAAAGCAGTCTGAGGGAGGGGGAGTAGGATGTCTCTTCTAAATTCGCATTAAGTTCTGGGGTTGCCTATTCTCTGTGCAGAGAGCGCAGTCCTTCAGGGTACGCTGAGTAGCCTGGAGGCTGCAGAAGGCATCGTTCCCAAAGATGGGCTGTTTATGCCTCTCTCTCTCCATCTGACCCGTGGCAATAAGCTGTACCTACATTAAGGCTGCCTTTGCACTGGGCATCCTCGGACGCCCTGTCGACCTCTCCTCAAGGGACAGGGACACTCCTGGCAGCCCTCAAAGCTGCGAGACCCGTGCATGGCAGGACGACAGCGATGCTGGCTGATGTTTTTATGGGTTTAAAAGGGTGCTTGATGCCCGTGGGGGGCACTGAACTCAGTGTTTTGGGGCCCGAGGTGATCATGCACAGAGCTGTTTTGCCCAGTTTCCCTCCTGTCCCGGTTGAAGATGCCCTTGGGGGGCAGGAACACCTCTCAGTCCCCAATTCCTCATGTTCCTCTGGTTCCTGGGCATTTTGCTGTATGTGACAAGAGCCAGGGCTGAGCTGGGCTTTATCCTCGCACAGGGTTTAACCTCGTTAGCTGATTGCTCAGATTTAACCTCAGCACGTTACGTGGCTTTTAGGGAGCGCAGCACGGTGGCTCCTGGAGCCGGAAACCTGGAGGAGAGCAACCGTCCTGGGGGACTGGCTGTTTTCGAAGTGAGACACTGGGGTATTACAGGCGAGGTGAGAAAACTGGTCCCCTGGAAACATTGCTGGAGATGTAGGGGAGAATGGAAGTTTTCTTACACCGTCCTCTCCCTTCAGATTCTGCATGAAGGGCAGGGTGAGTGACAGCGGGACAAACCCTCACCATTTTCTCCAAGCCCAGCTCTTACGTTTGGCATCTCTCGCCTTGCTTCTCTCCCCTTCCCAAATCATCTGGAGCTTTGCTGCTTGGCCCCTTCTATTCCCATTTCCACCCATTCTTCTCAAACCATATGTAGGGGTTGGTTTGCAAGAGCGGAGCCTTGCGTGACTCCTGGAATAGCAGCATCCCCATAGCAGAAGAAAATTCAGCTTGAAAATGAATAGTTCCCCCTTAAGATGAATGCAAGTCAGGGAGCCTGAAGAATAGTGGGAAATCAAGTAAAGTTAAGTCCTGGAAACTATTACCTCCTGCTGGTAGTTTAGGACTGTACAAGAGCCAAGTCCACAGACATCAAAGTATTTACAAATTAAAATAAAGTCAGCTCTCATGGTGCTGTAGGAAATGGGATGGGCTGATGGAGACCCAATGTGGGTTTCTTCATAAAAGGGGAAAATTAATATGGGAAGGAATTTTATCATAAGAAATTGCTGCATGCAGCCGACACTAAATTTCAACGGTGGTTATAAAAATGACCCTTTAAGCCAATATCAGCATTATAGTACCTTCACTTTGCTTTCTTTCATGTTCAGGTGAGCAGCTGAAGAGCTACTGCAGCAATGTCAACGCTGTGGGGCAGCTCGTGCCTCGGCACGGCAGCCGGCGCGTGGCCATCAGAGCATCACCTCGTCTCCCACCACGGCCCCAGGCACCGCCGGCGCACATGACGGGGGTACGTGTCCAGGGCAGGCGGGGCAAAACATCCCGTGGAGGAGCCACGTCTTTCTGATGACTGCAAAAGCAGCCCAAGCGACCAGGCTGAGCCAGAGACCAGCTTTTGGATGGTTAAAATTAGGTCAGATGAAATCCTCCTTTGTTCTCTTCTTTATTGGTATCAAACAAGCAACTTAAAAGTTAAAAGCTCAGAGACTATAAATAACTCAGCTGTTCAACTGGCAATTTTTTCTTGTGAAAACAAAATCTATTTCTATCATCTCTTTTTAACAGCCTTTTGAAATCACTTTTTTTAAATAAACTTTTTTGGGGAAAATGTGTTCTTAAAACATTACCCCCCTTCCTTGCTTTTGGTTATCTTCAACCTGACTAGTGACTCAAGAAGACGATGGGAGAGTGGAAAACAAATGCAGATAGACTAGATGAAGCAGACGTAGTTATATGAAAGCGACGATCGGGAAGGGGGATTAAGCCCTTCATCCACTAATTCACGCACGGAAATGGAGCTCTCCGGAGCAATTCACAACGCGCACCTCCTCCTTGCTGGCGAGCTACCCAGGCTGGGCTAGGGGACATGCCCGTAGTCCTCATTTCTGGACACTGTCATTTGAAAGGCCCAAGGGAAGTTCATGCTTAAAGGTTTTCAGAAGCCAGTTTACCAACATCTTGAAATATTGATACCCAAAGTTCCTGACTCCCGCGCTGCACAAAGAGGTAAGTGATAGGAATAACAGAGAGAGAACCCTTGGTTTCCTAAATGGACGATACTCACTAGAAATGAGCGATTGTTTTCTGAAACTTACATTTATGAGAGACATGCCCCCTACCACATCAGGAAATGGATACGTATACACAAACATACCTATGCAAATGTTAAGATACCCACTGATTCTTCCAGCCCACGTCCAAGACAAAATCCCCATCCCCGTCCCTTACACCAAACCGAGAGGGGAAAATCTGCTCACACCGATGAGCATCCCCATCAGCTCTACAGAAAGACCACAGAAAAGATTACAAACCTCAACAGTGCTAGTTACAGGGACATTATCCATAAAGCGTGTAATCCTATCCAAACCTTCCGACAACAGTTTCACAGTACGCCAGAATTTTTTTAGGATA
Source organism: Himantopus leucocephalus (assembly GCA_003993805.1). Classification (NCBI taxonomy): domain Eukaryota; kingdom Metazoa; phylum Chordata; class Aves; order Charadriiformes; family Recurvirostridae; genus Himantopus; species Himantopus leucocephalus. Next base: position 600,442 of record RSEF01000031.1, read on the forward strand.
TTTTCTATTTTCATCCCGTGATCCCATGTAATACATAGTCTTGGCATTTCTTATCACTTCCAACCATGCATTTCTCAATTTTTTTATGTTTGTTCCAAATTTCAGTGCTGTGCATCCTTTTTGCCTTAGACCAAAAGCATATCACACATTCTCATCATTTTAATTAAACTAGGGCCAATCCAGGGCAAATGTTTGATTTTGACTCAAAAGGTGCATGCAAATCGCGAATTCCATTTGATTCAAAACGGAAAAGGCTCCCTGCTACATCCTTACTGTATACGGAATGAAGCGGTCTGCCAAATTCATGGCTGCACATCACTTTAAAAAGTGTCTGTGTTTTTGAAATTAAAAAATGAATTCATACATTAAATGTAAGTTGTGTGCACGCATTGTTTTTAAGCTCCACAGCGAATACTACAGTATAAAACTCAGATCTTTTCACTTGAGGCAAGCGCCATTTAAATTTATCAACTCTCAACAAGCAAAGACTTCAGTGTGGATTCTGACTGAAATTTGCATTAAATGTCTACTGAAACAAAATTTCCTAGCGTGTGAATGATCTTAAAATGACTGCCTCTTGTTATGGCTTTCCATTAGAAGCACTTCCAAATGCAGCTGCAGAAATGGCACCCGTGGAAGGTATGAACGTGCACCTTGAGCTGGAAAAGCACGGTCCTGCGGGGGTGAAACGGCTTCCGTCCCATTAAAATTTGCTATTTATATCTGGACAAAGCTGGAACCGTTGACAACGTACTTGTGAAATACCAGCGCCGTGTCTCAGAAACAGCCTGGTGGAGGAGGCGCGGAGTTTGCAGTCCTGACTTCTTCCTTCTCTGCCTGATCTGCTCACCGCGAGCGCTGCAGACCAAGGGTCAAGCACCAGTGCTGAACCAGGCCAAGTACAGCCTTGAACGTTGGCTCCAGCTGGCTCTGGCGGAGATACTCACTCTGAGGTCCGTCTCGGATGTCAACTTCATTGTAAAACCCACCTTAGAGCTGCAAAATACTTCAGCTCGGTATTTTTCTGATACGCCATGCACAGGGAAACTTCTCAGCTGTTGCCTGATGCTCAGTTCTTCCACCACCAGATATCAGTGGTTGGGTTGCAGCCTCTGCCAGTCTGTGACCATGCGATAGGGCTCATACTCTTTTGCTTTCTCACGGAGACTCCAGAGCTATGCCGGTGGCTGCCCACTTCTGCTGTCCTTCTCATGGTGTGTGTGTAGGTTAGATGCTCTTTGGCATGAGGGAAAGTCTCCCAACATCCCCCTGAGACAAGAGACGCAGGCACGGTGTAGGCTCTGCCCTGTTCGGGGAAGGCACGGTGCAGTGTTAGATGGGTTGTTTAGTGGTGTCTGGAAATGCCCAGAAGTCACTGGCTTTGCCATCTGCTGGAATCACCTCTCCACCCTGGGAACGCAGATCTTCTTGTTTGGAGAGAGGTCATCCTTATCACAAAGTTGTTCCTTCTTCCTGTTTCCCATTACTGACAGGACGGGAGTTTTGAACCACTTCTGTTTTTTATCCGTGGAGAGTTCCTCGATGTGACTATTTCTCCATGCCTGCCGGTTCAGCCAGGCAGTCGCCTCGCCGTGGGAGCACTCTGTGTCCTCTCCCGGCTTGGAGCTTGTCCAGAAGACAAGAGCACGTTGGCTGAAGCTGGCTGGAGATTTCTGTGGCTGCATCGCATCGCCATGCGATTTCTCATGCTCACAAAGCAGCCTGTTGACTTCCGAGTGTGAAATGCAGCTGCTGAGCTGCAGAACCCGTAACGGTGTGAGCTCTGATTACGCTTAGGACTTCATGGTCCCTGAGCTCGCATCTGAACTTAGGCAGGTGATTGCGGCTTTATTGTACCGGCTGAATGGGTGTCCCCGTTCATGTTCCACAAAGCCACAAAGCTTGCTCGTGTACCTGCTCCTCAGCTCTGATCATCCTCACTTTCCTAATTATCTCCCCGTCTCGCTTCCTTTCCTCAGAGCACCGCAGTCAGTTTTGCAGTTTTGTACTTTCAGGTACGTTTGGGCGAGTTACTGTAATACCTTTGTGAATGAACGGCAATTCTTGAACCTGCCGCTCTTATGACGAGGTGGCAATTGTCCCTGTTTCATGACTGCGATCCCCTTGCACGCCCAGTCTCTCACCCAGGCAGAGCGCCTCCTGACAGTTAACGAAGAGCACAGCCTTTTCCATGTCCATCCTGGTGGCTCATGTGGCTCTCAAAAGTAGCCCGAGCTCTTGTAGGCATCGCTCCCGGGAGCAAATACATTGCTGCTCACAATTTGCCACCTCCCACTGTGAAACCGTGAATGGAAGCTGTGGAGCAGTTTGGGTTCTGGTGCATTAACTCTCCAGTCCTGACAGCTGGATACAAACAGCGGTACCCACCTTCAGCCTTTCCGTGCCATACCTCCCAGTGCCGTCGCCTGCGAAGCTGCCATCGAAGGTCAGCCTGGGGGCTGTGTTCCAGCCCAGGACCTCCATGCTATTCAGCCCTGGATCCCGGGATACCCTTATATTCCCTGTTATTGAACCTCCTGATGAAAAACAATTTGTTTATTACAAGCAATTTTTTTATTGCTTCTCCCATTGGAAGGCCAAACCTTACAGCTCTGACAGCGAGATATCCAGTTCCCAGGCAGTTTAATTTTAAAGGCTAAATTTTAAACCCATTTCTCTTTCTAGAAGACATTACCTTTTCGTTTGGAGTGTTCCTCTTGCTCCCTGGTTTTCACCTCTGACACATCGCTAGGGACAAATCCCACCCTTCTCTCTTAGTCTCGTTAGAATAAACGCGCCAAGCACTGGCAGCCTCCAGGCACGGAAGACCTCGCAGCGCCTTGCTCGTCCTCATGGCCTCCCTCTACCTGTCCCATCACCATTCCTCCCAGCTGACCGGCGTCCCTCCAGCTGTAGGGACATCCTTTATATCCTGGGGAGGAATGTTTGATGGCCTCTCTCATACTCCAGGGGGGATTTTTTTCCATAAATTGCCACAGCATAGGTTGTCCCTCCCAAGCTGTGGTGGAGAGAGGGAAGCACGCAACCTGCAGGTGTTAACACATCGTTCTGCAGGATGCTGTCGGCACCCCGGGGGTTTCTCTGTGGTGAAAAGCAAAGAATAAACATTTGGCATTTTTAGCTGTTCTCATTCCAGTTCCTCCCTCGCTGGCTGCTGTATTGTGTGACATCTTATCGCTAGATGCTGAGGAGCCTCACTTCCCCGTGCAGGCAGTGCCACTGCTGTCACCTTCATTGACTGCTGGCAGGGGTGATGCTTGCGAAGCGTCTCGGCGTGCAGGTCAGGCAGCTTCATAGCACGAGGCTCTGCACGAGCTGCCTGGAGTGTGCTTCGCGTCTGGTTGTCGCACAAAGCCACACTCTGCGACCGAGGGGATGTTCCTCTTCGCCCGGGCACAGAAGCCGTGGAAAGCCCGGGGGTAGCACCACTCCCCACAGACCAGGGCCGTGGTCACACTTGTGAAGGACACAGAGAGCATGTACAGCACAAGGCCTGGGCCCCAACATCCAAGAGAACCAGTAACGAACCCAATATCTGCTTGTTTCTTCACTGTGAAACCCGCGGGATGAAGCACTGCATCTCTTGCACGTAGTCAGGTCCTTCGGCGTTTTGTGGCACCGACCTGCGTCTGACTGGAACAAAGCTGCACGTCTGACTTCTTCAGCCTGAAGGAGTCATCTTGGACTGGGGCTTCACCGGGATGGAGACAGGTTTACGTGTTTATAAGCATCCAGCCCAGCGCTGCTGGGAGAGGAGCCAACTGCAGCTGGGGAGAAGGTCCAGCAGGTGATCCCACGGCAGAGCGCACCTCAGTGGGGTGCTGCTGGGCACGGGTAAATTCCCGGGAAGCAAAGAAATCCCCTGGAAAAGTGACCAGGAGGGCACTCGCGCTGGTACCGACTGCTGGCGCAGTCCTCTCTCCGGTGGGTTTTCTGGTCCTCAGCACCCTCATTTTCCTTTCCTGCATGTTTTCCTCAGGATCTAAATGTTTTTTCAGAGAAACTGCATTTGAGTTATTTATTGATAGTGTATTTTCACATGAAAAAATCTACAGGGTTGTAATTTGGATGTAATGTTCCCCAAAAGCCATTCAGGCAAAATTTCTTTTTAACTGTAGCTAATTACATATACTCGGTTGCTCAATACCAAAAATAAGAGCATCCAATGTAATGTTTATTATTTCTCTCACAAAGGGGAAAAATCATAAATTCTTTCTAATGGGATCTTTAATAATAAAAAAGAACATAATCATTACTATCAAAAGATGTATGGCTTCCATGGGGTTTATTTACCAGCATTTTGTCTGATTACATCTCTGTTACACTCACAGCATTAATTATTGGAGACTAATTAGGCAAAAATTGCAATGTAAACCCTAATGAAAAGTGGTCTCACAAAACCCTGACTCTCCTTGCCGCGTCCTTTCGGCTAGGTAAACTTTTTCCTTGCAGCGGAGAGCAGATCTTGCGTGTTTGTCGCGCCGAGCCCTCTCCCAGCGCCGGGAAGCGTAACGCTCCCACCCACGAGCGGCTGTAGGGTGCCGACGGCGCCGTTGGCTTTAAGATTAAGCAGGACTATTGGCCGTGCATGTTATTTCCCAGCTTTGCAAGTGGCTGTGCGCGGCTCCCCTCGCTCTTTTGTGAATTCCCCTAAATGCTTTGACTCCCTTTGGCTCGCCCTGGCCTCTCCGGCTCTTGCAGGCGGCCGCGCGGCGTGCACGGCGAGCCCCCCGCGCGCGGCAGGTAGCCCACCTGCAACGTGACCTCCCTTCCAGCTGGGCTGGAAATGCTTACAGCGTCTTTGCTCCGGCAGCTGATGTGCTTGCTCAGCTAAACAAGGTCACAAATTTCTTCCTCCCCAAGGGGCGACTGTCCTGGGATACAACCTTTCACAGGATGTCTGAAATACAGTGCATTTCTGCTCACTTGCACAGTTTTTTAGAAGTACAGAAGCATGAAGGAGAGATTAGCCGCCTCCACCCTGAACTTCAACTCAATACGCTCTGCTAACGCCGTTGCTCTGTCGTGGGGATAAAATAAAAAGGGAAAAACCCCAGGAAACTGCGTTGCTTCTTTTTTGGATAATTTAATTAATTTGCAGTATCTCTAATTTTTGCTTGGCAGTGGTAGGCACCTGCACCTCAAAGGGTCTCCAGGCTTCCCGCAAACCGTGCGGAGATGACTGCAGACGGGACAACAGCGTAGGCAACCGCTGAACAGAAGAGTTCTTTTATCTGCAGCACTTTCTCTTCCTCACTTGAGATGAACGAAAGGGGCGATGCCCCCTGACCAGCCCCTTTTCTGGCACAGCGCTGTATGGGCTCTCCCTGCCCCGAGCCCCTAAGGAAACGCCACGCAGACACGTGCCAAGGCTGCAGCTCCCAGGAGCGTGGCTTGGCACCGGGACTTCTGCTGGAGCCGGGAGCAGAGGCGGATGGGGGACCGGCGGTGCGTGGCGGGGTCCCGCTGCGGAGCCCAGGGTCAGAGGTGTTCCCTGGCCATGGCAGGTTGGCCGGTAGGGACATGACCTGTGTTTGGTGGGCACTGGGAGGAGCGCAGTGCCTTCCTCTCTGCAGCAGCCTCAAGCATATTTGAAGAGGTTTTGCACGCCTTCCTTCACCCATCTCCTCCCCAGACTAAAGAAGCCCAACTCTTTCAATCTTTCCTCTCAGGTCATTTTTTTTCAGCCTCTGGTTGTTCCTGCTGCCACCCCTGGGCTGCCCCCAGCTGGTCCCCGGCTTCCTCCAGCGGCTGTGCCCGGACCAGAGACACTTCTCCAGCCCAGACCTTCCCACCGCTGCCTGGAGCGGAGGATTACTTCATGTGTCTTACACATGACACTCGTGTTTATACATCCTGGTACGATGTTTGCTTTTTTTGCAGCAGGATGACATTGTGTACTCAGCCCAGACACAACCCAGATTGCTTTCCTTGGAAAGAGTCCCTTGTATAATGTTTTCCTAAATAAAAATAATCATTACTTGAAGCTGTGTCCTTTCTAGTTCCCCAGTGAGGCACATCTGAAGTCTTCTTTTTCTTTTCTTTCCCTGCTTAACATTTTTCCCCGTCATCCATAATCATTAATGTTGCACAGAGACGCTCTTCGGCACGGTACGCTTTGGATTCCTCACCATCGGAGTGACGGCCTTTTTTTTCATATTTATTTCACTGGGCTTTTCGTATCAATTCCATCTCATCTGGCTAAAAATAAATGTGGAAACTGGGATTTCTGTGCCTATCTCAGGCTGACACAGCTGCCAAGCAGATGTAGCTGTTTTCAGTTTTCCTGTTTGTAAAATGGGTGCAGCTAAATCTGTTTGCAGCATAATTATTAGCACAAATGACAGCCTGTGCTGTAAAGGATGCGGCACCTATGGCTCCTTAGCCATTGTCGCGCGCTGTTCCTCGATGCACAGGCTTGTATTTTTGCAGGTTGAAGGCCAAAAACATTGAAGTCACTTTTCACAGGAAAGACGTTACAGGAGGGTAAAGAATGACCCCTTTTAATGTTTGCTAGAGATCCAACCTTGCACGTTGCTTATTTTGTCCCACTTTTTCAGGAAGTCACATTCATTAGCATCTCAATTTACTCATTATTTGGACAACGCTAATGCATTTTGAAAGGCTTTCTGAATTTCCAGGTTTTAGACAGAAAGAAATTATCCCGTATCAAAAGAAGTCCTTGTTCCAGGCAAGAATGCAATATCAGTGCTCATAAATCTTTCCAATACTTTTTTTTTTTTTTAAGTTCAAAGTTTTAATCGGTAGAGCTTGCCTTGGAAATGGACGTTTTGCCAGGGGCAGGTGATGCGGGTGGCCCGCTGGCTGCAGTTGCGTTTAACCGCACCAGTAGAGGTGCTGAGCTCCCCTCTCCCTCCCCTGTGCGCAGTCTGCAGTATTTCATACAGCAGAGGCGACGAACGCTGCTTTCTTTACACATGCAATAACAAATACTGCGTGGAAATACGGGGGTTTGTACCCAGACCCCAGAGGAAGGTGTACCTGGCCCAACTTTGGTCGTAGACGCAGTTGGAGCATGTTAGAGCACAGTCCCCAGGGAACCTGCTTAGTCCCTTAGGCAACCAGGATAGGAGGCATTTCACCTCGTTTTTGATATCTACAAACGTGGTAGGCATCTACGCTTGATTTCTAGTCAGTGGAGAAGAAATAAGTACTTCTGAGGCACATTTTATCTGCTGTGGTTTGATGTCTGCTTTAGGATGAGATGAGCTGGGATGCTGTAGGCTGCGAAATCCCGTCCCTGAAGTCTGCCTGTGGCTCAGGTTTTAGCAGAAAAGTTCTCAAAGTTCCTAAGAGTGGGTTTTTTTCCTGTGCCCGTGCAAAGACATAGCGCCTGTTTGGGTTTTGCTATGTTTTTGCCATACAGGTACTGAGGAAAGCTGCAACACCCCCAGCTCAGTAAAGCCTTGGCTGACATGAGATCCCAACTAGCCTCTGTGTTCTCCTTGAAATCCTCGGCAGAAGAAGGAATAAGGACGGCACCAACAGTAATAATAACAACAGCTCTACATCATGGACGGTAGGGACTGAGGGCAACCGATAATTACTGCACAGCTTTATTGGTAGTTAATTAAAAATAGATCCAAAGATGTCATGTAACCATTACTTTTGTTTGTAACCACGATTTAACTCTATTGGACTCTCTGTACCTCTGGTCACGCAGCCAAACAATTTATTCTTCCCTAGTACCGCTCCGTCCCTGTAGGCCAATTAGGCAGAGATACCACCTTATGAAAGGAACACATGATGAAGCCACATGTCTTTGCCGCATTCAAGGCAAGTCATCACTTCTGCTGTTTATTTCTGATCTTCCCCATGGATTTCCTGGGAGGGTTTTGCCCTGTGAATTATATTTTGAACCTTTTAATTTATGCTGAGAAGATGATTCTGTGAAAGATAATATTGTGCAATTATCTACAGTTATTACTATAATAGTGAAATGGTGATCTTAATAATTATACTACTAAAGCTAGCATTTCATTAGAGGAGGGCAACTCTGGCTCTAACGACGCACTTTGATACACTGTTTCTGTGATTTGTTAATTGCACTCTCGGAATCAAGTACTGATTCAGTGACCATAAACTCTGCTTCCTATAGCATCATTAGATCATAAACTCCCTAATAGCAGAAAGTTTTAATTATGGAGCACATTCTCTTTACAATAAATATTTCTCAGCGTGACTTGCGGTGTGCAAGCGCCAGGCGTGCGAGGGAATCGCAAGGGGGGGCTGGCAAGGGTGAGCGTGTGCGTTCAAAGAGGGGCAGCCCCGTCTCCCCATCAGGTCTAGCAGCGCCAGTGTGATGCACAAAGCCTCCAGCCTCGGCTCCGTGCTCCGGTACACCGCCAGCGTGAAATCGCCCTCTAATGCATCCAGGCTCTATTACGGCAAAGAAATAAAGTAGTCATAGAGAGCCTTGGAGGGGATGGTACCGGCAGCTTATTCCGCGTGCTCGTTCTTAAATGGTTCTGCTCAGACAGTAGGGGGGAGACTGCAATTGGTGACCAAGGTGTCACTGTGAAACCAGTGCCGTTCTCGTGAGGAGCGCTGTGTGCTCCTCCTCTNATGAGGAGCGCTGTGTGCTCCTCCTCTTGGTGGCTGGGAACGGGGATCCCTGCCCAGCCTGGGGGGCTCCAATCCCATCCGCCTCCCAAGGAACCGGCCTGGGTACCCCAGTCCTCCTCCAGCCGCGTCCTCGGGTTTCCCTCTGGCAGAAAGGGAGTTGTTCTGGAGATGAGCTCCTGCCCTGCCCGAGTTCAGCCCCACAGGGAGCTGGGCCGTGGAGGGGCACAGCCGCAGCCCAGAGGCTGGCACTGGCCCGTGGCCCCTAGCCCAGCCGTGCCAGGCAGCGAGCCGGCGTGCGCCGGGGGCTTTGCCGGGGGTGTTATAGTATAGCGTGCATATAGAGCAGCATGGAAAGCGAGCTCTCCGAGGGATCTCACTCCCCTGTCCGTGCGTGGGAATTCACACCAAAAAAAAAAATTAAAAAAAAATGGAAAATTGTGGGTTTGTCCTCAAGGAACCTGAGGTTTCTCAGGAGGTTCCATGGGCAAACTGATGAAAATGAACATTGCCCCCACTGATATGCCTGGTCCCGGTGAGGGGTGGCGAAGGAGCAGGGGCAGGCTGCCGCCGGGTGCCGATCTGCACCGGAGACCTGCCAGTCCCTGCGGGAAAGGCCAGTCGCTCCTTCAGCCGGAGCAATGCCGGGATCTCCTAATAGCACTCCGGCAGCCGGTGCGATTTGACACAATCCACCTGCTGCCCTGTCTCAATGGTCCCAAGGTTTCCTTCTCCTCCCCTCTCCTTGTGGAATTAATTAAATCAAAAAAAGGGAAGGAAAAGGCATTCCCTGCCGGCTGGTGCGAGTTGCTTTTCTCTTTCCACCACCGAAAAGGCTGTTTACCGGGGTGTGTTTCAAAAAATATCTGGGAACGGTAATTAAATGGAGAATGAGATAAACAGAAGAAGTTTTACTCAAGCCGTCCATTCACTAGAGCTCCTTGTTCCCCTTGGTGAGTTACATCATCATCTCCACTGCATTTTTCATCATTACCTAAGAAGATTAACGGCTTTTGGATGGCAGCATGATTTTAAAAGTCCGGTCTCTCCTTAGTGTGTATTCATATTGTGTAATTCCCTATTAAGTTTCACTCCGGCTTCCAGGGGAGAAGAGAGCTCTTATAGGAGCGCAAGCAGGAGTGAGATTTACTGCCAGATAGCCTCGTCAGATGTGTGGCAGAACTCCTGGTGAACCTAATGGGATTTGCATACCAGCAATTGCTAAAATAATCTGGCCCCCAAAGCTGTTAAGGTCATACATATTAAGCGTACATAAAATAATAAGGAATAAAGACAAATTACGGGGGGGGGATGGGATAAAATCATTGCCTTCGGAGGAGTGATGCTGTCTGGCCACAGCTGGGGATGTGCTCCAGCACGCATCTCGCCGTGCTCGGTGCCGGGGCTCTGCCGGACCCCCCTGGCCCTGTGGGGCCGCGGGGCCGTCTCCGGCTGGCACCAGGAAGGTTATCAGCAACAGGCGACTTTGTGGGTCTGTTAACCAATTAACGTGGACAGGTTGTTCCAAAAGGTACTTCAAGGGTGAACGAGGCTTAGTTTTTCCTACGTAGGAGGAGAGAAGTGCCGTGGTCCTCGATGGTTTGTGCAACAGCTCTGTGTTTGTCCCAGGGCAGCTCTCGACATCATGTCGATGTGTCTGGCCTCACTGGAACATACCACGGTATTACTAAAAAAATCCTTTATTTTTGAGAATTTTTATATTACCATGGCACAAAACTTCTGTGAATCCCCATAGGGTTAACAACTAGCTGTCCTTAGGGCTGGTGCCCCAGCAGGCTGCGCCCCAACGCCTGCGTCGCCCCGTGCCGCTGCCCCGACACGGCCACCATGCCCTGCCGGCTCCGGTGGCAGCGGGACACCTCCTCCCCAGGGGACCCCGGCAGGGCAAACCCCTGCAGCCGCCGGGCAATTACTGTTCTTAGAACTAGTAATTGTGCCCTCCAGGTTTGGAGCTGAGTTCCCTGCTGCTGCAGAGGAAACCCCACCTGCAAGTCTATTCCCTAATTCCTTAAAATCTGGCTAAGAAAGATTGTCCCAGTATTCTATGTTCCCAAGACAAAAAATTGCACATCTCATGGTTTTGAAAACTCCTAGAGCACGCAAGAGAAATAAATAGACCCACAGAATGCTTTTACAGAATCATCATGTATTTTCAACTCACACCCAGGCAAGAAACCATAAACTGAACCTATTGTGTGGTCGATGCATTTGAGTCTCTCTGAGAAAGAACAAATTCTGGGATATAAAAGGGCAGAGAGCCTTTGGAGGACAGTGCTGTTTCAAAGCAACTCAGCAAGGAGACTTAATCTTTACCTGCTAGCTTTGTTATTCCTTGGTGGCTTCTGACTAACTGGTATACGTGTGTTATGGATATTACACACGTATTATATACAGACATCTATATTATGTGGTGCTGTGTGTGTGTATACACAGAGGGAGAAGATCTGCTGTGATTGAGGTGATTATTTTAACATTGTCATCCTGCATGCCCAGCTGATATGTATATTTTGAGATGAATGTTGATATTATTGGTTTCCTCTTAGGACCTTTGAGCCTTTCACTTTTGATAACAAAATGTAGACCCAATCCACAAGGAATTATTTGATGATTTTCCTAAGACCATCCTGTTCTTTCTGCGGTAAGATATAAATGAGGATTTATATATACCGTCAGCAATGTATAATCCGCCTTCTCTAACCTGTCTGGCAACTTCTATCAGCGCGTGCTGCGAAAAGGGAGAAGTGTGTGGAGTCAGCAGTAACTGTGAATGTGCAATATGTAAAAATAAATCAATAAAAAGGAAAGAAAAGAGGTTTAAAACTTGATGATGGGGTTGCAGAAGAGTAGTCCTCAACTATGGGAACCCCTCCTCTCTTTCCAGTGCATGCTGAGGATGAGGAAACAGCTGAAAACCCGAAGGCTGTAGCAGCCCCGTGCCCAGGATGGTTTCATAGAATCATAGAATTATAGAATGGTTTGGGTTGGNTGTGCTCAGGATGGTTTCATAGAATCATAGAATTATAGAATGGTTTGAGTTGGAAGGGACCTTTAAAGGGCATCTGGTCCAACCCCCTGAGGGACACCTCCCCCCAGCCCAGGTTGCTCCAAGCCCCATCCA
>RSEF01000031.1:619278-642567 GCA_003993805.1 Himantopus leucocephalus
CTCATTTTTGGGTGCAAGGATTTCCAGCTCCAGTGAGCAATCCCCTTTTAGCCAACATTTAAGTCTGGTTCCTGTGCCGTGCCCACCTCGTGACAATGCTTGAAAGGATAGAAGGGATAGTTTACTTAAATGTATTTAATTGAATGAACGGATGACAGTTGGTATATTCACATTGCTTGTCAGTGNGATCCAGCTCGGGTTTGCTCAGTTTAGTGGTGGCATTAATTGTGAGAAGTCTGTGATTTTGACTCTTTGCAGGAGCAGTGGTGGAGGTGGGACTGGTAGCAGAGGATAAAGCATATTCCGCTATTTTCATCGTAAAAACAACAACGGCTACAAAAAAGCCTTCAGAAGCCGCATACAAAATCTATGCGCAAAGGACAGTGCACCAGCCATGAAGCCAGGCATTTCAGAGCTGGGAAATATCGGGTTTAGGATTGCGCATGTAACTCCCATTCCTCCTTCTCCTGCACTTCTGCTATGACAGACTGCAGTCTCCTATTTCTGGACACAATTCAAGACGTCTTCCCTTAAAAAGGGCATTTTATGCTGTGGATGAGTGCAAAGCAAAGGCCGCGCTATCCCGGGGCAGAAGGTGCGAGTGCCCGCAGTGTCCTGCGTGGGCTCGGCCCCCTGCACCGCACCGGAGAGGCGCACGTGGGCCAGGACCAAGGCGGAGCCCAGCCCGCGCCTCTGATGTTGCTGATCATTTATTACATGCCGGTATGTGTGTTTGTAGGGATGCGTGTTTACGTATGCATCTAAATACGTATATATGGATTTAATATGGGTATATATACACACACATGCATTAGGTGTAACAGGATTTACATAAGACACATAAAATGAATAGACACACGTAGATAACTACACAGGCAGACACCCGCCGACGTTCAGGCAGGACTGTAATTATATCATCTTGCAAACTTTTTAAATAAAAAAGTAATTTCCTTACAAATGGGAGCCTTGTTAGATAACTTCATGAAGGAATTTACACAGTTTAATTAAAGAAGCAGCTCTGCCTTGTCCTCTGTGTACAACGAAATAAGGCAAATAGTTTTAAAATATTACACTCAATTATACTTATAAATCTTGCACAGGTAATGAACATATTCTTTAGATTGCAGAAAGAGCTGGACACTTATCTTACTCTTTAAGATAAAATACCACATCCATATAATGCATTGCTAAGCTTTCCTTTTACCATACACGTTGCCCAGAATCCCATTTTCTATTAAATAATAATCATTGTAATTAATAGACTAGTTATTTTATCTCCCTAATCTGGTTACAGTAATTTATCAAAGGTATGTAAATGAATGCAAAAAAAAAAAGCAGTTCATTATTATTTTCTAAAGGGTACATGTCTCTTGCTGAAGCATGTAAAATGTAATTCTCTTGAACTTAATAAGATACTTGACTTCGTGTAATTCTCAGGAAGAAAATCCATTCAATACTTTACTTTTTTTTATGTCACACTCAATTTGTTTTACTTACAATTCCCTGGCAGTTAAGGCTTGCTAATGGGCTGTTTGCCACATGCGCTTCTCGTGACCATCGAAGATGCCACGGATAGAGGGCTGGGATATAATTCTTCCCCTGCTTTGTGCAGCGCAAGCCTTGCTGCCGCCCGGGGGCTGGAGGGGCCGGGACACAGGCGGCGGTGCCGGGACACAGGCGGCGGTGCCCTGCGGTGCCATGGCTCCCCACCTCCCCGCCGCTGCAGCCAGAGCATCTCCAGCGCCGCGCTGCCGGTGAACGGCGATGCAGCCCCGCGTTCCCCTGCCAACCCACAGCGGCACGTGCCGGCGGCGGCAGAGGCTTCACGGGAGGCAGCCGGTGAGTGTGAAGGCGGGGTGAGAGGGGCAAGCTGGGGTCTTGGGCTGCTGGACACCGCGCCAGGGCACTGCCTCTTGCATCGCCGGGTGGCAAGTGACTCCTGCGGCGTTCCTGGTCTGATCCCACCAGCCTTATTCGAGAGAACTGGTATTCAGCGGGGCTTTCGCCCGAGTGAGGACCGCAGCCCTCTGTAAGCGTGGTGTGTGTCTGATTTCCCAGCCGCTAATTCAAAACCAGCACAAAAAAGAGAAGGAAAACATTCAAAGGGTATAACGGAGCTACTAATAGAGGCAGTGTGGGCACCCAGATGAAAGGGATCTGATTAATGATAGCACCTGAGATAAGTGGCACTTTAACCAACTTTAACTGTTGATGTATGATGACATAATGTCCCCTCCAATTAATGACAAGGATATAAAACACCTGTATTTAGCAGAGCAGATGTTGCTTTTATGGTTAAATGCACACAGAAATTGACTTTTAAAGGACCAACGTTAACTTCCCCATTATTTGTTTCTCTATTTGTTGCGCTGTATTATGAGCAAGAGTGAAACGTAACCCCACGTGTGAGGAAGCAGAATACGTGTTCTTCCCTAATAATAATTTATCGGTCAGCTCAGAGCGGTTTATGGAACACAGGGTTATCTTTGCTGGTACACACCTCCAGAGGCATCTCTCCCAAAGGATCTCAAAGCAACTTCCAAATGGAGGCAGAGTTTTTGAGGTATGTACGGGAATGATGTTACCCACATCTTAAGCAGAACACAAGTGTTTTGCAGCCTTTTTGTCGTATTTCCTTCTCATTCTTTGCCCACAAAGGGAAAACCGCCTCTGAATCCAGCTAGTATCTCTGCTGCAGCTCCAGTGACAGTTGTTTATGCTTTGACCCTAAGGGAGCCAGCTTATACTGTTAGTCATTCATATGCTCCCATCTACGTTATGCAATTCGGTTGCTATTTTCTGAGGAAAAAACATTTGTTAAGAAAATTCCCATTAAGGGCAAATAAGGATAAGGGACAATTTACGTCTGGAGCGATCCAAGGATCCCCCCTTTCTCCTTTGGCTTTGCAAAGCGTTTTGGAGTATTTCCTTCCCATTAATTACACAAAGCAGGGAGAAGGTGTTGCGTTTCTGCGTTGCCCTTCATCTCGGGAGATGTCACAGCTACCTGCTGTCCCCCGGGTGGGGCGGGAGCCGGCAGGCTGGGTCGGGGTGCTGGTTGCGGTGCCTCAGCGGGGAGAGAACACAGAAATTATCATTCCCCTCAGCTCCCACGCTAATGAGCAGCTCGCACTTCCCAGGACTGCCTTCGCTGTGTCTCCTGAGGTTTAAAATACAGTAGCTGCATATGGGCTCTATGAAGGATTTATTTATAGAGCATAAGTGTTTCCAACTCTTCCAAGTTGATTGCAAGTCTTACAATATTAGGCACTGTTCTTAAAGTCCCAGCTTCTATACTCTGGGTATTTCATGAGAGTCTATGATTTCAGTGGGTAAACGAGAAGTTTTTGAGCCTCTTGGGAATCGAGAAAAGCTGCAAAACATTTCCTAGGAGTAAAAAGCCTGCGAACAACCCTTCCCTCCTGCCCCTCCTCACAGACGAGACGCAGAGAACCACTGACCAAAGAAGTCCCTGCCGGTTTTTACATCAGCCACGAGTGTGGATGTGTTTTTAAGCACCTGTAAGTGGCAACGCCGGCTCCTGCCTCTCCTTCAGGCGCTGCCAGGCAGCGTCATCAGAAATACCCTCTCAAGGAGGCTGAGACCCCAGGCACAGGCTGCTTCTCCACGTGCCGTCTCAAGATGCCAACGTGACAGCACATCCGAGAGACCTTAGCACGTTACGTATTATGGACTACATCTGAGATCTTCAAAGAGCATTTCTTCATCTTCTGGCTGGTGGTATTTTAGAATCAAACACTTAGCATTACAAAGGTCGCAGTAATGACCTGTCTCTTCCAGTGTACTGATGTTACGATTTTATATACTGGGCCTTTTGCAGCTGCTAAAACCTTGTGCCTGTCTGTGTGTCAGGTGTCCTTGACACAGTAAAAAATTACCTAGGAAGTATTGTCCCAAGACAGCAGAAGAGCATCCGTGCAGTTCAGCGTGCATCTCATCATCAGGCCACTTAACCACTCATTTCGCTCCTCAAGGAGCTCTTCTTCCCCAGCTGTGAAATGGGGCAAAAATTCAGCAGAGAAACAGAAGAAGAAGCTGAAGGAAAGCAGACTAGGGCTGTATCGTACGTGTCTCACCGGAATTACTTTGTGTGAGGAAGCAGAGCTGAAGTCAACAGACTGACCTGTATTTTTCTGTTTACCGTACATATTTATTTCACATCCATCACCCTAAACCTGCTTTGATTCTGACACCGAGTTCTTCAAATAGTATTTTCAGATGTTAAAATATGGCTCAATAAGTGATTATAGCTCAAATATGGTGAACGACCTTTCCTCCTAGGGGAAAAAAAAAAAAAGACCTAAAGCATGATATCCATACTGTGGTAAAACTCACTACAGCACTTACAAGAACTGTCTCGATGTGAATTGGACTTCTGTAACTGCCCTTCAGTCCAACAACTGCCTTTTGGTGCCTAGAGGTAACCCTCTGAGGGCAGGCTCTTTTTATCCACGGTCAGTCATGGAAGCAAGACCTTGGACTGCAGGTTTAAGAGTAGGTACCCTCTCTTTCTTTGCTTTTGCATGGCAGTTGGTATGAAGGTAATGACAGCAAATTAATGCTTCGTTGGCTTGCTGTGTGTAGAAACAGCTGGCTTTATTTAATCTAAAATACCAGGATTATTTGGGAGGTTTTGTTTGCATGTGATCTCTTTACTTTTGTTTGGCTCATTTTTTATACGTGTCATGGCAGTATCTGGGGACAGACTTGATGTTGAAGAAGAAAAGGAGATAACATGGCATTTCAGGGGTGACTTACCATGTGGGAGAAACAGCCCAGGCCCACAGCCAGCAACAATAGAGGGAAAAGGAGTTTCTTTTTGTTATTAAGGACATCAAGTCTGAACACAGTGCTCACACACCCAAAATATTTCTACAAATATATATTGGCCAAATAAAGTCTTTGGAATTGCTTGCATTTCCTTGGGGAACTCTGAAGACTTCTCCTGTGTGCCGTTTTCCCCAAATTTTTCCCTATTAGTGAATCACTCCCCATAGCCCCTAATATCCTGGTGTGGGGTTTGCCNATATCCTGGCATGGGGTTTGCTCCTTTAGCCTTGTTCTCTGTCTAAAAATTAAATAGCAAATGTAAAGTTTCTTTTCCTTCCTGTGTCCCCCTTGCATGCCATAGGTAATTGTTCATTTTGCTTTTCCCACCTTTCTGCTGCGCTCAACCTCTGCAGGAGCGGGGTGGCTGCGTTTGGCCCTTTGAGGGCAGACACCTACTATCTGCTGTCACAAGGCACCCTGTAGAGGCTACGAGAAGGTATGAAAGCAAAGAAACATTCAAGCTCACATACAAGGAACGCAAAATCATGTCCAATTATCACAGCTTTCCTAAAGATCCTAAAATATTGCTTCCATAAGTCAGACTGAGACAGAGAATTACATTCATTTCATCCTCCTGAGATTAGAGAAGTTCAAGTTTCTGTTCTAGATAAATAAGATTTCCTTAAAGCAGTTTAACAGCTGCAACAAAAAAAAAAAAAGGAAAAAGAAAAAGTGAAGACATCCATTTTCCGCAATCAGTCGCACAGTGGCAGGTGCAAGTCAAGGGGCATGGCCTTTAGCAGGACCCAAGGGTTGGCCAGAGCATTGCCAATTAATCATCCAGTAAAATGCACTTGACAGCTTGGAGAAGTCTCCAATTCTTTTTCTCATGATTGCATTGCTAATTTGGTCTTTAAACTTACTAAGAACAGGCAAGACTTAAAGAAAAGCTGTCAAGTTTTCTAATATAATTTTTTTAAGGGGAAGCTTTTCTAAGTTGGTTCAGTCAGTCATAGCTCATGAGCAGCTAATATAGCTCAGTAAGAAAGCATTTGAAAAAGTATTTCACTAGTGATGATATTCTCCATGGTGTTAATCTGCATGGGCTAATGCACGTTTTCTTTTACGCATGACGTAAACCCCTCTTTTGTTTCATCCACCTGTTTTATTTTAGGCAAGACTGGTGAGAGATGATGCCTAAAGGCACAATTTAGCTGCCAAAGCGCATGGGGAAAGGGCACACAGGCGTGCCTTGATGTTTCAGAGAGGTGCTCAAATGTTCAGAGTTACTTTGCTCGATCCAAAACACAATTAGGATCTTCAAAATACCGCTGGCTTTCACAGGAGTAGCTGTATTTATAAGCCATGACTCTCACGTCCTTCATTTGTCTGAGACCACATAAGCCCATTGGCAACGACTGTGCTGGGCAGACCCATACTGGTGTGCCTGGAGAGGCCTGGTTCAGCGAGCATGGTCTCCAGCCCCACCACGGCCCACCGTGCCGTAAGCTGATGTCCCCATCCCATCCCCACGGCCCTGACCGACAGCGGTTCAGTTCATGCTCAGGCAAGTGGTGGCCCAGCCTGCGTCTCAATCTGGGCAAATAAAGAAGGCAGAAAAGAGGTGTGAAGTTGTCCCCAGCTCCATTGCACCACCTGCACGGTAGCTGGATGCACTTGGGCCTTGCACGTGGCTGCTTAGAAATGCTGGTCATTGCCAACAAGAGGACACTGAAACACTGTGTGTGTGTGTGTATTTGTGCATGTGTGTGAGTGCCCGCGTGTGTGCATTGGTGCCCATGTGCACGCAATGCTCCCACACCCACACGTACCCCAGGTACTACGTTATCTTGTGGGAAGAATACGTAAAGGAAAGTCACGACCTTGTGCTCCAGCCTTTAGAGAAAAGCACCAGAGTGGCTTTATACTGTGTTTTCCTATTTTCTCAAAATAGTCAACTCGTTTGTTTGATGCCAACATCTTCTAGACCGAAACAGCTCACTGGGGGATTTGGGCATGAGTTGGCACGTGTTACTTCTAGTTTATGTAAGGTCTTACTGCAGTTTCTATTTTTAACCACGTTAATAAAAAGGATTGTTCATCATTATACCAGCTTAGCAGACACAAATCACATGCCTAGGCAAATCTTAAGGGGAAGTAAGGTGATTCATTCCATTAATCCTCTGCTGCACAAAGTCACAGTAAATCCTGGTTCTAATAAGTGGGTTGAAGGCTAAGACCTTAGGGTTCCTCTGTCTCGCGTTTGGCTCTACTTGCTTTTGGGATGTCAGATTTCCATTTCCAATATTTTTTCTCTGGTAAAAAAACCCACAAACCAAACCCCAAAACTGAGCCCTTTATCAACACATAAGAGTGATCTTAAATGAGTAATGGTAATAAACAAACATTAATAACTTGCAATCTAAATAAGCATTGAAAAGTTTGAAAGCTTTTTTTTAAATATAAAAATAAACATGAAAAATGTTTTGTCCTGGAAACAGAGCCAGCAGTGTATTATCTCGGCAGACTGCAGCTGGACGGCAAATGACATGAGATTGTATTTTGGTTCCTCTACTTCAAGCGAAACATGATGGAGCCAAGTACACGCAGAAGCTGTGTTGGCAGGGGGAGGAGAGGAAATGCAAGTGGACGTGAAGTTAACGGGGTTACTCTGGTGCAGAGCGGGGAATCAGACGCTTCCCTGTAAACAGCCAGGCAATGGAATCTGCGTGGACACAGCCACTGTCGAAGACTGAGAAATTTTTAATCTGAAGGAATTAAGAAAGCTATATTCTGTTTTCCATAGGCCCACTCTCAATCTTGATGTATTTGTGGGGCGCTGTTTCCCCCCAAAATCTGAGCTCTTCAGTGAAAAAGGCAGATGTAGTGGGCACCAAGGAGAATAAAAGTTCTTGGAATATTGAGTATGTCAAACCCATGGGGACCTCATAATATTTCCTTTGGCATCAACGCAGATCAGTGATTAGATAACCAGAGCGTTGTCTCAAAGACTGTACTTGTTAATGACATCCAAGTTGTCCGCTCACCCTTCAGCATCACAGCAAAGCTGTTGTCTCCGTGACATCTCTCACCAGGACCAGCCTCCACGTGGAAGGTCAGGCAGTGCTGGATGATATGCAAAGACCATCTCATTACAACTACAACTTCATTCCAGTTGTAGATCTGTTATATCAACACACAAACACAGGGAAAGAGGAATAAAGTGTTGTAGGCACCTTTCTGCTAGGGAGAAAGGAACCTCACCTGTGTTTGGGCTTGAACCAGGTTCTTGTGTACACACACAAGAAAATTCAAAACCTGCATGCAGATGATGTGAAAAGATTTTAGAAATATCCGCAGGACATCAAATGGTCTGAAAGCCCTTCGTCATAGGTGCTCAAGAGCCATTTAGGAGCCCAAGGGCAAGTGGGAGATGCCCAGGCCAGGACCATGTGGCCACATCCTGCAAAGAGCCAGTACTTACAGCTCTGCTAACCGCACCAGACTGGTTTCAAGACCAGAGCTTGTGTCTCAGCACAGCCCTTCTCTGCCCACGTGAACGTGCAATGGCCACATCAGGTTCCCTTACCTGCTGCGGACACGGATGGTGATGAAGGTGTTACAAGTGCAGTGATGAGCAAACGTGGGGTGTAGTTTAGGGGCTGCGCTGCACACAAGAGGTCCGAGCTGGCGATGACCTTCCCTTAGCTCTTCTGTCACTCCTCTGTAAAACCAACAGTGGAGAGAAGAAGAAAAGCAAGCGTCGCATTTCATTTTTTCTTAAAGAATTTTTACTAATTCCCCCTCTCATTCCATCACTCAAAATTTACCCCAAAAAAATAAATCACCGAGACTGAGACCCCTCAAACTGCTGTCTGTTACAGCAACATTAAGTATCTTACATTCACAATTAATCCACTGAAGCATGGAAATTCAAAGTCTGACACTCTGTCCTACAGTCGTATGTTGTAATAATAAAAAGGCACAATTATGTAAACGGAGACCCGAATGTCAGTTTCTCTGGTTTTTTTCCCCTTGCTCTTTTTGTAGAGGCGTGAGCACGGCCGTTTGGCTGCAGTGGGACCTTGTCCCTTTTCCCCTCTGCAGCCCACTGGTTTGGGGGCGTAAATCCAGCCATGACGGTCCCTCAAACCTCCCGTGGCCTTTACCCCCGGCACACAGCCACCCGGCAGGGCTGCCGGGTCACGGACCTCAGCCAACGCAAGGGCACTTTCTGGGAAAAGCCTTTGATAATAAACGCAACGGCTCTGCAGCATTAGCGCTGGCACGAGGGGGAGAGTTCCCCATTTCTCCCCCGCCCGTCGGCACCCTGCGCCTCCGCGATTCTCAGTGGTTTCCAGAGTCAGGATTAAATTAAGATTACATTTCTCAACCTCTAAAAAAAAACCCAGGAAAGGATGAAATGTGGGATTAACAGCTCTGGGCAACAATCTAGGAAAATCTGTCAGTTGCTCAAAGATCTTCAACTCGTAATACGGAGATTTTGTGAAATTAGGAGTTTGAAGCGCTGCTTATAGCAGTCTGCGCCAGGCGTCTGATCTCTCCGATACCCAAGTCCATGTGAAGAGCTGGAAGATGCTGCAAGAATCCCCCTCTTTTCCCATAGAAATATATTGTTGAACGTGAAGAAAACAAGTATCCCATAGCAAAAGACCTAAGGACAATAATAAATGATAATACCTGTGCAGAAATGGCAAAATGTGGGACTGCGGTTCAGGAGTGTCGTGCCCTTACTGTCCATCCCTCGTAGATACCACGTCCAGAGCTGCCTTTGCTGCTTCATAAGCCTCAAGTCCATTCCCACCCAACTTTGGATGCTGTATTTCCCCGTACGGTGGCTGTGCATACGCTTGTTAGCAGTCAGGGTCTCGTGGTGAGGCACAGGAGGGTCCAATCTGGTCAAAAATTAAGGTTTTTGGGGTCAAATCAGTTCCCAGCTGTTGAGTTCCTGCCATTGCATGACCAAAGGTCTGCAGCACCTCGGTGGTGGCTCAATCAGCAGAAAATCAGAAGGCGGAGGTGGGGTTTGATGGGAGTGTTGGCAGGGTTCCTGAGAAGGATCTGGCTGAGTGCTGGATGTCTTGAATTACCTTCCCTTGTTTCTGCCTCAATGTATTTTTCCCCGCAGAACCACGTTCAAAGAATCTCAGTGCATCTCTTGACATTTTCCAGAAGCAAGACCCAAGCAATCCTTTTCTCACGGTACACTTGGAAATGGGCCCAGAGACGCAAACTTTGGCCAGTTCAGACAGCAGCACCTGAGCTCCGTGGCTCAGGGCTTTCACTCGGAGAGAAGGAAGACGGCAATGGTCAGCTGCATCCCGCTGCTCGGGGAGGTCTGGAACCTCATTTGTTCCAGACACACCGAACCCTCTTTGATGGGAAGAGAATTGCACAACGACTGCTAAAGCGTGGTGACCTCCAGGACCAAAAGCTTTTCCGTGAATTAACACTGTCCTCCCCGGGCTGCGGATGCGTAAGGGAGTTATTAGTAAATGCCGTGGATTCTTGGGTTGTGGGTTACTCCGAATCACAGATGAAAATGCAATGAGATACTTCTTCCAGTTTCTAATAACATCTCACAGACGTGTTACACTTTCTTTGAGATTGATAGTGAGGAAGCCCCTTGTTGCTGCTGCAAAGATGATGATAACACTCCAACCTGTTTTAAAATTGAGGAAAAGTGTCATTATCAAAATGTCATTCCAGCATGCATGCTGGCTGCTTTTATGTCTTTATGCTGCCTTTGCTACCAGGAAAAAAAAAACGTGTTATGCATAAGCATAGTCTTTCCAACCTGTTTCCACCCACTGTTTCAAGCTAGTGCAGCCTGGGGCACGTCCTTGGTCTCTAAATGTGGATATGGGCCCACCGACACCCGGAAAGCCGGCCGGTTCTCAGCGGTGGGTAGCACAGATCTCCGACCTGAGTCCGTCGCTGATCCAAGAACGATGGAGCTGCGGCTGGTTAAAGGGTTCACAGGTGTTTCCACGGAGGCGTCGCGCTGATGGACAGACTCCCTTCTTATGGACAACTCTTCTGAAACCCGGGTGCTTCTACAGCATCCCACGTTTGGCTGATCAACTCCCCCCTAAGCACGTAAACCCCCACCTGCCTCATTAGCCCTGATAGGGAAGGTAACGTATTGCATGGTTTAATGCCATGATAATGCAATAATAATAAATAACAAAATACACTGTTGTTGTTACTACTGAGATTCAACAAAAAGAGGGAAATTTTACCCATACTGCTTGGCTGAGACATGAAGCAGAAAGTGTTAATAGCAGAATAGCTTTTGCATTCATTTGGCAGTGGCTGACCCTATATGATAACGTAGCAGAAATAAGGCTGCAAACAAAGGCATCGTCGTCTTTTGAGAGTCTAAACTCCTACGGCAGCGAGCAGGCTCGGTGGCGAGCGCGGATCCGTACCTGCTCTGGGAACCCAGATGGATGACACAAAAGCCATGCATCTTTATTAGCAGCCGTTGTGCAGCATCTGGAGACGGAGCGGGGAGGACCGAGCAATTATTTTGCGGTACCTGTCCCAGGGACAGGTGTGTTGTGCCAGGATGTTTCTACGGCGTGTTCAAGGCTCCCGGAGATGGATGAAAATCATTATGCTTCTGTGTAGTCAGCAGTCTGACACTGATGCCGCATGATCTGGCTGATATTTTCTCCTGGGGGAATACAGACCAGAAACTTGGTGGAAAAACAAGGGCACTGCTTTAGAAATCTATTACTTAATGATTTGGGGGAGGGGGCGGTGGCAGGTTTTTATATCTGATGACAATTTTCAAGACTTTCTGTACCAGGTCATGTGGGAAAGTTAATAGGAATTAGGAAAAGGTGTGAATTTATAATGAGATAGTTAAATTAAGCCATTGTAGAAACATGCGCATTTGGAATTGAAGTGACCTTAATCTGAAATAACTTGATTTTCTGCGACACGAGGTGAGTTAGACTGAATTAAGGCCATTCTAATTCTAAGCGGGGATGTGGACAGACATTAACTTTAGGGAACACTGTAGTTTGAGACGTGGCCACTTAATAAAAACACATTCCGGCATGGTTTTGCTTCTCAGCCCTTTATCTCCCGGCTGGAATAGGCACAGGGGGGTGCAGCCAGCCCGTGACCAGGGCATTGCCAAGCCCTGGTACCTCAGCCGCTTTTGATCAAGCGCCCTTGTCCCTCAGGGTGAGATATTAGTATTATTTACTGCAGAAGGGTTCTGTAAGGGGCTCTGCAGTGCTCTGCAGGGGCTGTGGGGTCCCTCCGGAGGGTTTCGCTTGCTGGGCTAGTAAATACGGCTCTGTTTTGAAATGGAGCTAGCAAGGAAAAGGCAAATTACCTCATTTTAAAAGTTCAGTTTACGTTTTCAAAGGTGTCTGGCAGAGCAGCTAGTGCTGTGGGCGGCTACGGGGATCAGAAGGAAGCGGAGGGGAGCGTGAAGGGGGATGTATGGCAACACTGAGGCCAAGAAAGAAACGAGATTGCTTCAGATGACAAACTCTGTCCAGCCGGGACGGGTCCCCCGGGCAACCCCCCGACGAGCCAGGCAAGGGGGAAGAATGCAGACTTCGCAGCGAAGGGGTGATGCAAAACATGAAATTTGGCCCAGAGTTTGATTTGTAGCTTTTACGTTGATTGCATGCAACAACTGCTTAGCGCGCCGAGATTTTGCGCTGGTGTTCCTACTTCCAGGAGGGTGCTAGTGACTTTATTAGCTTGTTATTTTTTTAATAAATTGTATATATACACACATACATATATATACACACACACATATATATACACACACTACTGCCCTGGCTATGCATATATGGGTGTATCTGCCTGTTTTTCTCTGCTGTTCTTAAATATTAAACACAAAATGATGAAATGTCTACCCATATTCACAAACTTTAACTACTAATAACAATGCCTATTTATATATTAATTTTCAGATATTGAGTTATTCCTAAATAACTGCTGATGCTATTCAATTTCAAACAAACTTTCAAACCAAACTCGAATAATTTTTTCAGCGATGACTGTGTGCTTACAAGCGCCAAGAGGACGGATGATTGGAGCGGGCAGGATGACTGATCCATCCATAACTGTCCAGGCAGCTGTGCCAGTGTCACCCACGGGTATTCCCGCAGGTACAGCCCTTTCCCCTTCCTCAGTGCAGGGGCGAGGGTCCAGCCTGGGTGGTGGAGACCCCCAGGCTGCAGCCTGAGAGCAGGTCCATCACCCTGGGGTGAAGACAGGAGGATCTCCTCCTGCCTCAGCTCCCCTGGATGCCTCTCGTCACTAAACGAGCATCTCAAGCTGGGAAAAAACCATACGAAGCCTCTTGGCTTCACATGTTTTTTTAGTGGAGTGATTATTGCTTTAGCTGCTAGAAGAACTCATTAGCACACAAACTCTTTTGCTGTGAGAGGCAGGCGAGGAGAAGAGGTATGTGTGCCCATGGGGGCGTTCCTCCCTTCCCCTCTCGCCGTCCGGCAGCGCTGCGGCCCTGGCTGCTGGCTGGCACACTTTGGGAATGGCCGGGTGTCTGCCTCCACCGTTCGCTTTCGGTTCTTAATGAAAACATATTGCTGTAGTCATCCCGTTACTGCAGTGTGAGCAGACGGAAGGCTAATAAGGACATTATTGGGGAAAACATATATGAGCCAGGAAGACTCGTTCCTTTCCCAACATATAAACATACCGGGATGATAGAGATGTCTGCCATTCCCCGATAACTACAGGCTGTGCATCAAACGCAGTGGCGTGGACAGTAATACCATTCCCATGACTAATGCCACAGGAATATCTAATAGAATCAGGTCCCAAAATATCTCTTTTTTACCTGCATTTTTTTTGGCCTCATATTTCTATTCTGTCATTCCAATATTCATTTTTCCTAATATAATTTAAAAACTTCCTGATATGATTATATTATTCATTGTATCCTATTAGTGAAAACAAAATTACTCAAATGAACCTATTAGGACATGACAGAAAACTGCTGACATGATGGAAAGTTTCTAGGGTTCTCCTATTTGGATTCATGTAGCCATTCTTCTTTATTACTGCTGACGCTGCCTATCACCCCGTAGAGGCGTGCGGCCGCGCGGGGGGCTCCGGGGCTCTGCCGAGGACGGTGGGTGCTGCCAGGTGTGCCGGAGCACCTGGGCACGCGGCGTGATGGATTCGGGGGGCAGGACGCCAGCCCAGACAGGTCGGGGGCCGCTCGCAGCAGCAGCCCTAGAGGGAGCAGTGCCTCAAATTACCTCTATTTCAGGTGAATAAATGGAAAAGCAAGACAAGCTGGAGAGGGCTCCCGGCTGTCTGGCAGGTCAAGAGCAAACCAGCCCTACAGCTACCCCTGCTCTGCACAATGCCTCCCCCCGCAGGAGGAGAAAACCCCACATGTCCGTCACCAAATGTCCTCCAGAAGAGCCGTTCCAAATGGATCCATCTGTGGGACGTGTCCCAGCTCCCTCCCCAGAGCCGGGCCCCTGGCTCCTTCCCAGCAGGGTCCTCCTGCCTGGCCAAAGCCCGAGCCCTCCAGGCTCCCCGTGTCCCACGGGGCCATCACCCGGCTCCTGGGGCTCCCCAGTCCCCTGCCACCTCCCTGCACCCTCGGTGGCACGGGGCAGGGGAGGCAGGAGGGGGTTGCCTCCAGCATCCTCACCCTGCAGTATAGATTTACCGTTACTGACCCGCACCTATAGGTGCCGTTGGCTTCTACGAGTGTGCCTTAGCACAGCTGCGGCATTCACTCTTCGCTGAATTAGGACAGCCTAAGGGAATTAGAGGAATTTACCTAAGCACGACAAGTTTAAGGTCTCATTTCCCCCCCAGGTTCAAGGATTTAAAGCAAAAGGTGGTTCAAATGAGCATAAATTGAAACATTTGCAGGAGAAGGATAAATATGGTGATACCCATTGCAGAGGCAAGCTGAAGGTGACCAAGAAGGTGAGCCCAGCAGCACAGCGAACTTCTGGAAAGAGCTGATCAGCCTGAAAATCACCTGTGCTGGCTGAAAATCCAGAGAGAAAAAGGCATAGGCTGTAAATGTTTGTGACTCCTTCGTTTCCAGTGATAATGGAGCAAACCTTTCTCCTTCTTCTTCTTCTTCTTCTTCTTGCCCTCTCTTTTTTTTAGTGTTTCAAAGACTGAAATCTGTATTTTATTCCATGGCTAAAAGGAAATGCACTCTGATTACAATATTACAGAAAGGCGTATTATAGTTATAGAAAATAGCAGCCATTGTGCTTTCCTTGAAAGTTGCCTTAAAAGATTTAATTTATATTTTTGATGATGAATGAATTTTTTTACTTTAAAAAAATTAATCAGCTGTCAGTGCTGGAAATTTTAATTCTCTATTCACTAATGTTTAATAATGCCATTATATAATAATACATTAAGAAGCAAAATAAGACAACCCACTTCATTTTGCTTTGGTCTGCCTTGAGGACTGGCACTTGAATCCTACAGATGAAAGGCTAATACTTTTATCCCTTAAACTACTCAGTCAGCCCCTGAAACTAAAGGACTTAAAGGAGAATAATTGGCTCTTTACAGAAGAAGAACAGAACAATGTGCTCTCTGCCTCTCAAGTTCTGTTTTGCATCTGTCTCCGTATTCAATTCTTTGTACAAATAAATTAAATAATGTTACCTAAAGAATTAGATCACAAAAATATTCTCTCTTTACACTTTGTTCAAAATTAATTTCCAGATGGCCGTTCTCTTATGTTCTGGCCAAGGAGAAGGAGAAGATCTTGGCCCGTGTGAACCACAACCGAGGGTGGAGGGGGGAACTGTCACTTCATCTTTGTATGTATTAATTGTAAAGACATCGCAAGCTGATGTCCACAAAAAACAATGTGAGGACAGGGTAGCATTTGCTTTCAAATATTCTAAATCTGCAGTGCTCACAGAGGGAAGGGAAGCATGAAAAAATAGAGGCATATTTGCACGGCCAATTTTTATTCATGTCCTGAAATCTATAAAGGACGCTTTTGCCTGGGAGAGAGCACTCGTGCTCTCCATTTTGTTTCAGCAAGGGCAGTCTCAGGCTCCTGAATGTTGGCTGTAACTAGTGTACACTCGCCAAACCTTGATCAAGGCTCAACGCCAAGAGGATTTCATCTAGTTGAAGCAAGAATTCAATGTTCACTTGAGCTGAAAACATCCCTGTGCTGCGGCCAGCACAAGGTTATGAACACTTATGTCCTACTTAAGCCCTATTTTGAGACCGTAAATGTGACTTAAATGTTCTGCAGGCTGAATAACAATCCTCACGACAAAGGTGAGTTTCAACCCGGGTCTTTAGGCACGCTGTATGTATTTTTTCAGACTCCTTTTTTAAGTCGCTCTGCATTTGCTCTCTTTACAAGGCCAGCTTTCCTCCCCCTGGAGTTGTTCCCATCACTTCTGTGTCCACAGGCGTTGCAGCTCCCTCCTTCCTCACCTGATGCACCTAACAAGCACCATTGGCTTTGCCAATGAAGCTTGCAAGTTCCTTTTTTCCACAGCTATTTGCAAATCCATCATGTAGATCTTGCATGCTTGGATTGTAACTTGGCCATCAGAGCTTGTAAAAGCTTTCAGCCAACAAACACGCACACATGTGCAGTAACCTTGATTTAGGATTTTAATCTTAGGGATGTTTATGTAAGCAAAGACACATTGCACATTGGTTGCCAGTGAACTTTAAACATATGTGAAAGTATAAGGGCATGTGTAACTCCAAGTGTGTGAGTGGGCTGCTGAAACTAATCTCATTATGGAGTTCCCACCCGAGCTCCATGATAGCAGCACCGAGCGGATTATATCCATCTTCACAAGTCATAACTGATTAAGGGGCAGACGGGGAGATAAGCTGATGTTCTTGCAAGTCCATCTCTGACTGTAGCAAAGGAGTCAAGACCGGGCAGTCGTCACTGCTCGGATGCGGACAGCCAGGGAGGAAAATGTGAATCTCTCTGCTCAGCGCTCACAGCCCAGGTTAGATGGGAGGATTGCTTCTTTCAGTGCACAGCTGAAAATCGGCCGCAGTTCTTTCTTAACAAGGCGCACAGATGGGAAATTGGAGTCTCGGGTTCAAACCCCATCCCTGCCTTCAGAGACAGGAATACAACTCCAAATCCTCAGGAAAGAAATTGCAAAAATATAGGTGCAGAGTGTCCCGTGGGCTCGGGGGCAGGCGCTGCCCGGGGGCTTCCACTCCCCCCGGGCAGCAGGGGGATCGGAGGCTGCCACATTACAGACTCCTGGGGTCCGTTTGTGGCTTTTCAGGACCGTGCATGTTCAGTACACGCTTGCTCAACTGGGCTGCCTAAGGGGCAGAACATCTGCTTCGGGGATCCCATCCAGGTGGAGGCACGATCCGAGACCCACCAAGGCTTTGGTAGCTCTCCAACAGATAAAATTTTATTGCCACAGCATTACCAGGGAAAATGCAGCACCAGGAAGGCTCCGGTGCTCCCAAGGCCAGGCTGCAGCTGAACAGGAACGGGTGATGCCGAACGGCCGGAGCGGGGCAAGTCCAGCTCCAAGTCATGCCTAAGTCACTCGTGTGAACCAGCTCGTAACACAAATTAGTTTGCAAGCGCAGAGCTGGTGCCGCTGACAGAATCACTGTCACGCACCTTCAGGTACGTGAGGCAGCGAGCCGGCTGATGGGGTTGCCAGATTTCCTTTAGCAGTGACCACTCAAAATCTCCATGAACTTTGTGCTCTGCAGCTTGCTTTCTACCCGGAGGCAATCAGCCACGTAAACCGGTGTGCCTCTGGCTGAAGTCCGTGTGTGAAGGGGATTTACGCCGTCAGAAGGGCTGTTTCTGTCACCCAAAGAAGATAATTAAATGGTGCAGGATTTCAAACCGGTCTTAGCCACTTTTTTCTGCTTTTCCTCTGGCTCACATCAGTTTAGCACTTGACTAATTACAGGCAATTTTTTTCCGTGACTCTCCTTAAGCTTGGGAATGACCGAGGCCCCAAAGACAAGGGAGCACAGTTCTCTTTTGACACCAAGAGGTCCTGGGGTTTTTGTGTGTCTGGTTTTGTTTCTTCGCTGGATGTGAAATGTAGCCGCTCTTTCTGGCAAAAACTTTCCAAACAGGATGCTCGGATAATCCGAAAAGGATGCTTCCCCCCGCTTCCCCTCACGAACGAGGAGAAACAGAAAACAGGCTGTGTACGAGTGAGGGATCTTAATGGCTCCCAAATGTCTTGACACCGAAAGCCCTTCACACCTGGGGAAGGGACACCACACGTCTCCGCCGGGCTGGTGGGCACCCGCCTCCGAGGGGCTGCTCCCGCCGGGGCTTCCTGCGGGAGAGCTGCAGCGCCCGCAGCACCGGGATGCACCTCGCTGCAGTTTCATAACATCTGTTACAGATTTAACTAAGTAAAACCTGTTTGTACAATAAAATATTGAGCCTACATTCACTTATTATTCACAGGGAATCCATAAATATTCATAGTAATTTTCTGCCGCTCCTGTGGGGGTTTCTTTACGTTTAGTTTCTCCCATTTTCTTCAAGCATCCCGGACTGTTGCGTTCCCTCTCCCTCCCTTGGGGCTTTTTATGCCACTCAGGTGCTTTTAACAGCCTCTGCAGGTACCGTGAGGAGCGCGGCCGAGGAGACGTGGTGCTGAGGCTGGACCCAGCGCCGTGCGAGGCGCTGAGCTGCTGTTGCTCTCCGTGAAGAGGACAGCATCCCCCTCCGGCAGCCCTGCCGAGGGCAAACCAGGGGCCACCTGCAGAGACCTCAGCCACGGGAGCCTCCTCCCTCTGCAGAACTGTGTGTTGAATGGATTGCTGAAATGTGTGAAATGACCTTAGAGCCCCTTCCAGTGCCTAAACTGGGGCCTACAGGAGAGCTGGGGAAGGACTCTTGGTCAGGGAGGAGAGCCATAGGACGATGGGGAACGGTTTTAAACTGAAAGAGGGGAGATTTAGATGAGATATTAGGAAGAAGTTCTTTCCTGTGAGGGCGGTGAGCCCCTGGCGCAGGTTGCCCCGAGAGGTGGTAGGTGCCCCATCCCTGGAGGTGTTCAAGGCCAGGTTGGACGGGGCTTGGAGCAACCTGGGCTGGGGGGAGGTGTCCCTGCCCAGGGCAGGGGGGTCGGAATGAGATGATCTTCAAGGTCCCTTCCAACTCTAACCATCCTGTGATTCTGTGATTCTATGATAAGCAAAGTAGCAACGAAATAATCAGGTCAAGCAGAGTGACACACCCTTAGGGAAAAAATTAGGGACTGTGACAGCCTCCCCGAGTACGGCCAGAGTCAGGGTGCACTAACGCCACCTCCAGGGACCTCCCAAAGCCCCTGGGAGGCTGGGGAGGCTGGCCGTGGGACAGCGGTGCCTTCAGTGCCCACCACCTGCCACCCCCCAGACCTGAGGGTGACGATGGTGGGGATGGCGATGGTTTCCCAGGGCAGCGGTGGTCCAGGCTGGGACCTGGGATGTGGTAGAACTGGAGCTTTGCCGCATCCTTAGCTACAGTAGGACCAGGACTTTCCTGCTCTTTGAGGAATACCGTGGTCTGCAGGTCAGTCTGTGCCCTTCGGAGCAGCCAGGCACATCCCCTCCGACACATGCCTCAGCTCCAACCACGGACGGGCACATGCAGGCGGCTCCCGTCGAAGAAATGGAAGTTGCCTGGGTGTAAAAGCAGGTAGGAGTACGGCGCTTTTGTGAGGGGCATGTATCTTTAAATTCAGCCTGTAATGAATGCAAGGATTTTTTTGATATTAAAAAGAAGTAGAAATTCAGCTCTGAAACCCAGATTTCTAGAGGTCTAAATCTGAATTCCCTCTGCTCAAATGCTTCTATAATATTACTCGATTTCTCCAAAGCAATCTGATGGCATGTGAAAGTTATTCTTATTTTTACCCTTCTTACCCATATGAAAAAGGAAACACAGTCCATTTGCTGTAAGCCCCTAAGCATCTGCTGATTTGTCAGTTTTATTTAGTTAAAATGCATTCACTTTTGCTGCATAGGGGACCATTTAGACAAGCTAGCTGGAGAAAATTAGTTCTACTTTACCAACATTAACTACCCTGATTGTACATTAATTAAGATATGCTTTGTGACATATGATATGTCCTCATATAAATATTTTGGGAATTAGGCAGTTTTTGACAATTTCAAATTAGTACGGCAGGGGTAAAAATAGCGTTTGGTGGCAAAAGTATTTCTACACCTTGAGAATGTAGATGCTGTGGGTATTTTGTGTGTGAGTGGATGTTTATTGTTGTTTCATTGGTTTCAGTTTCTGCTCCATAAGGAAAAATTCAGCCCAATAAAACTTACTGTGTGAAGTAACCCTACCGTCTCTGAGAGCGGCAGAACATGACTTTATAACCCGCCTTGCTTTTTCAAACCTTTCCCAAAGAGACAGCGCTGCTACTAATTTGCCAGTTCTCTAATCTGGGAATATTTCCTGTGAAAGCGTCTTGGCGAAAGGCTTAAACCAGGGCACAGCTGCTGTTCAGGAGCAGGGACCAGTCGGCCGACGTGATCCAGCATCTCCCAACCGCCCAGAGGTGACCCCAGCGACAGAGGGCCGATGAGAAGGTGTACGTTCAGGAAAACCTGGTCTATATCGCACTGGGGCACAGGGGTAGCAAATTAATTTATAGAAGTTGTACCCTCTTTCCAAACCCTTCCTTAGCTGCTCTCCCTCACTCCAGCTGCAAGCTGAGCGCCTTATTTTCGGGATGTTCGACAATTGCTTGTTCATCAAAATAGCCATGATCTTGGACTTGATTTTCCCCCACCTTATGGTGTCTGGAAAACATAGCGGCACTGAGGGAAGTATGGCTTGAAAGTTTCTAACAGTTAGTACTGTTCAGCTCAAGCTGATCAGCTGCTGGACCTCCTGAGTGGGGATGGGGATGTGAACTTGGCCCCTAGAGGCTTGGCTAGGCAGGGCTTAGGTAGCCTTCCTCTTAAAAAGGCGGCAAGAGGAGCGTGGGCTGCTCGTGTACAGTGACACTGACATGTTGCTTGAGGTCCCTCCAGCCTTTTCACGCCAGCAGAAGTACCTACATCAGCATCTTGAACCGCTTGAAGGAGCTGTTGGTGAGACAGAGGGAGATGCAGCAGCCAACAGTGGGGTGAGTTAAATCCCTGGGTGCGCCAAGCCAGCCGGGGTGAAGAGCGGTCCGCCAGCCTGCTGCTTGAACAGGGGTGGCATCTGCCCCCGCGGTTCTCCTCACACCGGGACCTGCATCACAAGATCCTTGTTGTAATGAAATGTGGACAAGCACANATGTGGACAAGCACGGCACATCAGAAAGGGAGCTCTTCTACGCAGCCCCAATGCTGTGCAAAGAACTTTTATAGCAATTAAAGGTGTACTGATATCTTTTATAATCCTCCTTCTTATTGTCTGAAATGAAACAAGCGCATTTATCTATTCATACGCTGGAACATAGAGGTGTAACCACATTGGCTTCTGCCAAAATATCCTTATGTGAGAAATTAGATAGTATTAACTCTTTGGAGCTTCACATCCACTGTTTTGCTAATATTAAGGAACTAAAATGTGATTTTCCCAGAGCGAATATTGACCCTGACCGTCCTTTTGAAAGCTTCTTTTTGCAGTGAGGGAGACCGCTGTGCAATGTCAGCATCCATCGGTAATTTAGGAGACCTGGCAGCTCTGGCCTCAAGATCAGCTCCCACAGATCCTTCTCCCGTCATTTCAGCCCCTTTCTTCGACATCGCCTGACTGTGAACAAAGGGCTTCAAGGGTCTGGTGAGCCATGAGTTATTTGCGAGCAATATAAAAGTAGTGATAAACCTTTAAAAACAGCTGTAGAGCATTTACCACATAAAACAAATAGATATAAAACATGTAGGGATTTTTTTTTTCTTTGCATGCATGCTTTTTAAAGCAGAAAAAGCCTGCCTAGGTAGCTGGCCTTTAAGCCTTCAATTAATTGAACAAAGATTTTAAAATTGTTCAATTGGTTTCATTAGGAAGTGTATAATAGAATAATAAAGTAAAACAAATGATATAAAGCAGACCCACTAATTAGCTCTACATGATTGATACAGCTTTGGACTAGGCATTTGATCTCAAACAAAATGCAGTTCCTTGTTAAGAGGATTTTTAATTGATGTGCAGAGAGGTATTAGATGATGTTGGAAAATAATTACTCAAAAGCTATTCATGCATTTGGCTGAACATAACAAATGAAGTTTGGGCTCTGGATCTGGCGGAGTGGACACATGCTAATTAATAATGAGAGGAACAAGAATCTTCCAGTAGTTTTTAACCCAGTGTTTACTAGGAGATTGCTTCGCAATTATGCACCATAATGAGGTTGTCATCTAAACAAAATCAACATTACTCAGATGTCATTTGAGATTGCTAAATGTTGCAGCCCATATATATGTTCAATTCTTTTTACAGATGGTAATATGTTATTAATCAACAAGAGCTGTTGCTAGCTCTCCAGCTGCCACGGGCGTTCTGGTACGAGGGGACATCGACACTCCTCTCCTCATTTCAGACCGTAAAACATCATGTCGCCAGAGCGGTGGAAATTCTAAAATTTATTCTAAAAATCCTAAGCCTAGGTGTCTGTTCACCAGGGAAGCCAGAGGCATTTGCATATTCCTCCTCTTTAAAAAGCTGGCGAGTGGGAGTCTGAGCCGCCCTTCACACGGAAGCGTCGGCTGGGGGCTGCTGGCCCTGCCACCTCCGCCCCGCTGGCCGGCGTGCCCCAGGTCCCAGGGGACCAGCCGGTGCTGACTTTGTCCTGGCTCTCTGCACGCGGTCCCTGCAGGTTAGATGGGAAGTCCGTCGGCAAGGGCAGCGGGAGCTGGGAACGCAGCACACCGTGCCGTACCTATCCCCTGAGCAGGCTGCAGTCTCCAGGCTACCGACCTGTCACTGCTGCCAGCGCTGAAATCACAGCAGTTTAAAAAGAAAATAATAAATCTCGTAAGACCCAGTTGCTTAGGATTCAAGCAATCTACTTTTTTTCCTCTGCCACTCTATGGTCTGATATCTCACGGCCTTTGCAGGCTGAGGATACAGCGACGCAGCCTGAAGATTAACGTCTCCTCCCGTGGAGTGGCAAGGCTTGACTCTTCCTGCGTCGGGTGGCTCTTGCCACGTGTTGGTGGGAAGGCTGGTGTGAGCAGGTGGGTCTTTCATCCCATGCTGGTGTCGATGAGTGTCTGGTTCAGACTCCTGCAGGTGATTAGGCTGTTTCGACCGTCACCCAGTTCTCCTAACGCAAGGGCTGTGGGACTTGATGGCGCAGGGGCGATGTGAGGTTCAGGGCTTGGCGGTTAACTGTAGCCTTGCCATGTGAGTTTCCTTCATCTTCTGGTTATTTAATCAAAGGGATTTGATGGAAATTATGATGTCTTCCTTTACCTTTCTGCTGTGCCTAGCACAAGGAGGTGTTGGTCTCAACTGGGGCTTTTGCAGGATACCAGACTGGCTACGACATTCTAAAA
>RSEF01000031.1:642667-702738 GCA_003993805.1 Himantopus leucocephalus
GCTGGGCTGGGCTGGGCTGGGCTGGGCTGCTCCTGAAATGCTGGGAACAGTTTAAAAAAAATCACAACATTTTTGGAAGTTCAGTGTACCTCTGGATGTTGTGATGCCTATTCTTTATCTCTTCCTTGGAAAAAAAGCTAGATTTTAGGAGTTAGGGCTTTTTTATTTATTTATAGAAAACCCTCTAAAATACATTACATATTTTCAGATAGAGTGGTTTTTGTTAAAGTCAATAGCCTCTTTCCAAATAGCTCTTTCTGTTGATTTTGTGGCAGCAGCTTTATCAAGTACATTTTCAAGTTGTGTTTCTAGCTTACAGTGCTTCCAAAAAGAACGAATTGCTTATTTTTTAAATCATTTTTATGCCTTTGTTCTTTGGAGACCGATTAATTTCCGATACAGGCTTTGTACTTACACAAAAGGTAGTACACAGTAGATGGCACAATGGGCTAGTGATATTTGTTATCAGGTAGACCTCGGCCCTTTACAGTTAGGAGATGAGGAGAAGGGGATTTGTGTTCATTGTTCAGTGGCTACGACCGAGGGAAATCCCTGAATTCATCAGCTTGTGGCAATTCTTTTTGTTGATGAAAGTGGCTTCAGAATGACATAATAGGTCTCCACTATTTCCCATTTCCACATACATTTCAGGGACATCATCTTGCCAACAACCACTATTAATTCTCAAGCGTCCTCCATCCCTTCAGAGGACGCCCCTGAGATGCTGGGGTGATGCCTACCCATAATAAGGCACAATGAGTAGCTATTTGGAGGTTCAGTTGTGTAGATACTGTCTTCTGTTTTTAAAAGACATCTGGTTGGGAACTTTGTCTAAACACTGCTGCCTAACATTTGTCCTGTGTTTTGAAAACACACTCCATCCTCCCAAAGATGGAATGGGACACTTGGAGAAACTGAAAAATAATTCAGCAGTATCTGATTTGAACTTCTACCAGTAGGGGTGTGTGGAAATATTTTCTTTCTCAGTTCTTCATTAGGAATGTCAACAGCATCAAAAAAAGAAAAAAAAGATGACTATTTCGGCTGAGACTCACTCCTTCATTTTTGATTGCTGTTTTTGTGCTTGTTAGCCTATTGCCATATCCAATGAGAAAAACTCCTCAAAGGTCTCCTGAGACAATGTGAGCACTATGTTCAGTGCACTGGACCTGACCTGGTGAGGATAAGAAGCACCACGAGAAGGTGAAGATCAGCGTACATGGGGCTTGTGAACAGTAGATGTTGTGCCAAACGCCTGTCTACTTTACAGTGACTTTAAATCAGTTGTAGCTTTGCTAAATGCCACGAAGTAGCTGTGGATTTACACCCAGGCTGAGACCTGGTTTTCGGTGCAAAGCGCAGGCACTAAACAACAGCCTGTTTCTGCAAGAAGTTGGTGTTTCTTTTTTTGTGTCACTTGGTGGTCACGAGGACAATCCCAGAGAACGACTCCCCTGCCGCAGCTGCAGCAGCAGCAATATGTACCTTTATCCCTGGAAACGCTGAGAGCTGAATCCTCTGGGTCCTGCTGGTCCTTATAAAACAAAGCAAGTCTTAAAGCTTTGCTGCTACTCTTTACCTTTATAGACAGCAGTCAATTTATCTTTTAATAACTTAGCTTTTCACTTAGAAGTATTGAATGGACAAAAATAGACTTATTTCCCAAAAAGACTTTGGGTTTGGATGCTCCATTTCTAGTTGTCCAGTATGAAACCCCTTGAGCGGGCTGGACTTCCAGCCTTGGCAGACGGTCTTTAAAAACCTTTTATTCTGGCGCCTGAGTTTGGGCACAGAGGTGCCGGGTCACCCCAGCTCCTGGGCCAGTTTTGGAAAAGGTGCATGTCGGGCATCACTGCGACAGAAACTCAAAGAGGATTTTTCCTGAGGCCAAGTTTTATTTGCAGAGTACAGTCAATTAGCGATTGTCAAGCAACATGCTAAATGAAATATCTTCCTTGCTGTTTTTTAATTGCTTTCCAGTTTCTAGGTTTGCCCCCCCGCAAACACGCGCGTGTATGCGTTTCCGTGTGCGTGCCTAAATAACCCAGCCCTGTCAGAAAAATCAACCCCCCCTAACCCGATGGTGCAGCGGTCTGGCTGGCCGCGCCGGGAAGCATACGCTGCGCTATAACCAGGAGCCTGTTGTTCACAGGACTGATTATTTAAGACAACTGTTGTTCCTGCGTGCAATCCTGTATGCACTGTGCAAATTACATTACTAATTTACTAGCTGGCCAAATGTCACTCTTTTGTAATGCGCCGCATTCCCTGTAGCTCCAGACAAGCCGCTCCGCAGCATCCCTCTTTGGGAGACAACTCCTCCGTTGGTTTCGAGAGCGATGCCAAAAGTCTCACTTTTCTACTTCAAATAAATTACTCTGACACTTCACAGCCATGGCTTTATATTTTTACTTAAATGTGTGTTTTGTGGGTGAGAGTGCGGCGTGGTTTGAACAGTTGTCAGAAGTTTTATTTTTGGAAAAAGACAGATAGTATTTTGTGAGATAATTAAGAGTTTGTGAAGTTTCCTCGAGAAATGAAAAAGGCCCAAACCATCATCTTCTGCTCATACATGCATTTTACACTCAATTCCTCATTTGCCACCTCCTCCTCCACTAGTTTATAAATCTGTTAATTAATGGTGTTTATTCTCCTCTCAGCCTTGCCTGAGAAACGGTTTTGTGATTATATTATTAGGAAGTGATGATAACGTATGTGGGAAAAGGTATTTTTTTGCATGTGGGCTTACCGATCGCTATGGAAACAAGCAAATATTTGCAGACCTCAACTACTGATTAATGCCTACTGGTTATTTTGGCTTTATAAAGTTACTGTTTGGATGTGAAGAATTTCTTGCGAGCGAGCGGCTCTCTACGACAATTTACTTACATGTGTAATAGTCTCATCAGAAATGACTCTGGTAATTTAAGGCTCCATCACATTGTAGCAGTTTCTGAAACAGCCATTTTATCAGCGTGTGATTGAAACACAGGCACTAGGCATTATTTTTAAACCCTTTGGTTCACATTTCAGTGAAAAGAGTTTCATGACAAAAATATTTCTCCCCAAAGGGAGGGATGCGGATACACGCGCTGACTAATAGCGTGTTGTTCAAGGAGCATTGACAGGGCTGCGGCTGCCAGGAGAACTGCTCGAACACAGAAACTCAAGCAGAGCACTACAGGAGGACTTGGCCAGCAATGATAGCCGTGGTCCTCGCCCCCGTCTCTCCAACACGAAGCACAACGAGCCGCCTGAGCCAGACCTGGGTGCGGACACAGGGATAATTAGCGTCGAGGATACACCTAAGCACACAGGACACTTTGACATCGAGTGATGACGGGAGATGATAGGAGAGAGGAGGGATGGGTTTGTCTCCATGTGTGGAACTCTTTACATGAGTGTTACAGAACTTCCTAGAAGAAACATTCTTTTGAACCAGCTGTTGGACTTCTCTATTCGAAGAAAATGTTTATGAGCTGGGTTTGCAGGTCTTAAACTCATCACAGAATTCTCTCAGATAGCTAGAAAGTATAAAAAATAAAACTTTGGTTAGTCAGTTCTTTACTATCCACACGTCTTGGTCTTTCTAGAGAATCCTAAATTCTCACCTCTGCAATCGTCAAAAGAAAAAGAGAATAAATAGATTTGGGTTTGGATTAGAATGGTTTTGATTCCCAGGGTGCTTTTGAAAATGGGATTTGAGTTCTTTAATCATACAGGTACTAAAAATACTGCGGTAGAGGGACAAAATGTAGTACCAAGTGTCCCTCTTACTGAACTATTAACTTGGCCAATACAGAATTATTAGTCTACTTTATATTCTTGCTTTTCATAGCTCCACACTGACTCGTGTCTTCATGAAATCTTTTTCTTTGGTTCTGTACAAATATATGTACAGAATATATGTACACTTGGCAAAAAAGCCAAGTGGGCAGCATCAGAAACTCAGCCCTGCTGCATTTATGTGAAGAAGGGATGTAGCACAGCAGAGACCACCATCACATGCAACAAAGCCACTTCACCAGCAATCCAGCCCAACTCCTTGGAGATGTCCGCTAGCTCAAGGATACCAACCTCTCTCCCTTTGATCCCCAAACCACAATATCCACATGGTGCTGAGCCAGCGGACGCATACCACAATCCTCCCAGACCCAAAGAGATGAGGTTTTCCTGGCATGGATGAAGGATGTCAGCAGGGTGGGAGAGCAGAAGCTCTGTGTGTCGTATGATGGCAACGGGCTGACGTGCAACTGCTTCCACCAATGCCCACCGATGCCCACCGATGTCCTCTGTGGATTCTTGCTGGCTCATTTCCCCCCACAGCCGGGAATCAGGATTAATCAGCAGCTCCTGTGCACGAACAACCTCATTATAGCTTTGATATGAAAGCTGCCTTCAGATTGACTGCAGCCCGGTCATGGCTCAAGAGCCAGAGGTTGGCCACCCATGAACTATTTCTTCAAGGCAGTCGGCACTGGGAGATACACGGGCTGCAGCAGAGGGCAGCGAGGCAGAAGGAAACGCAAAAGGTAGTAAGTGAAGCCATGGTGATCTGCAGGGCCTTGGGGCATCTCTCTGAACATCTGCAGTCACCTCGGGCAAAATCCTGTCCCTACTGAAGTAAATGGAAAATTTGCTGCTGACCTCAAAACGGCCAGAATTTCGTCCGAGTGCCGCCAGGCTGTGTAGCGCGGTGTCACGGGGTCTGCACACTGCTGCAAGATGGGGCTTTGTCCCACCACGGGCGCCTTGCCGGGGCCTCTCCATCTGGGGCAGCTCGCAGAGGTCAGCGGGGCTTGGGGTGCGAGCAGGAACGGAAAGCGGGCAGAAATGCCGGAGAGAAGAAGGGCCAGAGGTCTGCAGTTTTTCCCTGCTCTGTTGTTTGATGGTGAAATTTTTCTCCAGGGAAAACTTTATTTTTAATCCAGTTGGGTTTCACAAGTGAATGCTTTAATGGCTGTGCCCAAGGTCCTTAGTCAGTCTTAATCTGTGTTACAAAATCAGCAAATGTGGCAGTTTACCAGCAGTCTCTCTGGGGGAGACTCACAGCTGAAATTACAGAGAAGCGGTACGTCTGAACTGAGATGGGCCCCCTGTGCTGGTGGCCCCCAAAACGCTCCCACCTGCTACTGGGGTAGCAATCCAGCAACTCGGGTAGCGTTCAGCAAGGTCGAATGTGTGGACCACGTCTGTGCCGGGGCATGGGTCTGGTTCCTTTCTAGTCCTGGCTCCTCCCTCTTTGCAGAGCTTGTGAACAGCTTCTGTAGTCACTGAGGTGGTGGCAAGTCCTTGAGAAGGTCTTGGGCGTGTCTCACTTGGCGAATATCTTCATTTTGCTGTGAATATAGTGGCACTTTGCATCTTTGTCTCTTTCTGTGGATCTTGAACTGTTTTCTAAGTAATAAATTTGGTCTTCAAATAGCCTCGTGAGGAAGTAGCTACCCTCCCCTCTGTACAGAGGAGAAAACCACGGCAAAGGAAGGATGAAGCCTAAGCCGTGTTGTTGGTACACAGGGTGCTGGATATTTCTGCAGCTGAACTGCAGGCTCAGAAACCAAAGTACGTGGTTAAACGCCTAAATCTAAATCACGTTTGTAACTATGGAATGAATAACTTTAATCATACAGATATTTATTACATAAATAGTACTGTAACAATATATCTGATGATTTATCCCTTCATGCTGATAAATTACCCCTAAATGACTTGCCTGAAGACACTCACGAAGTCCATCTGCCAGGGAAGAGCACAGCCTGGGTCTCCTGAGTCCCAGTCCCGTGGATTGCCTATAAGCCTACCTTCTTCCAGTCAATAGCCTCATCAATCATCATTTAAGTCAGTTTGATGGTTGGCTTTCTAAGGCCATCCCTGGTGATTTATTCCTACCCTTCCCTCTTCCAAAGCTTGCAGCCTATGACTTGTCAGACGCTTATAGAGATGTG
The DNA here is from genome assembly GCA_003993805.1 of Himantopus leucocephalus. NCBI lineage: Eukaryota > Metazoa > Chordata > Aves > Charadriiformes > Recurvirostridae > Himantopus > Himantopus leucocephalus. Next base: position 648,613 of record RSEF01000031.1, read on the forward strand.
CTCTTTGCCCATCGATACTTTTCCTGACGCTCACCCTACGAGCAGCCTGATGCCTGCACGGCCGCTCTCGGGCACGCAGACGGCAAGAGCCCTCCTGGAGTGACCTGTGCTCGCATGCGTCCGTACCGGTTCTCCCCGGATGATGGCAGCGAGTAGAGCTCCAGCCACAAAGCAGGTGACGGGGCAGGACCAGTGGAGGGAGAAGAGAGGATGCAGGAGCGTGCGGAGGGCACCGGCCGGGCGAGCGCTCGACTTGCCGGGGGCAGCAGCTCCACAGGTCTCTGGAGGGACACGGCTGAGCAGAGGATGCTGCTGAAGCAGGGGACAGCCCGAGGGATGGGACAGGCGGGCCACGGCTCTAGCCAGCCGTGATGGCAACCCGTCCTCTACCTGACCCTGCCCAAGGGTGGGCTGACGCTTCCCCGGCACAGCCCGGCTGCTCTGATTTCTGGCGATACAGGAGGAATGCGGAGGCTGATGGTGTCGCAGGTTTGGGCTCAGTCATCCCCTTGGGGCTGCCCCCGCTGAAGGGGTGTCCCAGCATCGTGCAAGCCCCCCCAGCACACACCTGCACACGGGTGCTCTGGTAACGGAGGGCATGCTGTGAGCTCCTCAGGTGGATTTTGGGAATATCGATGCCAGTTCTCTATTTCTATCATCACTCCCACAGCTTTATTCCTTTTGCCTCTGCTTTATCTGGTGTCAGTCTGGCATTCTGCTTGTCAAATACCGCTTCTCTCATGTATCATCTTCTGCTACACCAACGCTCATAATTCATCTTTATTCTCCAGTTTTCTGTCTCCTTTCTTGTCCTTTCTACTCGGGATTGCTTTTTATGTGGTAATTTTATTTATTTCCACACTTGGGTATTCTTTTATTTATTAGTCCTCTGTTAAAAATCACTCATGTTAATTTTTCCCACACTTAGTGCTTTTAAAATATGACATCTCTGTGCATGCCCTTGTAAAAAAGTAATACAAGGCTGAAGTCAAAGCATTAATGGTAGGATTTCCTCGGCATTGATCTCATTCTGCTCCTTCTGAAATCAATGAGACTGGGTTAGGCTAATGCTGAGCAATTCTTGGGGAAAAAGTGCCTCTGACTGCTGCAGTAATACCATACGGTTTGCTTCGCGTGTTATTAACAGTCCCAGCTCCTGAAGACAACTGATGATAAAAGCATAAGGGATTTTAATAATCGCAGGGTGGAGCTTCAACATAGGACCTCAGGAGACCTTGGAGAAAGGGGGGAAATTCAAATAACACAATATAGTCCTGCCCGGAACCCTGCAAGTGTGTGGATAAGATACTCACATTTTTTGGCAACACCAAGATACCAGCCCAGAGCGCTTGGCTGCACGGGGTGTGCAAGATCCCACCTGCTCTTCAGGGTGCAGGATCAACTAGGAAAAGCCAGCCAGGGATTTTTTCCCAACAGAAACCGGTCCTCTTCCTTTTCACCTCCTTCAGCAGACCTGCAGCATCCCAAAGAGGAGACAAATCCTTTGCGTAGGAGGTACCTAACTTGTAGCTTTCTTTTTTTCAGACCTCTCATGGAAAATGGTGTACGTTCATAGCAGGGACAAACCTGGAAGTTTATCCTGGGGACGTCTGGTAGCTGCGCCAGCCAACATCCTGGAAAACCCACCTATTCCCGAATGCCACCCTGGGCTCCCAGCGAGGGCAGAACAAGCCCCGGTGAGGAAGGAAGCTTTTCCCTGGATTAATCCACTCTTAAATCTTCACGATTATTATTTTGATTGCCAAACGCAGCCCTGAAGGGGGATCGGTTATACCTTCTGCATCCCCGCTTGCCTCTGCCGCGTGACTCCGTGTCCATGTATCACAATATTGATAATAGCATCAGCTTGGTGTTTTACTTAGCAATGGTCTGGTTCCCTTAATGAAGCAGTCTCCAGCTTCTTCATTTCCTCTTCTTAGTAACCAGATTATTGACTTGTAATTTGTCACAATGATATAGCTTGGTTACTAAATGGGAAATGTTTAAATCAAGCAGCAATTAATGCATTGTAAAGCACTTCAGGTAATTGTGTAATAAGCAGCACATTACCTAGAGTAGTAACACATTTTACAGCTAAACCAGCAGGAAAAATAATGTTTTTTTGCCAGGTTATTTTAGGGTGTGAAACACGCTGTTGTGGAAAGGCAGTGTGAATCCATATTATGCAGAAATCAATGGATACCCATCTTTTCAGACTACAGTAGGAGCTGTGTGACAAGGGCACAGCATTTCTCCTAATCAAGCAGGTTGTGTGAAAGCTAAGAGTCAAGCTGAGCTTGCTATATCCAGCTGTACTTTGTTTGCTACTTAATGGAGCAGGTCATAGTTATAACACCCCAAAGAAATCAGCTCGTCTCAGCCTGAGGAGCACAGAGAAAGTGTTGGAACTCCAGCGGCTCTGCGTTAAATCACTCCTATAGGTCATCTGCAGAGAGAGGACTCGGGCAAATAATAAACCGGCGTCGTTCTGCTGCTGACACTTCAGGCTCGTCCCCAGGGGAGGCAGTGTCTGGGCTTAGGTTGGGAAAAGCAATACGGCTGAAGAAACAGTTATTTATGTATTATACAGTCCTTGGCAAACCATCAGACACCGGGGTGGCAGCTCCCGCTCCTCTGGACAGGAGGAAGAGGAGTTTGGAAAGCAGGTTGGCGTGGATAAAGGATGATGTGCAGCTTCTGCCGTTAGAGGACTCGGGAACCCTCAGCACCGGTGGGGCTCTGCGGAGCTGCGCACGCCGGCGATGGAGCCGAGTTTACCGTCGCAGGGCACTGTCAGGCTGTGCTCATCCCCATCGTCCAGGAGCTGGTTGTGACAGGGAGCGAAGTGCCTGCAGCGAGGTCCCCGGAGCTTCATCCCCGTGCGGGTCGCTCCACGCAGCACCCACGCAGCTGGCTTCCAGTGGTTCCTTCGGATCGAAGGTGGACCCAGCTTCACATGACAGCAAAGGCGGTGGGGGAGAGAGAATCCTTAACGCCTTCCCAGCAGCAAATGGCACTGTGGGTAGATAAAGCACAAGACGATCCTTTGGCATTCAAGGAAAATCTTCCCCTTTTTAAAAAAAAAAAATTCAGAGAAGTACTCCTGCAATGTATCGTATTTGGCCTTCCTGAAGAATCATTCCAGTTCTGGGACTTTAAGAGGAAAGAATAACATGTACATCATGTTTGCTCCTTTTCATGGTGCTCCCGGGGAGCTGCTGACCAAAGAAAGTGCTAACCATCGTGTTTTCACCTTTAACTTTGAAACATGCTGATCACATTTTCTCCTTCAGCCTTTTTCTCTCAGCTGCTCGTGTATATAGTTTATTCAATTCATGGCAGTGTACAATAAAAATCAATAAAAAGCATTTATTATAAAGAACCAGAGATTAAAATAACTGACTTGGCTGTGCTATTAAAACATGGCTTGCTCAAAGCAAGGATGCACACTTCACACAAAATGTGATTTATGCTCTGCAGAGGGGAAAAAATCCAGTAAGCAGAAAAGGAAGTTTTTTTGTCTTGCCAATGAATCGCTGTCCTGCTTTAAAAAAAGTTAACAGACATGAAAATCTTATTTCATAAAATTAATCTAGCATTTTATTATAAATGTAACTATTGTAAATAATGACCATTTTCCCCTGCTAGCAATAGTACCTTCAAAACTTTAACCAGGTCAGCAAAGTAGCTGCCTCAGTTTCCAAGATTTATGTAAAATTAGTTTCATTTCGCTCATCAGTTTTACATATTCACACATTACCAAGCGCATCAAAAGCTTTTGTTTGCAAGTCGGAGTGACACCGGGGCTACGAGCGCAGCACAGGGGGACCGATCCCACAAGTACCGTCCGGTGTCAGGAGCAATTAATCTGTCTTGTTTGCACCTTACCCAAACAAATAACTTCTTTTGGTTGGAGACACCTAATCTGACATGACAACATTTCTTGGGACGTGGCGAACGACGGGCAGGCTGCGCACCGTGGGTTTTACACACAAAACCCCCACACTCCCGCTTCATGAGGCACAGCCCTATTTCCCAGCACGGGCACGCGGAGCTCCACGCTCTCATCCCTGAGTAGTCATGTGCGGCCATGGTACAAAGGTCTGGTCTTCAAAGCCGTCCCCACCGCCCGCAGAAGCCGGTGGTCCCGGGAGGATCTCCGTGCACCCCATCGGTGCGGCCCCGCAGCCGCCCTGGCGGCACCGACGACTTACGCCAGGCTGAGGAGCCAGCGAGGACGGCGTCCTGACGTCCCGCGTCTCCCCTGGAGAGCAGATTAGCAGACACCCAAATTAGAAGGCTGCGCAGCCCATGGCACAGACGCCTTCTGTGCGCGCTGCGGTGCGACAATGCAGAGCTGTGAAAAGCTGAAGTCCTGGCAGAAGCAGCAAGACGTCTCAGCTGCATTATTAGCTGCTCGGTGGAGAATTTCACAGGCAGGTTTGAAGTTTACTCAGCTTAGCAAAAAGAAGAGCAGGAAAAGCTACTGGAGTTTGTTGCAACAGGCAAACTGAAATTCATTTAATTTGTTACTTGCCGTTTTGTCCTATAAACTCAAATACTTATTAACACTGTAAATATGCCTTTTTACTGGCTCGCTGACAGCTCACATGCTTTCTGTGCTGTCTCCTTAAACATTTATGAGCATTCATGAATATGCAAATTCACAATCTAATGTCTGCAAAATGGTTGCAAGTACAAATGCTGTGTTAATATTTCATACAATGATGGGAGCAAATCAACAATCATAAATTTTGAACAAATATGTTGCTTCATTAATAACTAATGAGGCAGTGCATGGAGCTCTAGTTTTGGCATTTAATAGTAAAAGTGGTGTTTAAAAAGAGCTTATCAGGCACTGCTCTCGTTTGAAAGAGGGTTTGCAGCCTCTGTGGCTTACAGGAAGCTTCCAGGATGAGAAATGCTGGAGAGGCGCTCACAGAAATAGAAACAGAATTATGGATGCACCTCCAAGAGCGACTCCTGTTTCCCGAGTCTTTCCTGCTGTTGGAAGACCAAGGGAATTGTCCGACTGTACAGCACTCATCTCAAAGCCTCAGTGGTCTGCGTGTCTTTGTGAAACACGGTTCATATCCTGGGCTTTGTTCAGAGACCCCCACGTGAGATTTCAGCAAACCTTTGGTGGAGGACCTCAGTTTCATAGTCTGAGGGGAGGCTGGTGCCCCGCAGGGGCAGCCTTTCCCTGAGGAGCTCAGGCAGGCTGCCTCGGCCAGCCGGCCCCACGTGTCCGCAGTGGACCACGCTGCACAGGACCACCAGGGGAGCGGCTCTTCACCTGAGGCTGTGGCAGCTCCCATGTGCAAAACACGAGCTGCTGCTCTTGATGACTCTCGGAAAGTCACCGAGTGTGGCATGCGTGGCTCACACCCACCTGCGACAAGGACGCAAGGAACCACCTCTGGCAGCCCAGAGGAGAAACTGGTGATCTACGGGGGAAAGAATAACCAGCGTTTAAAATGCCACATACGAACGCTGATATTAAGAATATTGTTAGTGTCTGAAGGTGTCAGTCCCATCCTGGGCAACGCTCCTTTGCTCGTGCTGATCGGACCCAGCCCCGAGCTGTGCGTGCTCCCAGCAAGGGCACCGAGCTGCAGCTCCTCGTCCTGCCGCTCGGGGTCTGCAGCCTGTGGGGTGGNAGCGCCGCAAGGGTCTGCAGCCTGTGGGGTGGAAATACCCATAGTATTTTCCCTGGAGATCATGGGATACTTGATGTCATAGTAGGCTGCCAAAACGCCAAACTGACCACAGCAATCCTGCGGTTTTCTCGGGAGAGAGCTGGCCATTGGGAGACAAGTCCTAAGAGGAGGTCTCTGCACCAAGCTCATGCCATCACTCATGTCCTCCCTCTGAAACGCCCAGCTCTGCCGTCACAATGTCAATAAGCACCAAAGTGCCTGATAGCACTACAGCACAGGTAACATTAATCTGACGGGACGGCAGTCCATGGGGGAAGGGGGGGAAATCATTAAGAACGCCGCCCAACTCATCCTGCACTTGAGCATCTTCTTCCAGCATCATTTGCTTTATACAGAGTTACTCTGATTGTGGTTTAATTAAAGCCTGTCCTTAGTGTTTCCCTACATAGGACCTACTCTATTCCTCCAACGAGGTTAGCAAAATGGCATTTTTGAGTTTTCCTGGTAGCATTGTTTTCTCTCTGCTTTGACAGAAGGCGGACCGCCGTGCTTCTTCCGAGGTGCACAACATCTACCAAAAGTTCCCCTTAATTTGCCTCGACTCGCACACCAGGTTCTGCAGAGCTGTTGTGCGAGCAGCAGAACGTACCCGTGGTTCATGTGTTTATTTCTTCTCTCCTCTTTCCTCCCAGTTTTGCTTCTGAGCTCTGGATCCCGGGGCCGCTGGGAGATGAGCTGCATTCCTGCCGGGCTGGGCCGGCGGCTGGGGAGCGGGGCGGGCGCTGCCTGCAGATGCAAACTCGCCTCCCGAAACAGCCACCTTGTTTCTTTTCATGTCCATGTCCTTTCTCCAAAAGATTGTGTAAACTATTTGACAGCAAAGCGAGACGGGGCAGTAAATGTCAAGGGAAATGGATGGGGGTCAGGAAGATCACTTTTTTTGGAACCTGTTGATTTGTTTTAGGTTGACCAAAGCACAAACAGCTCCGCCGTTTATCTTGGGGAGGGGAGGGCCGCCGAGCCGAGCAGCAAGAACTTGTTAAAAGTCTCCAGATCCTGTCAAAATGCCTCCGTTTTATGGCTTTCAGTCGAAGGTTGAAGTTTTTGATGAGGTGCATGAACAGTGACCTCATAAATTGCTCTATAAAGTGTAAACATGATTTCTAAAAATTCTTTTTGAAACCCAACTTTAATAATAAGCCGAACTTGTTGGAACTGCCTTAAATATTTATGTGCGTGGCATGCTCTCTGCACAGCTTGTAATTATAGAATATTATTTCTCTTTTTGTACATTTTTAGGCTGTGCTGCCACTAGCTTTTGACACTTTAATTTAAGCATAGTTAAAAAAAAAAAAAGGATAATTTCTTTTTTCCACCTTAGTATAAAGATAAACCAGCAAAATCATTCCTGCATTTGCTGGTACAATTTCAGGTTTTAGCTATGTTGATAATTTACTTTTGATGCTAATTAATTACAAGTAATCATAAAAACAAATTAAAAGCACTATACTTGCAGCAGGTTTTTTTATGCTTATGAAATAATGCATCTTTATGCATCTGTTTACTTGCTATGTAAAAAAATGTAATCTATATTCATAGGAAAACAACTTTAGCACTCGGCACTGGTGCTGTAAACCATTACCGCTCACATGTTTTTAACTGTCTTTCCCGTTTCTGGAAAGAGGGCAGTCCGGTGTAAAACCCCAAAGTCCATCAGTGTGAAACGTGTGTTGAAGGAAAAAGCTGAAGGGATTTAGCGATCAACCATATTTATAGCCAGGCTTGGGAATATGGATTTAAAAGGAAGTGCCATTTATTTATAGATAGGTATCCATCCAAAATGACTTAAAATCAATTAGTAGTTTAAAAGTAGCTCATGCTTAAAATAAATTATTATACGTTAGCGCTCAAGGCAGGGCTTGGCAGGGCAGGGGTACGTGGGTCCAGGGCCCTGCTCGCGGCAGAGGTGGGGCCAGGCCCCAGGGCTCCCTTCCCACCTGGGCTTTTTGTGCCGTGAGCGGGTTTTCAGCTGTGGAGAGGAAAGGCTTGCAGGATTTCCTCCTTGCTTTTGCCTCTTGCCTGTTTTGCACATACGCAAATAATCCAGCTCGCACCCCGGCAGTCCCTTGTCTGGCTGGTCCCCATCGGAGGCACGCTGGGTTCCTTGCACAGGAGCAAAACAGTCCCAGAGGCAGCACAGAGCTGGTCCCCTCTGTCACCTACAGCCTCCAGGAAGCATCTCCCAGAGAAACGTATCTGGGCTTCGGGATCGATCACACACCCAGTTGGTGCTGCTCCATAAGGGCAACTGTGGCCTGGTATCATGTCGTGGTGCTGCTCCATCCGTCAAAACATTCTGTTTGCCATGAAATCATCCCTATCATTAAGGTTTTGTGAGGGAATGGCCCCATTTTTCAACTGGGCTTCTGTCTCGAATAGCCACAGAGACGGCTTTGAAGTGGTGCTGTTTGTGTGTCAGGAAGATGGAGACGTGGATGTCATCTGCATCCTGATGGCACTTGGCTCCGCGATGGCTCCTGATCTTCTCATGCGGTTTTCTGGATGTGTTAAATAGTTTATGGGAGAAGACAGAGACCCACAGATAACCCGCGGGTTTTGGGTCGGTGCAGCTGGTCATTCTGACCCTCTGGGATCTCGCAGGGAGGAAGGATCAGAGCCAGCTCAGAAAACTTCCTCCCGCCCTCGCCAAGTCTCAGGGCTGAGTCACCAACAACTCATTATCAAGACTTTGTGTATTGACCTAATTTCTGGAAGAAGGCCTTGAATTCCTTGGCAACTTCCAATATTAAGAAACAGAAGCTTTTATGGGATTAGATGTGAAAATGAATAAAACAATGCCATACAGTCATCTCTGCAGTACGGAAATCAGTATCAAATTAAATATTTTTCTTATGCTTCCCCACCATATTTTTTAGTTTTAAACCTGGTGCAAAATTTTGGTGTTCAAATTTTTGTAAAGAAAAGCATGGAAAAAGGTTTGGAGGGGGTGTCCTTCACTACGGCATCTGGGCAATCTGTTGTCTTCACCAAACCCAGCCAGGCTTGAGCACTTTCCCAGCAGAAGGAAAGCTCTCGTTCCACACCAGAACTGGTGACGGGCGTTACACGGGGGGTCTGGTCTCACAGTGGCTACGGAGCTGGGAGGTACCCATCTCAGGCTACCCTGTGCCATTGTCAGAGCTCAAACGTTTGGCATGGACAGATTGTCCTCCAGCTCGAATGGTGGCAAAGGTTCCAAGCTGCTGGAGCTGGTGAACTTCATCCTCGGGCATTCAGACCCGGCCACGGCAGCTGCCGGGCTGTTGGCCGTCACCTTCTGGGGCTGGGAGGAGCAGCAAAGCCAGGCAGTGCCCGAGGCAGTCCTGGTCTGGGTCTGCAGAGCTCAGGCCATGGGCACAGCCCGCGTGGCGCACACACACCTTTGGCAGGACGGGGCAGGGCAGGGCTCAGCACCAAATCAGTTTGGCAAATGAGAAACGGCACCAAAAAAATGTGTGAAATCAGGTGGGAACAAGTTCAGCAGGGCCATGTAGGCAAGAACAATCAGTGGTGCAAAGGCACGATGAAGAACATCTGGTCGGGGACACGTTGCTTGGGTGTGCAGGGAAGGGAAAGGAAAGGCGGGTGGGATGCAGCCGTTGAGGACTGCGAGGTGTCTCAGTGAAAGAGAGAACCTGTTTTCCAGGCTCATAGCAGTACTTGGAAATGGTGGGCTTAAAATGCAGCGGGAGCGCTTTGCTGGCCATCAGGACTGTGACGGCCGTGGTGAGCATGAGGCGAGAAACCGATTGTCTGGGAGGCTGTGGCATCCCCGGCACTGCAGCCTTTGGGAAGAGCCAGCATCTATCGGGAGTGACAGCAGTACTGGTCTGGGGGCTTGGAGGGCGCTCTTAGGAGCATCTGCAGGTTTATTCCTTTTGACGGTAAATATTTTTGGTTTGGGTGTTTTCTCTGGTGTTGATTTCACAAAGGGGCTGAACAGTTGGCCCTCTCGTTTTGGTGGTCTGGTGTTTTTCAGGGAGCTGGGTAATCAGGCTGCCAGCAGCGAGGAGGGCACGAGCGTCTCCCGTGGAAGCTCACCATATCTGCTGATGGAGACCAAAAGAAACATCCAAATTAGATGCTCTGAATATAATACCTTAACTTCACACATGTTTGAGGTGTTCAGGGTTTTTATTTCATATTAAACAAATGCAGAGGGCAGAATATATAACACATGCAGTACCCATATTTGCTACGTGGCTGTTGGACCTCTATATACAGCCTTTGCTTTTAATAATCCCCTGCCATATAATAAACATCCAACGTCTGCCTTCACAAATCCAGAAAGGTGCATTTACATGCATGCTTATTGTATGTTAATTATTAGCACCAAGTATGCCAGAGAGGTTTAACTATGCAATAGATATAGATCTAACTAAATACCATAGGTGTTAAAGCTCAAGCAACACGTTTTTGTTAATCAAATGATACCGAATTAACATACTGTACAATAATTGCCTTGTTAAATTTAAATTAAAACCTTATTTGAGACACATAATCTGGAGTGTGACTCACTGTTCTAACCACATTTAGATTGTTGTCAGTACAATTAGGATTTTGAATTTACAAGTTGTTTTTTTTTTTTTTTAATTTAATCAATCACTATAGCAACTGCAAAATTAAACAGGAGATGTTCCCCTTTCCAAGTCCAGTTTGTTGTACTCGCTCCTCTTGTTGGTGGAAAAGCAAACTCACAAACTTTCTGAAACCCAGCCATTTCAGCAGCTTAGCCGAGCCCGGGAGCCCGGCCTCCAGAAAGCCGGCTCTGGGAGACGCAAGGACCTGTGAAACCCATCACTCACCCTCCAGGAAAAACCCTTCCGTGCCGGGTGGGGAAGCACAGCACCACACAAACCAGATGTGGCGCGCACCGAGCACGCGTTAGTCTGCTGTGCGCATCGCAGCCCTCACCGCCGCGGCTGCTGGGACTTCTTAAACAGCCCGACCCCTTTTCCCTCGCTCCATTCTCCCCTCTGACAAACAATAAAGGCATCCTCGACTCCCCCGGCACACGGCAATCTCACAGCTCCCACCTCAGGGGCGTTTCCCTGATAATTAGGGGAAGTTCCTCTTTGTTTGAGTTCAGATTTAATTTCCCGTGGCCAGGGAGAGGGCGAAGTTTCAATTTTCGAACTTAAGGTCCAGGTAAGGCGCCACGTTCAAAAGCGCCCGGGCACACGGGGTGCTGCTGACGACACCTCTGGAGGGCAGAAAATGTCGTATGAACTGTTTATTAATTCTGCCTGTGAGCACAGGGGAAAGGGTAAACTTAACAAAGAAATTGATCTGCCAGAAACAGTTTTCTTAAACAAATAAACAAAAATCCTCAGAAGAATAACAAAGGTTCCTCTGTGCTGTAATTCCCAGCTAGAGGAACCAGCTCCCTGCCTTCCAGAGGGAGCTGTAGAGTCCAGGAGAGCTCCGACTGCCTGTGCAGACATCCCTGTACCCTTGACAATGTAGCCTTTAGAGAACACTTTCTCAAACGCCTGTAATGGTTTCTCCTGTTTTCAGCAATTCTGCTTCCCTCCTTGGGTTTGTGCTTGTAATGTAGCCGTGCTCTCCGTTTGGGCTGCCTATAAAATCCACTGCATCTCGGTGCGTGTGACCTTCTTCCCTGACTTTCCACCTGGCTGCGTGTCCCGCGCTGGCTTACAGCTTGTGCTGGAGAAGCTGTGAGAAAGTCGCTCGACGAGAGGAAAATTCCCCTCCTTGCTGGTGCTCGAGGGCTGGGAAGAGTCCCACACCAGCACTTGCTCTTTGCTCGATTGCGTTATGTATTTACTCAGTTTGTCCGAGAGTGGAACATGCCAAGGGGAAAGAAAAAAAAAAAGCAAGTGATTTTTTCGTCCAGAATAAAAAGTATTTGGGCTGGCTTTGAACCTTAACCAAACATTCAAGCTGGTTTATACAACGTGCAGCTCAGTTCGCTTGTGTGAACAAAGTAAAGTATTATAGAATTACACCAGGTTCATTACTTTACCAAAGCGCAGTTGGATAAAGCATTTTTAAGGCTGCAGAGAAAACACATTTCGTACATAACGGCTTTAGTGGCGATTAAGGCCGGTCCTGCTTCCTGACACACAACACCGGGGCTGCCGCAGCCAGGGCAATTACCCGCTGCCTTGCCCACGCCTGAGCAGACCCCGGCGCCCGCGCCGCCGGCACCTGGCACCATTAATAATCCCATTCATTGAACTCTTTATTTGTACCCTTCCAGGTTTAGACATTGACCTCAGATTTACAGGTGTAACTTAACGAGGCACATGTTGCAGCCAGATGTCCTGCAAACAGATACCACATATATATCTTGGTACACGAATAATCCTGAAATATTCATTATGAGGCACGCTGGTGAGATCTGCCTTGTTATTAGAGTACCAGTCTTGCACGTCAGCCCGAACAGATGGAAAAAACTGGAAAATGTATTTAACATTCCTGCTAGTTTCTTAAAAATAATTATCTGATTAAAAGTGCCAAATGCGATTTTCATTTTTCCTTATTCATCGCACTGGTAAAAGTGTAGTTAAATTGGCAGTGATGCAACGCCACAGTTATGACAGGAATCATAAAAGAAGCAGGCCAGCGAGTGAATTTTAACTCCAGAACGCAGGATTTAAGTACCGTCCAACCTCATTAATTTACAACTGGGGCTTTGTGCGATAATCATAACATATAAATTATACATTAGGCACCTTTCAATCATAATAAATGTGTTGAAGGTATTCTGCGAGGAACAGCTAGAGAAACAAAGTGTGGTGCACGGCATGGAAACAGCCCACGAGGACCTCGCCTGCAGCGTGTGGGCTGGGGGCTCGCCGGGAGCTCGCTGGGAGCTCACCAGGGCTCACTGGGAGCTCACCAGGGCTCGCTGGGGACTCACCGGGAGCCCACCAGCCCCGGGAAGGGTCGGTGTCCTCCTCAGGAAGCAGCCACCAAGGTGGATGGTGTGGGATGGAGAGACCGGGATCCTCTCCTGGGCAGGGAGGTTGGGTGGTGCCCCCTGCCCTGGACTGCCTGTCAATGCAACGGTTTAATTGGCCATGAACTTACTGGAAACTTTATTCTTTTCATACCAGTCAAGTGTTGGTGGTGTCTGTTAGCGTGTCAGAAGCCACTGAAGACAAGGAAGTCTACAACTTAATTGCACCAAAAAGACCGGAGAAGCCTGGTTTTAAGTGCACACCGCAAAGGTGGGATTAATTTCACTGAAGACTGGGCGACTTCTGCGTCTGAATCTGCTCTGATCGCCCAGCGTCCTTGGCAGCCAGTGGGGTGAAACCAATCCTCTGGAGGGAGTTTTGGGGGGTGTCCATTCGGCACCTGCCTTGGGATGAAGGGAAGGGTCCCTGAGGGTGCTCCCAAGGACAGCAGGGGGGATGGAGGTGACTGTGCGGGATGGAAGCCCAACAATTGGGCAAATCCCATCTGTGCTGTCGAAGGTCTTTGAAAGAAGAAAGAGAATCCCCAGGTGAACATCTCAGCTCTCGCATGTGGGTGAGAGATGTGGCTGAATGTGATTTGATCTTATTTTTGGCGACGCAACAGCCAAGTTGTGATTCAGGACCGTGTCTTACGCAGGCTGCCTTTTGCCTTTGACTTCAACTTACGTTTAACCCAACGAAGATCATTGTCGTTCTCAATAAACACCTGTTTAGAGTTTTTTAAATGTCTGGTTCCCAAGAGTTGTGTTATAATAAGGCACGGGTTTAATTGCATTGAAAGGAGAAAAAAAAAGGTATGATTTCTAAAAGGACAGAATACTTATGATATTTATGGACCCATTTAACACACTGCTTTGGTTTAAAGAGGTGGGGATTTACATGTGTTAAGTGCTCCTACAAATCTCCTTTACCCTTTCTTGGAAAAGGGCAACACAATAATAATTGTTAAATTTATGTGTTAAGACGTCTGTACTGTAGAGCTCTGCACATCAGTAAGCTAAGCACAATAGTCTATCTGCCTCTACTTTTTATCCTTTAACTATCTGCACTGAAATGCCTGATTACCCCGGTACCTGTCTAACGGAGCGACTGCTGGCGGGCGCCCCGTCGTACGGCTCCCTCTCTGCCGGCTCTGCCTGCCAAAGGGCTTTGGTGGGGTTCAGGAGGTCGGTGTATCTGCCTCTTGTTTAAAGCTAACAGACCTTACTTACATTGCCAGCACGTGGCGTTTTGCCCTGGTAGCCCACCGGGGCAGGAGTGGCCAGCAGGACCTTGCGGGGTGGGTGAGCGGCGGTGCCGGTGCAGCCTCGCTGGCGCTGGGCCGGCTCCGTCCAGCTGCAGCACCAAAAATGGTGGTTTTCCACTGAACGGCCCATGAGGGAAACCCTGGTTCAAGCTGCTCCAAACCCAAGAGCGGTGCTGAGCCTCTGCTGTCCCATCAAAGCCTACGGGTGCCGTAGCCTTGTCGCGGCGGGGAGGTGCCATCCCCTGCCCGGCGAGCTTCTCGAGGCAGATGCCTAACGTTGCGCTGAAATACAGCAAGTCACTAGAGCAGATCTTCCTCTACCAGTGATAGAAATAGGCTGCACAAAATGTCAGAGATGTTAAATATGGTGCTAATTGCTGTTTGTTTATTCTTCTCCTTAAAAACCTTCAAACCAACTGAAATGAACCCTCAATGAACTTTTATCACTGATAACACAATCTCTTAATTTAGATGCCTGTAGATGAGCAGGCTGGGAAAAGGCACTCGTGTTTATCTTACCCTGCACTCAGTGCAGAGCCCTGGAGAAAGTGTGTTTCCAGAGGCACTGATAGTCAGACAGCCTCCTCTGGGAGAACGGTGTGTTCCCGAATGAGGGCTTGTTATGCTGATATTTATCACAGTTTGATTTTTAGAACTCCTGAATATGCTTGCTTTTCGTATTTTTCCATACTCTGCTGCCTTCGCTGCTATTCAGAGCGATGTTTCTCTGCCGAACACGTGCTCGGGTGAGAATATGATACGCGCGTACCTGCGAATTTCACCACGCCGGGGAGCAGCGCGGTTCCTGCGTGGGGACGCGGCTCCCCGCGGCACGCCGCTGCCAGGCCTGGGGTACCGGGGCTTTGGCAGGCAGGGAGGGACGGGGCGGCTGCGGCGGGGCTGTCTGGGCTGGCAGAGGGTGCACGGCCGTGAGAAGGGCTGGTCGGAGCGGTGCTGCCCGGCACAGTGATTGCTCTTCCCTACGGCCAGCCCTGCCCCGAGGGTGAATTAATTGGGACCTGGACTCCTTACGTCGTGATGAGCTATCTCATCAGGGTATTTCATTGGTCTTATATACATACATCTCTCTCCAGGGTGTGTGCATATATACACGCACATATATAGGTATATGCTATGTAAACATATATTAAATATTTACGTACATTTGATCAAATCATTACCAAGCTGGACAATATTATTGAAGCCATTCTAATGCAGAAGCTGGGCTGCACAGGGCACAAGACTGGTAGGGCAGTGCCGTGAAGGCCCCCACCTAACGCCTATGCTACTGTTTAGTATCCCGTTCAATTTGCATCATGGTACTACCACGGCCATAATATCGGGATATGGCCTATTACGACACGAGGATGCCCGGCCGCATCTGCTGTGCTGCTCTCTGTTTCCCTCTGGTTTAGTTTGGATCGTGTGGATATTACTGCTGTTTTCATGGTGCTGTGGGCACCCGAGAGAACGTGAAACAGAGAGAGGTATATTCCCACTTTTAATGTAAGCGATCAATACTAAGACTCAGAGCGCAACGCAGCTCCCCAGCCGCCGGCACAGCTTTTGATGGAGGATATATGCATTTATTTAAGAGCAGTGGATGGTGACATTTCAGATTCGAACTCAAATGACTGTAAACCAGCTGGAAGTCAGGAAAATCGGGTAAGTTATTATTAATTCCGTCACTTAGGCAGCCTGCAGGTCTCACACCAGCTGCAGAAGACCTGTGTGTGTAACCTCAACTACGAGGTTGCTCTGATTCCCTCTCTTGGCAGCCGCTGGTGGGAAGCTGGGAGTACCCGGTTTCTGCTCCCTCCTTTGACCCGGACTGCTCCCAGTTAAGGCCATTTATTGGCACAAATATTTAAAGCAAAGGTATGATGACTATTTAATCCCATGTCAGATATTAGGTTAAGTTAATATAACAAAACACTTATTATCCCTTGTCTATAACACTTTCCAACTCTTAATAGAAACGATATGCTCAGTAAAGAAAACACTGTCTGATATTTAGCTTTTTCCAGTGTATTTGTACGTCGGACTAATGTGCTTATCCGGGAACACCGAGAGCCTGACCCCCCTGCATGCGTGCCGCTCTGCCGCGCTGCAGCCCGGGCAGCCGAGCGAGCGCCAGGACCCGCCACCTTCTGCGGTTATTTTGGCACTTGCTTGCTCTGAATTTTTTCCCAAACTCGGAGCGGTATTTTTCAGCGCTGAGCTCATGCAGCGCGTGTTTACCTGTTGCTGAGGACAGGGAGGCAGGCTTTCCAGCCTCTCCCCGCCAGCCAAGGCCTGCAAACTTCCTTTATCCAGAGATAAGAGCGGAAATTCTCATCTAATCCCAGGGCTCCAGAGGCTGCGTCTCTGAGAAAACGCTCTGCCCTGCAAAGACCGGTGAGAAAACTTGAGGGAAGAGGCGAGGCTGCCCCGGCTGCCCAGGAGAGAGGCACGGCGGTGTCCCTGCACGCCGGGCTGCCCCAGTGACAAGAGGAGAGGAGAGAGGAGCAGGCGGCAGTGCCTGCTGTCTCCCGAGAGAAAACTAGGTGAGGGGATACGCCTGAGGATGCGGCAGGGGTAAAGGCTAAGGAAGGGAAGGTATGGTTAAATTCAAATAAAAAGTTGGCACAACAATAAACAATACTAAATAAACTTACCCAGAAAAATAGAAGATGTTTCCTAATCATTACACCGATTGGGTCTTTGCAAATGCCTTTTGGAAACAGCAACGGGGAAAAAAGTCTATCAACTTTAAGATGACTCTTGCGAAGCATTACACAGGGGCATACGGTGACATAATTACTGGGGCCGGGACTTAAATGCTCAGGGACCATCTCCCAGGTTATACCCATTTCAATTCTCAACTGTTTTTGCAGCATTTTCTGTTCCCAGTTCTTGCGCCGGAGGCTCTTCCTACCTTCTCTCCAGCAAAATTGGGATGTGCAGGGAGGGGAGGAAGCCATGGCACGAGCAGTGCCTCTCTCTGCTGCCTGCATTCATTTCACCGCTGCAAGCGGGATGCTGCTACAGCTACGAACCCGAACCTGCAGTGCCGGGGGAGTACGGGGACAGCGGCACAGGACCGTGCGCAGCTTCCTCTCTCCCAGCCAGGGGTGTACCAACAGCCCAACGCACGGCTCCCGGCGCCGGCCTTGCACCCTGCTGACCAGGCACCAAGGACCCTGCAGAGGTGGGGACAGCGGGAACTATTTCCCCGCTGCAGAACCTGTTCCGGGCAGAGGCGTCTGGTGATGCGCAGGGCTCTGCCGCACCGCGGGCAGCCCCAAGCAGGGACACTGGGAGAAGGGACTTTCTCTGGCTCTCTCTCAGCTTGGAAGTGACCTGCACAGAGCACACGAGCTGTGTAGGACAGACACCTCTCCAGACAGAGGCGACAGGCACTAGGAATATTTATCAATGCTTCATACTTAGCAGCCAAAGTCAGGAATAAGGTTATGGAGTTTTTTCTCCCAAGAGATGCCCTCTTTTCACATGCATTGAGTCTGAGCAGAACAGGAGGACATCCGTCCATGGCTGCTGGACCTCTGGCAGCACTGAGGAGGTGACAAACCTCTGGGGACCCCATCCATGGCATCCGCGCTGTGCAGGTCCCATCTCGGGGGCACGCACAGTGGCTCTGGCAGTGCCTGGCCAGCCACGGGGGTGCTACGGAGCGCGGCTGCCTGACGGCGAGATGTGCAGCCTCATCCCCTGCCAAAGGTCTCTTCTTCAGCATGGGCAGTGGGTTACAGCTCTTACCACGGGGTCTGCTCACAAAGCTCCAAAGAGAATCCCAGCATACAAATCCAACTGCAAATCCGTTACGAGTCACTGGCCACTGACACCAAATGATTTTGGTTTGCCATTTATGCACAGAGCACTGGTGTATCATACACCAGTGATGTCTCCTGTCTCATAGTGCACACACAACATTTGGCAGCTGTTTGCCCCAAGAAGTGCGCTAACCACAGCCACGGCTCAGCAGAGCGCTCGGGTGTGGGCTGACCCCCAAACCTGCGCCCAGGTCCCTTCCCCGCCGGAGAGCGGAGCGGCACACACTCATGAGTTAGCTCATGTCTCATACGGGTTTGCGGAAAAATTGCTCTTGTTGGGCCAAGGTTGGCAGCAGCGGCAGAGTTTGCTTCCCAAGTACAAGCAGTAGCAGCAGACTTGGGGTGGCTTTGTCGGAGGTGGCGGTGGCAGCCCCTCACTCCCTGTGTCGCCCCGAGCTGCTCTGCCTCCCCAGGGACCCTTACTCCAGCCACAAAGGCAGCAGACGGGGAGACTTAGTCCTTTCCCTGTCCCCGACGTGCCCCACGCTTCCTCCCCGCCCGCGCTCACCCCTCGCCGTGCTTACCGCATGTGTGTGTTAGTACAGCCACGTTTATAAATGCACCGTATCTATGCAAACACCCCTACCCATACACACACGCTATCCACCTGTGTATATAAAAGGTTGGCTGCCTCCGTGCTTGCTACGGGCATTCGGGTGCCGACGTGTTGGTCAGGAGGAGCGGGAGCCCGGGAGCCCTGCGTGCCGGCCGTGCCGGGCAGTGTTCCGCAGGGCTGGAGCACGCTGCAAGGTGCTGGAAGCAGTCGCACAGTGCCGCTGCGCAGAACCCCGAGGAGGGAAATTCTATTTTCTTTTTTCTAATGACTGATCTTGGGGTGACATTTCTCTGCCCCGAAGCTTCAGAATTTATTGTTATTCTAAAAGAAGCTATTAAAACATGTTTTGTCTGTGCATTTATTTTTTTTTGATGGCCCCCATAAATGGCTGTGACAGCCCCGAGTGCATTACCCTGCGGCTGGGCATTGCCTGTGACAGCCCCTGATGTGGCACCTGGTTGAAACTTCAAGAGCTTCACTGTATTATATCCACCGCTCCCTTCTCTCTTACTGATGCGCACAAAAATTCAAAGAGATTCGTAGATGCACTCGCATGTAATAGTGGAGTTCCAATTTAAAGGCAAAATCATTGCAAGGATGTTGAAATCATCCTCACAACCATTTCCAGGCTGGGGAGCCGTGGCTGAGACCTACCCGCAGGAGCGGATCCGGGCTGGCTGGGGATGGAGACGTGCAGGCGAGGCACTGCCCGACCCCAGTGCCCATCTGTTGGCAACGTTTCTCCGATGAGGAAGACTCCGGATCGCCGGTGGGTTTGCAAGCCAGCCCAGCCCAGGCTGGTGGGTTGCATTGTGCCGTACCGGCTGTCCTGGCACGGTCACCCGTGCACAGGGACGCAGAGCTGGGGACGCCCTTGGGGTTTCGGACCCTGAGTGCAGCCTGCTCCACGTGGGAAAAACACGGTGTAAAACACGGCTAGAGAAAGCGTTTGAAATGGTCAGGAAGTAAAAATGCTCCAAACTCTATTATTGCACCACGGCAACAACGAAGACCTTTAATGCACAGGGGGCGGTGGGCTGTGGGTGTGCAGCACAGTCAGGGGTGATCCGAGCGTGATGCTGCCCGGGCGCGGGGGCACCCGTGGGTGCAGGTGAGTGTCCGCAGGGGCCAGCACGGGGCTGGGGGTGCGTCGGGGACCCTGTCCTCCTGCTGTCCCCAGCCGGGCGGCTCTGCAGGGGACACATCCCGGCGGGCACTGGGATCCCGAGCGCTTGATGGGCTTCCCGGGAGCCTTTGCGGTTCGTCAATTCCCATTCCCACTCTCTCCTCTGTTCGGTTTGCCTGTTTATCTACAATCTGTCTATTTAAATTCCTTCTAAACAAGATGGGAATATCTTTATGCCTGTTTGTAAGAATATTCTGCATCCATCTGTTATTTACATCATTCATTTTCCTGAGGTGTCTCCAACAAATCCTGGCTGGATGCTCTGTATGTGTTATTAATAAAACAGCTGTAAAAATATTAACTGTACGGCCTAATTGTCAGCCCTGATTAAGAGCCAAATTTATCCCCGAACGGATGCTGAGACACGGAATGTGGCTGTTATCCAGATCTGACCCTTGCAGCTCGCTCTTCGCTCCGCTCTTTGAACACTTCAATTGCAGAGCTGAAAAGAAAAGCCCTCGCCCTCACCCCACCGCAGTCCCCTTTGTTTCTCCGCGCAGAGTCACCGGTGCTCATTTTATTCCTTTAATTTGCCGCTTCTCCCGTGCTGTAACACAGCATTACCAGCCACGTTTAACCTCCGCGCCGTTTCATCTGGGGTGAAATAGCGGCACTCCAGCAGCGTCTTACTTTTTAAAAATTTGTGAGTGTGAAGCGGAAGCGCCGGGTGTCTCCTCCCGGCGCGGAGGAACCAAACTGCGGCTTCGCAGCCTGACTCCCAAAGTTCACATCCCCGTTGAAGGGCCTCAGCTTGATCCCCCAGGGAAAACTGAGAGGTACTGCATGAAAAGTAAATTTTGCTGCTCTTTTGGGGGAGCTTCACCTTCGGGGAGCACCTCCAGTGCCATTGGGAACGACACCTTGAGCTTTTCTAACAGTTTTTCAACATAAAAGGATGCTTCTCCCTGCCTCCCCCTGCCCTCCCCTGCCTCTGCGCCGGCTGAGCCTGTCACAGTTTGCTGGAGAAATCTAAAAATACGTCCTGTTGCCAGAAATACGAAGGTTTTGTCCTTAAAGGGCTGTGCCGTGCACCTGAGAGAGAAACCGGAGCTCGGTGAGCCTAACTCTGCTGAGGTTTACAGAGAGGGGGGGAGCCCTGCGAGGCGGCCTTGACCCGGCTCTGGGTGCAGCCGCTCGCTCCGGGGTCACTCGTCCCCAAAAGCAGCTGCCGGGCCACATCTCAGCACTGGGTAATGCAGGTTCACGTAATAATTTGCCGAATTTCAGTTCGAAGTGCCTGGTGGAGTCTTAACTGCTTTGCTGCTTTGGAAATATTTGGCCAATGCCGGTTTAAAGGAGCACGACGCTCACCGAGCTCCGCAGAAATGTGTTTTGCTCTCACCCGTGCCCGATTTGGTGCAGAATAACTATTTTCATTATATTTCTTCTGTATACTCTTTCAACAGGTGTCTTCTTTCATCCCGTCGCAAAGCTTGGTCCCTGTCTTTGCCGATTCCTCCACCTTTTGGAAGGTGACCTATAGTGAGAGTTGAACAGCTCCGGGATCTTCTCGATGTGCAGAGACATGAGGAGACTGAGGAAAAACGTGAGCACGGTGCCAATGCGAGTGCAGCGCCTTGTGCTGGTGTTTGCTAAGCTCTTTCACAACGGAGGGGTTGTGCAAACCCCGTGGAGAGTCACCGCGGGCACCCAGAGGACCCGAGGGCAGCGCTGGTCCCTCACCAGGGGAAGAAGCGTCCCCGTTGCAAAGCTGCTTTCTGACCAGAAACACTTTCTAAAGAGATGTGCTCACTAGGATTTTGTAAGAAAAAAGTCTTTTTTTTTTTTTTTTGTCTGAGAGATCTGCGGAGAGTCAAGATATTCCACTTTATTTGAGGGCATTAACTTTTCCTGAGTGTAATTTGAAAGAAAACTGAAATTTTGCTAAATTTAGTATCGCCGAGATGAAGAGCCATCCCTGCGTTTTACTCCGAGTTGTGCTCTCCCAGGAGCTGTAGTCTGAAGATGAGTGTTTGTGGCATTTTTTATGTTACCATGGGGATTGCTATAGTAACAATTCTCCTAACCCTTCATTTATTAATTTACTTTGTTATAAAACTAAAGGTAAACCAAATATCCAAAGAAACAATCGCTTTAAAGAGATTTGGCCGTCCCCGCCATCCATGTTTAATGTTCCAGCGAAGGGGCCTTGAGTTTGTGTTTAAAGGACAACATTTGCAGATAATTTAATACAGTCAAAGGAATGAGATTCCACAAGGTTTCCTCTGAGACTGGAAAACAACAGCTGATCTATGTCATAACACATTACAGCGCGCGGCAGTTTAGCAATCCTTGGGCAGCGCATCCCTCGGCAGAAGGGCGCTCCAGCCCTCCCCTGCCCGCCGCGGCGGGCGGCCGCCCAGGGAGCCAGGGGACGCAAACCTCCAAAAAAGCTCTCCTGCCGCCGCGCAGCCGGGGGGGGATGACGGGGACCGGCGTTACGGCAAGGCACTGGCATCTCTACCGAGCAGCCCGGTTCCGGCGGTGGGATGCCGGCCCCCGGGGCTAGCGGCTCTCCCCAGCGCTCAGCCTCCTGCCGGTCCGGGGGATGTGGGGGGCGCGGGGGGCGCGGGGGGAAAGGCAACGGGCGGCAGCGCTGCATTGTGGGGAGCGGGCAGGCAGAGACACAAAGGAAAGCCAGAAAGGATCAACTATTTTTCAATGCCTGTTTTATTTTACAAGGTGCAAATATTACACTTTGCAGTTACGTAGTAAATACCAGATTACTGGGTAATTATGCTTAAACATTACCGAGTACTGTACCTGCAAAAATAATTGCTATATTAAGGGCAGTTATTCAGTCCCTTGATAACCCTATAGTTTAACGGTTAGAAGCAAGTATATCATTTATTCTCTTCACATAAAAGCTACCGACCATTCAGGTATTGCATATGATCAATAGAGGTTTTTAATGGAAGCGCTGCTGATCTAACCTAATAACCAGAGTATCATAAAAGGCAATAAGCAGCTTAAACCAACATGTGAAGCACAGTCTATACGGCAAGAGCGGGAGCTGTTCCAGGGCCCCAAAGGGTCTTCAAATCTCTTTATTTTTATGGGGTAAATGTAACCACGTCAAAACCAAACTTGACATTTTAAAGTGGTTTAAAACTCACTGTAAAACTCGACTCCGGGCACAAGCTTTCTTTACAAGGTCTCAGCCCTGCGGCTATTGTTGTGTCTCCGCAGCTCGGCTTTCCTGGCTTTATTTTCTATGAGTGGGTTGTTGTGTTCTTTTTTTTTTTTTTTTTTTTNAAGAATTTTATCGATGTGCCTTTTTTTAAAGAAAAAATAATTTCCTCTTTTTATTGCACGTTGTGTATTAGGTCTCTTTGAAAGATAGCTCAGCCGTACCGGGGCGGCCGCTTCCCTAACCCACAGAGCCGTGCTTTCATCCGACTAGGCCAAATTAAAGGCTGAAGCTGGGAGTATAAAACCTGGGATTTCTAAAGCAGGGGCAGGCAGTTTGGTAGCCAACTGCCACTGCCTTTCAGCGACATCTCCGTCCCGTAGGTACCTTTGCAGATCAGCCCCTGCAGAGGCTGTGGGAGAGGCTCTGCCAGCCCCGGGAGGGTGAGGATGGTGGGCGCATGGGTGAGGTCCGGGCGCCCCGAGGAGTCATCCACGGGTGAGGATAGTGGGCACATGGGTGAGGTCCGGGCGCCCCGAGGGGTAATTCAGCACCAGGACCCCCCCCTTGACCTGCATGTCCCTTCCCTGCATGTGTGTGTTGTCACTAAGAGCACGTAGCTGCGCCCAAAGGTGGTCTAAAAAAAGAAGGAAAAAAGGAACCAGTCCACTAAAAGGTGAACTTTGCATTTCTGCCAGCGCAGCAAAGGAGGCTTTCCAGCTTGATTTGTGTAATAAAGCTTTTTACGCAGCTCCAGCGAAAGCGCACTGCGCCCGTGCACTAAAATGTGCGTCTGTGCCAGCACGGGAAAGCTCCAAATACATTTGGATAAAACCAGGGTGCTTAAAAAAATCTGGGATGAAAACTAAGCGAGAATAGAGCTCTCAGCAGAGTATTGATAACCCACATGGATTTTAAGTATACCGATTAAGCTGACCAGTATCCCTACTCAGAAGTGGGAAGGAAGCAGAAGTGACAAGACACGGCGCCACACGCCACGTGCGAAGCAGCCAGCTCTGCCGAAACACTGCTCATGGACTGCCGGGCTTTGGCAGCAAACTACAATTATTCCAGTTATGGATAATGCCCTGCCCTGCCCTCCTGGAGGCGAGGAGCCCAGCGGGTCCCACGGGAGAAGCCCAGTGCTGCACCCGCTTGTCCCAGCGGGTTAGATGTGGGATGATGCTCGCAGCGGAGACACAGCTTTATGGCTCTGTGGAAGGTCCTGCCCAGCGCCTGAGGGGTTCAGCAGAGTGCCCACGTTCTGCTGGGTCCACAACAGCCTCCTTCTGCAGGAAGGACCATCTCAGGGGCTGGGAGAAGCAAGGACCCCCTGTGCCGGCGGGTGACGGTACCCTTCTTGGCTGTGCCGAACCCGCCCCACCGCTCGGTGCGAGTGACGTGGTGTGGAGATGGTTACGCACAAAGCGAGCACGAGGAAATCTGTCTCTTTGTGAGGGAGAAAATGTCATTCTCTACTTAGTGCTGCTTTGCATATTCTTTTGTAAACACAAAACCGTTGTTGGCAGCAAAAATTGCATTTCTGTGAAAGTTACAGGGTCACAGCGCAGGTGGAACAGCACGGAGGGGACAAGCAAGGTCGGATGGGCTCATCTGCAGTGTCAGGCTGGATTCTGCTCGGTCCTTCCATCGCCCGGGTGTCAAACACGTATCTGGGCCGTTCAGCCATCAGGGCTGGGCTCCAGCCGGGGGCTTTGCGCGGGCACAGGCCCTGCACCTCCGAAGGGCAGTTTGTTCGGTGCCTCCGGGGGACGCCGAGGGGTGGCCCAGGCAGGCAGAGGCACGGTGGGCTCAGACCTGCTCTCAGCTCCGCTCCCCTCCCCTCCCGTGGCAGGCGCTCGGCATCCCGTGGCACTGCTCCGCATCTCCGGCACCCCTCCATGAGAGGGACCATGTCCTGCCCTGCGCTTCCCCATGCGCTGGGGCCAGAGGGTACGGAGGGGTGAGCGCTCTCAGCAGCAGCCGTGTCCCAAACAGTGACCGGTGCTGAGCCAAAGCAAAAGTAAAGATAATGATAAAAATTGATAAAAATTTATAAAAATCGATAAAAATCGATAAAAATCATCCTGGACTGCTGGAGACAGCAGAGAAGGTGCGTGGGGTTGCAGCGAGCGATGGGGAATGGTGGGACCCGGGGCTGGCCCCTGCGGTGGGGTGGCCACAGGAGATGATGGAGGAGCCGACTCCATGGGGGCTGCTTGTCCGCCGCCTCCTGCCCTGCCGAAACGCCGCGTCACCCAGCAGAAGTGGCTAACAAATCTCCATATGGCAGCCGGCTTATGTTGGCGGCCCCAAATCGAGTTAGGATGAGTAAGTGGAATTATATTTCATTGTTATTTTTAATATTTGAAATTCAGCCTATATTGGAGGCACGGTGTTGCTCGGTTTGTGAAGTAAACATAAAATAGCAGCTAGTGACATGATCTCCATTTCAGAGGAACCCAGGGAAATGTCACAAGGAGAAGTACATTCCAGAAAGGATATTTTATTTGTTCTCAACAGTTCTAATACTGATTGAAATGTTTTAAATCCAAGGTAGCAAATTCTGTTACTATCTCATTTGCAAGAGTCTTAACTGTGAAGAATGAATTGGATTATTTTGAAGGGAAGTGAAAGGTTTACATGCTGTAGCGCCAAATCTGGAGGGAAGCCCAAGTGTCCCGATGGAGGCACCCCACCAGAGCGCTGCCACTGAGTACCTCATTCTGCAGTGAGAAGGGTTTATCATAGAATCACAGAATGGTTTGGGGTGGAAGGGACCTTGAAGCCCATCCAGTTCCACCCCCCCTGCCCTGGGCAGGGACACCTCCCACCAGCCCAGGTTGCTCCAAGCCCCGTCCAACCTGGCCTTGAACACCTCCAGGGATGGGGCAGCCACAGCTTCTCGGGGCAACCTGCCACAGGGGCTCACCACCCTCAGTGTAAAACATTTCTTCCTTATATCTCGTCTAAACCTACTCTATTTGAGTTTAAAGCCATTATCCCTTGTCCTATTGCAACAGGCCCTGCGAAAAAGTTTGTCCCCATCCTTCTTACAAGCCCCCTTTACGTATTGAAAGGTGATTTAGGTGCCTCATCGCCATTGGACTGATCTCTGCTGGCAGAGTCCTCCCCAGACCGAATGCCCCTGATGGTGCCGGGCGATGCGGGTGCGCTGGCCCTGGCACCGGTGCCCCATGCCCAGGGTTTATCCGTGGGAGCTCTGGCCGGAGCGGAGCCCGGCGGTGGTGGGGTGGTTGGTGGCGGGTATGGACAACACTGCAGGGAGAGCCCGCGTGCAAAGCTGGGATCCAAGCCGCAGCCTTGCTTAAATAGGGCTGGGGAATATGTATCATATGGCGCCTTTGGAAACTTTGCTCCTTGTCTGGAGAAACGATTTACAGCTCTTTCAGATTATAAGACATTTTCTGCCCTACTTAGAATTGGGGCAGATTTCCAAAAATGTTTGGGTATTAAAAGACACAGCGAAGCTCTCACCAGGTCCTTCAGCAACAGCTAAGCACTGACACCTGTGACAGCGAGCAGCCTACTTTCCAACCTTCTATCAGGTGCCTGTCTAGAAAATTTACTTTTAAAAAAAGTGATCCCCACGTGTCGCAGCGCCGAGCGGATCAGCGCCCAAGCCCCAGTTCCTTGGAAGGTATTTTGGCACCTCCGAAGCCAATAGCTTTGGCCATGGGTGCCCACACAGCCTGCAGGCGTGTGTCTGGCGCCAGCGGAGGGGAGCCAGTGCCTTGGGAGGAGCGCCAGGAGCACCGGCGGCGGCCGAGCTGCGGCTCTGTGGGGACTGCATGTGCTGGAGCGGAGCGAGGTGATGGTGGCAGGTAGTGCTGCTGTCCCACGGGCACGGCTGAGCCTCCTGGGGAGGACTTCCCAGAATCCTCTTAAAAAACGGGCCCTCCCTTGGTGAGATGCCGGGCAGCCTTCCAGCGGGGACCGGCTGGGGATCTCGCCCCCGGCCCTGAGGTGCTGCTCTCTCAGCGCCGGGCAGGAGGGATGTCCATTGGATGCGCTGAACACACAATGCACAGCAAAGCTTCCCTCGTCCCCTGGCTGAGCACTTTTAAGTCATGTTGGTTTAGTCCATGCGAACAGAAGCAAGGGAAAAAGCGGGAATGAAACGGGAAAGGAGAAGCCGCCCCAGAGGCTGCCGTGCTGCGGCTGTCCGGGCAGAGGTCCCCTCGGCATAATGTTTTCTCAGAACTTCTGAAAAACTCCATTAGCTCTCTCCGCTTGAAGGTGACATTTATTTTCAATTCTCCCCACAATATGATGATGAAATTACATGAACTTTAAATCAAACTTTAGTGCGACAGGATAAATAAGCCTCACAGCTGACTGCACCGAACTGGCATCAGAACAATCGCGCCGGCGCTGCAATTTTATCATCTTAACAAATGTTTGTTTTCCATTTGCATTTGACAATGGAATTAATAAATTATTTCACCAATTTAGGTTTTATGAGAAGTGTATCCCACGGCTCGACTCCTGACCCCGCTTATCTCATTTATAGAATTTGTAGTCTTTACAGAATGGCAAATGAGGGACTTCCATTGCGTCGTTTCAAACACCTCCGCTTCCAATTTTCGTGGTAATAGTAAGGGCACTTAACAACAATGGTCCATTGATCTGGTTTGTCTCTTACCTGCCCTGCAGCCACCGGGCGATTGTTAAATGCAAAAGCCACAAAAGCAGATAACAAACCAGACCATTAGCGTATAGGCTTTGGCCACAATGGTTTCAATAGTAATTAATATGCAGGATAGCTAGTCGTGTCACACACCATTTCAGACTGGAATTGCATCTGTCAGTCCAAATTCTGACTACATGCGAGGCATCCAGCACCGAATCTAGTTAGACAGCTAACTGAATTAAAACAAAAATCTACAGATGCATGATAAATGCACAGGATGCTATGTCACACATGAATGACTTCTGTGCAGGCCAAATGACAGATGTATTTCCTCGACTCCAGGCCAGACTCCAGCACAAACCACTCTTCATTTATCAATAATTGGGCCTTAATTTCATTTGGCAGTGCTAGAGCAGCATGCTCAGCTTCCTCTCCAATAGACTAACACTAATTAGACTTTTTTTTGGGCATCAATCTTTTTATTTTATCCTCTAATAATCAACCATAAGCATAGCTATATCTTGCCTTTTTCGAGGGACATGGTAGGCTTTACCCATAACTCATTATTAGCGATAATGGAATGGGAATGGGAACCGTTCTATTATTTATGTCTGCGAGAGAGAGCGGCACCGAGGCAGGAGCAGGGGATCATATTCTGCCTGCTCACATTGAATCAATGTCTTGATTCGTTTGCCACCTCTTTTGAATGATAAATGTCATGTTCTATTAGTCCTTATACACCAAAAAGGGGTTTTTAGTTAAATAGAATCTATTTATCAGGGAGATTTTGGGGTAGAGTTAAATACGGGCACGGCAATTCGGCCGTAAATGTGGCGCACAGTATCCAGGCACTGGGACCATTACGGTTCAATCCTGGAGACTGCTGAGTACTTCTGGGTGGTGCTGGGCGTCTCCACGCCACTCAAAAAAAAATTCATCTCCCCGGGAATTACGGGCACCAGGCAAGACTGGGTTTCTTAACTCCCCGGCTTAGAGATGGCAAAGGGTAAGATCCAAAAGAAATCGATCTTATATACATTTCTTCCCTGTATGCCATCACATATATGCGCATGTGTGTGGGTATATGTATGTATGTGCCCACGCAGATGTACATGCACACACACACATTTATAGGGAAATGAAAGAATGCACGTGAGAGCATGCATATGCACAGAGGCAGAGATGGGAGAATCGTATAGCTTATTTACACCCCACGTTATGCCATCAAAGGATTTATCCCTGCCGAGTTGAGCTTTGCAGCTAAACTCCCCGCAGTTTCAAATGCAGTGATTGAACTGACCTCGGTTTACATAAGTTTTGATCTTATCACCCGTCTTCCCCATAAGCTCAGAGACGAGCACGATCTCTCCAAAGCCTTTTTCTGCCTTCAAGTGACAGACTGAAAAGACTGTTCCCATTTGCAGAGAAGACCTCAGCTTTAGGTAAGTGTTAAGCCCTATTGATTTGCTCCAGGGATCAGTGCTGTTCAGCGCCGCTCGCGCTCCCCTCAGTGTTTTCGCACAGAGCGCTGTGTTTATTGGCACAGACTAAATCAGTGATGTGGTCCTCGGGGCTGATTGCTATGCCCAGATGATCTGTTGGAGTTTGCTGCATGATCCAATCTATGGCATAATTGAAGAGGATGAGGAACAAAATTCATCCTTGTTTCACCCCAGTAACTACGCCAAATTCAACAGAGAGCTCTCCATATGGTCCAACACAAGTTAGGTAATGTGTATATTATGCCATAATAAATGAAGTCTCATAGGTCTTAGTGGCTAGTTATTATCAAAGATCTTTCCTAGCAATTCATTGTCGTTGGAACAGAATGCAGCAACTGGAAAAATGATAAATAGTGCTGCCGCGCAGTTATGATAGTGATGGAAAAATCTGGGCTTGCAGTCTTTTGCTAAATAACAATGTGCCCACATGTGTTCGCTCTCCACTTTTGGAAAAGTCTTACCGTTCTGAATTCAAATTCATCTATTTCCAGGATGAATGCAGATGCGTTTCAAGGGCCTCTTCCCAAATAAGCTGTGTAAGTCCTGGGAGACATCTTGCCCCAGAGGGCAGGAAATCTGGGAGCGTTCATTAGCTCTAGTGCCGTTCCAGCAAGTGAGAAACGGCACGCAGCCTGGGACTCAGGCTCTCCTTTCCTTTTATGCGGTGCCACCCCAGTAAGTGCAGTATTTAGTCACTTCTTTAAGGTTTCAAGCTGTTCCTAAAAGTTTTTGCTGGTTGGGAATGCACTCACATTCACATCCTTCTTCGTTGTTGCTATTTTCTCATTATTGCTATAATTAAACTTTTAACGTAATAATTAAATTTGCTCTAAAAAAAGTTCAGATGGGAATATCAGATAATGGAGCAATATTCCACAGGGGCAGCAGAAGTGCCATCGAGGATATATTTAACCACATGACAAAGTACCTGTAAAAAGTTGGTTTTTCTCTCCAGCTCCATTTCAGTCACCCTAAGTGCATTAAGTGCCCATACATTATGTTGCAGTTCTGATAAATTATAGAATTATTTGTCACTGCTACCCTCTATGGCAGAGAACTTTATTGTCGGCGTGATACCTGCCTTGCTTATTTATTTATTTCACTTGATGAGAACAATAAAGAGGCTTCTTCCTCCTGGTCCAGGCGCTGCTGGCTGTTACGCACGCGTCTCTGCAAATAGAGAAGATCCAGCAACAAGGAGGAAATGCAGCTTGACTGCTTCACGTAACCGCCTAATTGGAGTTTCTTACCCAAAAAGCACATTTTCCCCTTTCTCGTTATTTCATTACATGTGATTTTCAAAATAAGAGTTTAATTCCCAACCACACCTTTGCTGTGTGAAGTAACCCCGGGGAACAAAATGATGGGTGTTGTTTATTTTTCATTCTGGACATGAAAGCAAGAAAGACCAAATCTTCACAGAGTCTCCCCCAACTCAACGGACGGGTTACCCAATTCAATTCCTGATTATCTGAAGATGTGCAACTCCTTCTACTGTCCATTTACTCAAGCTGCAAGCCTGCCACTTAAAAAAGATTTGTTAATAAGGTTTCAGTGCCACTGGGCCCTTAACATTTCTTTTTGCCTATAAACTAATTTTATTGTTTTACTATAGTGAGGGAAATTGCCACAATGGTCTTGGAACGAAAAGTATTATCCTATTAAAGATAAACAGCTGATTAACAAAATAACTTTTTAAAAAAATATTATTTTGGAGTAAACAAGAGATTGCTAAGCTTTGTATTGTTACAGAGCTTCTAACTTTCCTTCTTGCTTCTTCACGCCCAACTTCTCACCCGAGAGCTCCGGGACGCGGCTGGAGTGGGGGGCGCTGGCTGCAGGGCTTTGCTCTCCACGCCGGCGCCGGGCGGGAAGACGTGCCGGGCAGCTCAAGTGCCACCCAGGCCAGGAGAGCGGAGCCGGCTGCCTCTTGGTGGAGGACCCTGCTGCAAAACTGCCATTTTCCCGTGGGGGTCAGCGAGCAGAAGACACCCAACGTGCTCCGCAGGCTTCTCCCAAGCTTCACCTGCAGGCTGAAACCCCGGGGATGCCATCCCCATGCGCTTAGCCCCAGGAAGCTCACTGCTCGCACCGGCGGCGTCTCTCCGGAGAGCGGGGCAAGGCGAGCNAGGGCAAGGCAAGCGGGTCAGGTGGCACGCTGGGGCACAGCCTGTCACCCCTCGCACCCGGTGTCCCTCATCCAGCTCTGCTCCCCACCGGCGTGCCGGGACCTGCGCCGAGGGAGCATCCCCGGAGCACCCACCGCACCTTCCCTCCCGCTGCCCCCACTTATCGATACCTTCCTCCTTCCCAGACTTTTCTGGTTGGTTACCATGGCAATCCCTTGCCTCAATAGGGTCCTTGTGAACTTGTTTACCATCCCAATTATAACATTTTCAAATCCAGGCTGATTATGACAGCTCTGTGTCGCCCATCTGTGCCTGATCCGATCAGCACTTCCACAACAATGCATTGGCAGGTCACCACCGCCCTGCAGCACGCGCTCCCCCACGCTCGCGGCAGCCGGAAAGCAGCAAATTTAGACGCTTGCGGGAAGTGGAGGATTCGCCGCTCGACGCCCAGCCTGCGAGGCAGACCGGGAGGGCAGAGGCACATCAAGGGAGCATTCGCCATGCTGGCAGCTCCCAAATTCCCTGTAAAGAAAGTAAAATGTGAAAAAGAACTTTTCTATTGACTTTGGGATCGTGTGCGTTCATGGGATCAGACAGCATGGAGGGGAGCTGCCACATCTCGCCGGTGATGCTTGCAGAAGAGGGGCAGGAGGTGCCCCGGCCCCAGGCAGCCGGGAGCCGTGGGGTGCAGGACCCCTCAACTAGCCAGGCATGCCTGAGGGTGCTTCGGGTACAGTCTTTTCTTCTCCTGTCTGGTCCAGGTGGACACATCCATGGTTGGGCAGGACCTGACCAAGGACGGGTTTTAATTCTTCTGAGACTGGACCTGCTGGCACCTGTGGGCACCGGTGACACGGGGGATGCGCGCAGCCCGGGGACGCAGCTTGTGCCACTGGACCATTAGGCTGTTAGAGGAATTTTGACCATCTGAAAATGGTCAAATTGTGAACATGCTGGTATAATCTCAGTAAGTCCTGCAGGTGCAATCAAACTCCCGCTATAATAATTACAGTGCATCTTCTCCTTTTCTCCATGTACAGCTCATGTGAGGCAGCCTGATATTAACAGATAGTAATTGCTGACGGTGTTCAGGTGGGTACAAGCAAATTGATTTTTTACAGAGCTTGGGTTTCAGTAATAAAAGTATTCCCAGGCACTGCTTGGGAAATCCCGGACTGCCTCAGCATCGGTGTCAGGCCCAGGGGACTGCATCTGTCACGGAGAAGACGGGTCCGGTCCTGCGCTGCCCTGCGGAGGGCAGGATGTTGGTGCGGTTATACGAAGGACTGATTTGGCCACAGGGTTGAATGTTAAAAATGGGTGAGGTACAGACACCGAGAAAAAAGCAAAACCGTGCTCCTTTTCCTTTGCTTGTTTTTACAGCTACTGTTGAAAAAACAGTGTGATTTCACATCCTTTGGAAATAAACCACTTTTTCTAGTAAAAACCTGGTTTGTCCAAGGCATTGGACATGGTACAGCCACGGAAAGGTTCAAGGGATAGGTAGTGTCTCTTACACTTGACAAAAACCAGACCAGCTTTGAGGCACACAGGCCCTTCTTCAGACCCTGCGTATTCACAGCTAAATTTCATAAGCAAAACCTGTTAATTTCACAAAGAGGGCAGGAAAAGGTATGAGAAACCAGAGGCTTTAACATACCTGCCAAAGAATAGATTGGAATGGATCTCTTAATCCTACAGGCAGGAAGGTACTGAGGTCCGTGGTGGGAATTACAGCCAAATCATTTCAGGCTAGAGATAAGCAGGTTTTGGTACAAATTTTCATCAGGGATGAAAATGTAGCCATTGGAAGCATGTAGCAAGAACTATAATAGAAAGCCTGTCCCTTCAAGTCTTAAAATCAAGACAGATACCCTTCTGGAAGAGTCTCTAGCTCGGCAGCAGGACTGTGCTGGATGCAGCTATTCTGGGGCTTAGATTAAATTAAAGGATGATAATGGTCCCTTGTCTCTGAATCTGTAAAAGAAAAGTACACTTAAAAAAAAATATGTGCTGGTGTCACTTGTGCCAACTTGTGACTCAACTGCAACATGCACATATTTCTCACAGTTCGGGATTTTTCCAAATAACTCGGTGTTCTCAATGGGTTCATTATAAGCCTCTGAAAGAGCATTGTTAGCATCAGCCTGGGACGGAGCCTCCGCTCCCTCCGCTTCCGTCCCCTCCCAGAACCCCGGCCATCCCGGGGAACGCTGCTTCCACTGGGTTTTCCCAACGAAGATAAAGCAAATCTGTCTGTCAGCATGTGTCTGATTAAGTATTTTCTTACTGTGCTTAAAAAAATAAAAAGGGCTTTGGCGGATAACTGGAAAAGTGCAATGGTACAGATGTCCAAAAGAAGTTCCTGAGACACGATATAAAAACAATATTTCTCTGGAAAAGAACAAAACAAAACAAAACACAACAGGAATTCGTGGTCCCTCAATGAAAAC
This sequence comes from Himantopus leucocephalus, assembly GCA_003993805.1. Lineage (NCBI taxonomy): Eukaryota > Metazoa > Chordata > Aves > Charadriiformes > Recurvirostridae > Himantopus > Himantopus leucocephalus. The sequence continues at coordinate 681,972 of RSEF01000031.1, forward strand.
ATTATAACCTTCCACAAGTATCACATTAACCGTGTGAACACTTTCTTCGCGTCTGTGGATGTCTGCCTCTAAAGGCATCACTTTCCCACGTCCAGAGAAATCACTTGCTGTGTAGTTTGATTTTTACGTGGAAGAGTGTTATCCTCTGCCTTTTCCCAAGCGCAGTTTAAGAACTATGACAACACCCTCCGGTCGCTCGGGGACCGGGAGGTGGGAGGGCAGAGCCCTGCTGCCTCTCCTGCAGGATGGGCTCCACGGCTCCTCTGCTGGGTGCCTCAGAGCCAACTGCAGGGAATTGTACAGTTTTCCAGCCATGCGTAATATTGGTATCATTTTTATCAACTAAATGAACCTTGGTTTCAGAATGAATACTAAATTATGGTCTTTTCTTTTTGTTTGTTTATCATAGAATCATAGAATGGTTTAGGTTGGAAGGGACCTTGAAGATCATCCAGTTCCAACCCCCCTGCCCTGGGCAGGGACACCTCCCCCCAGCCCAGGTTGCTCCAAGCCCCGTCCAACCTGGCCTTGAACACCTCCAGGGATGGGGCAGCCACAGCTTCTCGGGGCAACCTGCGCCAGGGGCTCACCACCCCCACAGGAAAGAATTCCTTCCTAATGTCCAATCTAAATCTCCCCTCTTTCATCCAACAATTATTGAAAGCCAGTTTCCAGTATCTAATCTAGCTTTCTGGGGAAGTATAAACCGCTTGTGAAAGTTAGCTCCGCACAAAGCGTTTGCTGCTGGCCTGGATGTGGCTCTCTGGGAAGGAAGGCTGCCGCTCCCACGCACCAGGCATCCCCGCCGCGGCACCGCTGGCTTTCCCCGGGGTCTCACCTCCGTGTTCAGCCCTGCCTGGTGGGGCACGGCCACGATCCCCGCACCCGCCGCTGTGGCTGCAGGCAGCTTGTGCCACCAGACCCGGCGCGGTGGCGTTTCCCTCCCCGCTTGCCCAAGCCTGGAACAGAGCACGGATTTATTCTCTCAGTACAAACATCACAGGAGATTATAGGCTTGAGCAGGCTTCCAAAGCACCATTTCTCTCTCTTTTTTTTTCTCATCTCATTTTCATCCCATTTCTGTTTCTCTGATTCCAATTTCAAATTCTGGAACAGCAATTGAGAGACTTTTGCTTATGAGCAGCAGCAAAAGCTACCAGTGACTTAATGAGCGGACAGCGCTGGCGTGCAAACAGCCAAGTAGCAGCTTTTGAGTAGCGTATCTCCATCCTCCTCCTGCCCATGGTCAGGCTGCCTCTCCTCGGGCTGGAAGGAGAGCTCCCGTCCTCGTCCACGTCTGCCTGCCCTGCATGGCTGCACCGCGCGCTACCGTGCGGCCGTGGGGACCTGCTGCTCTTTCAATCCATTTGCAACACTAGAAAAATGATGGGGTTTGGGGTGGTTGGGTTTTTTTTTTTCAGATCCATTTTCTGTTTTTGTTTGCCATTAAATCCTAACTTAATTTCAGATGTGCCTGTGGCAGACAATTTTAGTTAAACGCTGCCTTGACTGCCAGAACACTTCTACCGTACTTTGTTTTTTTAATCCCACTAAACTGAGAACATCTTTCGCTTAGTTTGGAGAGACACAGCTGAAAAAAAAAAAAAAAAAANATGGATGTGTCTGTGCATCAGGGATGGGGCTGTTTCTCTTCGGTGTGTCGGTAGTGCCCGGCACTGCTGCGAGCCCGCGGCTGCCGCTGCCAGCCCAGCCAGTGCCGCGGCCGAGGGCTGGCATCGGCAGGGCCAGAGGGGAGGGACACGGAGCAGTCCTTCATCCTAACGTTCCCTTCCCCTGCCTGGATGTTACCCCTGCAGAAACCCTCACGAAGCACGAATTTTATTCACAGTTTCCACGGCTGCTGTGGCACCTTCCAGGTGTGGCCACCCGTTTTTCTTAAAGCACAACGTTCTTTATTCATTTTGTATTTTAATAAATATTTATGCTGCTATCATTAGGTAGCGAGCTGCTGAGTTATGCTAAAATTAGAAGTTCCCGGCAAAAAAAAAAAAAACATTTCAATTCCTCCTGGTCGTGAGCTCAGAGAAATGGAAGAAGAGCTGGGCTGCGTGTCCCTCCCGAGGGTTTGTTGTACCGTATTCCAGCCCTGCCAACATCTCCTTTCTGCCTCAGTGGGAAGAGAAACAGGACCCAAGCGCAGCTCTCGGCCTGCAGCGTGACCGGGGTTCGCAGATAGCGGGGAGGGCTCCGCGTGGCGGGGGGGTTCGCGGTGAGCACGAGCCTCAGGCATGCACGCACGCACGCACGCTGGAGGGAGGGTTGAGGTTTTGTTTGTTGATCAGATGATTCATCTTCCTTGTTGGGTCTTTGGTCTAGATCTGATTTCCAGGGCATTGGAAAAACAAAACAGAATCAGTTTGGTTATCTCGGTTGATTACTGTGTTTGTTATTTAAAGCAGAAAACTTCTATTAACACAGGACAGGACAAACGCCTCGATTCCTTCCAAGGGCCACAGCTGTGTCCTCCAGCTCAACCCAAGCCCTCGCTCCCCCTCCCGTGCTTGCTCTTCTCCCCTGACTCGCCGGCGTGAGCAGGGCATCCCCTGCCAGCGGAGCATCCCCCCAGCCGCCACCTCACCCCCGAGCATCCCCATCTAACTCCGCGGCTCCTTCCGACACCTGGCAAGCGCAATAAATCCCTCCAGCTCCGCTTCTGGAGGCGGACCCGCTGCTTGTTTAAATGCAGCCCGGGCGCTTTGATTACCTTATACCCTGCGCAAATCTTGCCCGTGCCGCTACCTTTCCAGTAATCTCTTAATTCTCCTGACTCTCCGGGAAGATGCTGCCGCTGGATTTCAGGCACATTCTCCAGCGCAGGGCTTTGCACGCAAGTGTCTTGCCGCACGCTTGGCGTTAGGCCCAGGGCTGGGTTTAGTCATCCCGTGTTAATTTTAAATTCTTAAAAAAAAAACCTGAGGGTGAAGTGGGGAGGGTGGCTGGAGATTTCTGCTTTATTAGTGTCGGGGAGACAGATTCAGCTTTGTGGCGCAGCGAAGGAAAATTCAAAGAAGACTGGTTTCCTCTTGCTTTTGATGGGAAACGGGTGAGGAGCCGAGGTCAGGAGCCGACGTCACCCCCGGCACGCAGAGCGTCCCCGCGGCCACCCGCTCTGCGGGAGGGGAAGGAGCCAGAGAGGCTTTTTCTGTGGCAAAGCCTCGTTCTGCAAAAATGCCCCATTTCTGGCAAAGCCGGGGTTTCTATCAGCGGTGGGAAAGGGAGCTCTGTGCGGCGGGGGGGACTCGGGGAGGGGGTCTGGCTGTCCCCGCGGTGGCACGACCCCGGGTCCCTCTTGCCGAGCAGGGCGCCCAGGCTGCCCTATCTGCCCCGTTAAAATGGTCCTCAATTAGAGAAAAAAATCGAAAGGTGAAATGCATGCACGTGCTTGAGGTCATCGTCATCCCGGGAGCTCGATACTGGGTTTGTATATACTGTATATACGGAAGACGGTTCGGAGTGCTTGCCCCAAGCTGCAGAGGGACCTCTGCCACCCAGACCCCCCCGTGCACAGGCAGAGCTGCGCGGGCAGAGCAGAAGTTTTCTGCAGATGCAGGGACTCTGCTTTTGGAGGAGGTTTTTAGCGTCTAACAGAGGCACTGGGACTGAGCACCTCTGCTGGGTGCTGGAGCCCAAAGCCGCGGGTGCAGCCACCAGCAGGTTGTCACCAGCCCACGTCCCCCAGAGCTGTGGGACCGGCCCCTGCCCCGCTGCCGGGCCCAGGCTAATAGCCAACCTCTTATTCTCATGATGAATAATTAGCTTTTTAACGCGGAAACTTTCTGGTGTGTGAGGAAACACCGCTTTGCACAGGAATTTTTGTTAAATTGGGGATGACTGAAAGAGAAATGATCAGTAACAGCAAGGACAGGCTCTCTGTGAACCTTAAACTGATTTGTATTAAACTTTTCCTCCCTGGCAATACAGATCACGTGTTTACTGGAGATAACCTGTCGTTAAGATTGGTACTTTTTTTATACCTCATTTTCAAAGCATGTGCACCAGAGAGAGCAATATTCAGGTCTGCCTTAAACATGCTTCAGGAAAAAATAGCAAGGGTCACATCTCAGCTTTGGTAAACTGATATAAACGATGCAAACTCCTCCATGAGAGGTTCCAAAACGTTTTAATTTGCCTGTTTATCTGTTTTTAACCTGGCAGTGTCTCTGGCAAAGCCGGTGGCTGCAGGGGCAGGGGCAGGGGCAGCGCCTGCCTCCGGGCTGGGTCGGTGGTGGGACACTTCTGTCCTGTCCGCAGGTCTCTCTCTTTCTGCCTCCCACTTCATTCATGCTAATTTTTAAATATTATACATTTGGTTCCAAAATATCGCTGCTTCCAGTTCCTAGATTTCTCGGGAGAGGGCGAATAAAGGTGATTTGCTAAAATGAGGACTTAATATTCAACTTTCTGTATCATTCACCTATTTTTGATGGTTTATTATGATCAAAGGTACGACTCCATTGAGAGAGCAGCGCCTGCTGAAATTTTAAAAAGAATGGGGAAAATTGTATACGGTTATAGAATTTTTGATATGCGTGTTAGTTTTAATCTGAGCTACATTATCATAATTTAACAGAGGGGATGTGAAACATTCAGATACAATAGCTGATGTAATTAAATGTAGAAGGGAGTTGCAGGGAAATGACAGGTTTCCATTTTCAGTACAAACACTCTTCCAAAAATTACGGGTGCTCAGCAACAACTATGACACCTATCTAAATTCAGGAAGTACAAAATGTTCGTATTCATATTAAAAGAGAATGTGGAATCGGGAATCAGACTGAGCGGTGGAGAGGATGCGGCGGCGAGGACCGCGTCGGAAGAAAGGGAGGAAGGGCTGGCCTCGCCGCTCGGAGCAGCGCCTCTTAGAAATATTAGAATGTAGAGCCTGATAGCAGTTGGGCTGTGGAAGGCTAAAAGCGGTGCGGTTCCGCCTTACATCCAATTCACACGTGGCAACGCCGGTTTATTTTCTGAGCAGTGGTGGCCCTGTGTTGTTCCACGGGGCTCCCGCCCGAGCTCTGACCTCTTCCTCCTCCTCCTCCTCCCGCTCCCTGCAGCCCTGTGCAAGGGTCTGGCAGGACAGGGCTAGGGCAGGATGCTGGGATTTTGGGAACGTTACCAGGATGGAGGGTGCCGGCGCTGCACGGGAAGGAGAGGGCCGGGAGGGGCTGCGTGGGAGCCGGGGAGGAGGCAGAGGAGTGGGCGTTCGCTGATTTTGTTTTATGGAAACGCAACAATTGCCTCCATTCAGCAGCTGAAGAAATGAGTCACAGAGAAGTCGTCGGTTTGCACGTAGCTGTGTAGGACATCTGTGTCACGTCAGGCGGCGGAGGCCTCCCCGAAGGCTGGCCTCTCCCCCAGCCTCCAGCCTCCCTCCTCTCCCTTCGCGTCCTTCGCCAGCGCGTTTTTACCCTCATCAGCTCCGCCGTGAGGGCACGTCAGGGCGAGGGGCTTTCTCGGAGGCGGGAGGCTCTGCGATAGCAGAAGGGACTTGTTTTAATGTCAACTATACCATTCCTGAAAACTAGGGGGAAGAATTACACCGGGCTGGGAGCCGCCGACAAACAGGCAGCTGGCACCAGGGGGGAAACCTCTTCCTTCCAGTACCTTGTGCTTCTGCGAGTCACAACTTTGTTGGTCAGTGCCTAGCTGCCGATTTAGAAACCCAGCCGCGCACTCCCCGCCTTTTCCATCCCCGTTTGCGTCCCCGCCGGCGGCACAGCGCCAGGCCAGGACCGGTGCGCGGGCAGGGAAGCGGGGGAACAGCATCCTCTGCGCCTGCAGACGGAGAGGGAAACCAGGCAGAGGTATTCACCTTCCCCCGGTAATTCTTGAAGCAGGAGGGGAGCGACGTGCGGCATTGGCCGTGAGCTTGAAACGGCTCGGGTTAAAACCCAAGTGACACAGCAGAAAGCTCTTGCTGCCGCTGAGGAGTTTGTGGAAATAAAGGGTATGAAGCCGGAGAAAGGTCAGAGCCGCTGCTGGTGTAAATCATACGCGTGCGGGACCTGTCCCGCGAAGCCCAGCCATGTTAATTAGCATTTGCTGGTGTGATTAAAGCAAGCCAGGAGCGAGCGAAGGTGGGCTGGTTTGGGGAGCGCTCCCCGGGGGAAAGGCGGGTTTGCGGTTCCGCAGCTCAGGTTTCCCCGGCTGCGGAGACCGCTGCCCTTCTCCTCTCCCACGGCCGACCGCGGCAGCGCTTTCGCGGCTGGATAAAATCCACCGGCTGGGGACGACTGCCAAACACGCGGGGCTGAGCGTTACGCAGCCCTCACGTGCTAAACCCAGGAATCCCCGAGCGGGGCCAGTGCGGGGACGGCACGGGGACAGTTCGGGGATGGCGCCCGGCCCCACCGGAGCGCAGGGGGTGGAGGGCCCTGCGAGGCACCGTTAGGTGAAGGACGGATGCCCGCTTCCAATTTGCACGAACCCTATAGAGAACAGGCAAATTGAACTTCTTTGCGTTGAGCAGGATGCAAATCCAGGCTCCTCTGAATATCTTCACACAGAGAGTGTGCCAGAGAAGTACACAGCTGCATGGTAGTGAAATCCGCTCCCATGACTGGTTGGAAAAACAGAAGATTTGGTGCTGCTTGTAAGACTTCCTCCTCCTCCTCCTCTGATGCAAAGCTCGTTTGCTTGGTAGACGGTTCTCATGATCGTTTCAAGCAGAAGGTAGCGATGGCGACTTGGCAAGACCCACACTGAAAATCCGTATTTGGAGCATGAATCAGTACCACCATTTCTGTGTAAAGGAACATTTCAGGAGGATTTATAGCATAGCAAGCTAACATCGGATCTGCTTGTCACAGATCGTGTTAAAGGCTACAGATAAAAGGTTTGCAGTTTACAGCCCTGGAAAATTAGAATGAATTCCCTGCTGTGAGCACAGCGCAATGACTAGCAGAAATCCTTCCTGAGACACTAAGTTGGACTAAGAGCCACGGCTGACTGATGGCAAAACCGGTTCCAAGGACACGATTATGTCCCTGGACATTGCAAAAGCCAACCCCGGGGACAGGCAGGCCGGCGGCGAGGCGGCACCGCTCGGCACGGGAGGGGCGGTGGCCGGCCAGCCCCAGAACAACCTGCGTGTGGAGACACGGCACGGCTTCACCGCCCCCACGGCAAGACGGTTAAACCCTGACAAAAGTCAGGGACTGTAATGAGATGGCAAAAAAATACATGAATATATTTGGAGAGGACAGTTTTTCTGCACGCTTTCTTTGCTGAAAAAGCTTTCTGCTTTTTAATTCAGGACCTCTGACCTGTAATGAAAGTCTTTTCCTAATTAGTTAATTTTTTTGCCTTATTTAAAGTTAAGATCTTAAAATGTACACAGAGTTCTGCTGTTCCAGAAGTCTCGTACAAAAAGATGCTGAAGCGAACCAATCCTCCCCCCGCTCCACGGCCGGGTACCGGCTGAGCTTGGGGAACTTCGGATCAAACCCAGCTTCCAGGACTGACCTGCCCGTGCCTGAGTGGCTCAAACCCCACTTCTAAGAACGCAGAAACATCATAGCTTCATCCAACCACCCTTCGCAATTGTTCAAAATTAAGGAGTTCCACTTAAAACTGCAATCAAACCTACGCACCCCTGAAGAAAATCAGTCACGCGCCGGGAAGGCAGGCGGAAACCGGGAACTCGGCTTCCAACGCACCGTTAGGAAGGACTTGGTGGGCTCATTCAGACTTCTTCTGTGAGATTTTGGGATGTTCAAGCTCAAAACGCAAAGTAAAATTTCGAAAACATTGAAACTAATATGGAGAAAAAAACATTCAGAAGTTTGCTGAGAAGGTTTCTAAAATGAGAGCACAGAATTTTTCACATAGAAGAGATGTACAAAAGCTCTACGAACATGTTTTCTCTTTTCAAAAGCTGTTTTCTAAATGTCAGTTTTATCGCCTTTTTTTTAAACCATTTATGACCATATGTGTTTTTATGATATTCACAACATGCTTGTGCCACACAAGATGCAAATGTAATTTCCTGTTATAATGGCACAATATGCATAGCAACAAATGAGAAATGAGTGACACAAAATAATGAAAAGTGGCTCTGCGTGTGCGTGTGTGCGCGCCTGGAAGGGGTTTTTTCCCCCTAGAAGGGAATTACCCGGAGCACTGACAGGGGGTTCGGGCTCCTATTCCTGCACAGCCGGTGCCCACATGTGGGGTTTCGCCAAAACTCATTCCAAGGTGTCTTTCAACTCTCCAATTAGCAATTAGAGAAACCTCTTCGTCACAGATGCCATCTCTTTGTAGGAGCAGGAGCGGGATTGTCCACTAATTGCCCTATTACAGCTTCACGCACTCCGGCGCGTCCTTTCCCCAGGCGATGCCCGTTCCCACCCCGGCCGGAGGGGCGCGAAGGGCGCTGGTGCAGGAGGGCGGAGGGGCGGGCATGTCCCCACAGCGGCAGCCTGGGGACCTGGGGGGGGCGGCCGACCTTGGCGAAAGATTAATAGCGCCGGGTTCGTGCAGCCCTGCGAGGCGGCACGAGCTCTCGCAGCGTATGAGGCACCTGGGCACCGTGCTCGGCAGCGAAAAAGGTGAAAGATGTTAGGAAAAATGGCTGGAGGAAGACATAAAATAACAAGATGACTTGGCACAATTAGTCAAACAGCAGGTCTTAAGAGACAGCTGCTGCCCGGCCAGGTCCGCGCTCCCTCGGCACAAACGCTGCGGTGGTGCCACCCGTGACGGGACAGTGTGGGGACAGGAAGGAAAGAGGAGAAAAGGAAGAAAAAGGAGACCAAGAGCAGGGCAAGGAGGGGAATGGCGATTCCCCTGCTGAGCCCCCCAGCCCCTGGCACCACTCGCTTCCGGCACGGGGAATCCTCTGGAGACGGGAACTCCTCCACCTCTGCTGCGTGCAAATCCTGATCTCCTCCAGGGATAAAACCTATCAGCTTTTACATGAGTGTCATGGTTGGGGCCGGTTCCCCTCCTCCCAGGCTTGCCACCTCACGGCACCGCAGCCCTTCCCGGAGCAAGCCGTACTGTTGCTCCTGGTAACAGCCGCATACGACAGCGCGTCTCGCAGCTGACCTAATAAGAAATGCAGTCGGATGCTCCCTGGGGCTAGCATTGCCCCAGGACATGTGCCACACGCCGCACCGCTGCAGGGAAACACCGCCGCGCCATCGCAGGGGACCAAGGCACGATGTCGCCCGTGCCCAGCTCCTGCCGTGCCATCGCAGGGGATGAAGGTGCAGCATCACCGGTACCCAGCTCCTGCTGTACCGTCACACGGGGTGAAGGTGCAGCATCACCTGTGCCCAGCTCCCACGCCTGGCGTGCCACGGTGACCTGCCGGCTGCCAGGTCAAAACTCAGGGCCTGCAACCTGCCCGGGGCACGGCAGCGAACCAAGAGAAGCACCGGTGAAACGAAGGTAGAGGGAGCACGGGAGAAGCGGTGCCAAACAGGAGCCCACCAGTACTGCAGTCTGGGGGACCCCCGGCTTTGGTGGAGCACGCAGCGATGGCCGGGCACGTTCCTTCTGCAGGGGGTGCCCGGTTGTGCCGTGGTCACCGTCGCCGTGCTGCACTGGCGCAGAGCGGCTGCGATGGCTTTCCTGCTGCTTTTGTAAGAAAACTGAAAGGAGCTGAAATATACGTCATGAGGAAATGCTTGATTAACTATGGCTTGTGCATGTCATCCGCATCACCCAAACAAACACAATAAAGAAGCAAATAAACAAACAAAGGGAAAGAATTTCCTGGGAGGCGAAAGGCGTTTGGGGGCTGCCCGGGGTTTTTGGGGGTGCCCGGGCACGAGGGCAGCACCGTGCAGGGCAGCGCGTGCCGGGGCGGCCGAGGGGGGGTTGACCCCTTCCTGACCGCTCGTTACCCAAAAATGGAACAAAAAGGGGCTTTCAGGCGGTGCAGCTGACAGCGACTAATATTACACCGCAAAAATGTATTTTCAAACCAGCTGCACACTTCAAAAGCCGCAAGTGAAATATTTGATTTCCTATTTTAAGTAAGCTCCGCGCGCACGACACGTTGTGACTGGGGCTGGTGGGGAACGTGTTTACTGAAACTGTTCCTCGCAGGAAAAAGCTCTTTGAATGAACCCCATTTTGTCAAGAGACCGTATCACACTTGGCACAGGAGAAATTACATGGAAAAACATTTGGAAGCAAAAAAGTGCATTCAAAGTTTTCATTAGGTTTGATTTTTTATGATGTTTTCATTTTGTGTTCCTATTATCTTAACGGTATGACATATTACCTCTTATTATGTCAGAATAGGATAAAGTACAATGCTGAAATATTTTGTTATTTTCATCCTGCTTATTAATCATTAAGGAAATTTGCAATTAAGTATAAATTGAAACATTTTAGCCTCTCTAGAACATAGTACTTTGCATTACTGTAAAATGATTTGAAAGCCTGATTTATGACTTTATTTGAGAATCCGCAACTGCTTACACCAACTTTCACAGTCTTATTTGCTCTTCACAAAATGCCAAACCCTCCCAAATACGCATCGCTGGTTTTGCAAATTCATGGATGGAGAGGAACCGTTAAGACAGCCGGCGCTGACACGCGCTCCGCTACCGAGATCGATAATCCAGGATAAATGATACACATATCAGCTGGGAGAATTTAAAACATCTGAGATGAAATTTTGAAAAACAGATCAGAGAGTCCAAAAATAGGACTAGGCAGGGAAATCCCATTTCCTGAGAAATTTTAAACACATTTGTAGTTGGTTTTTTTTTTTTTTTTTTCCAGCTGGGAGCAAGTGTCAAAGTGTTACCCTTGCGCACAAAGTGTCAATCGAGAGTGTGGGCTAGTTCCGGCTGTGACCTTCCGTGACACATACAGTCTGTTAAAAAGGGAAAAAAAAAGTCACTGCGCTTAAAATATTCATACCTCGGCTCGCAGACTGACATGTGTAGCGGTTCGGAGGAAAACATTCCTCAGGGCTTCAGCCGCCTGATTTTAGCTTTTGTAGGAATTACTCATTGAATAATAAATTTCTATGAATTATTTACGGGTTTTTCATGTAATACACTGGAAGACAATTCCCACCTTGATGTGCATTTTTAAGCACACACCTTCGCCAGGACTTCCGAGGCGATCCTGCCCCTCGCGCGGCGGCCGCGGGAGAGCGCTGACATCTCCTCCTCACACCTTGCCGGGGTCACGGGTTGAAATCCCGCCGGAGACCAGGTGTGGGCTTCCTTCGCCAGCGGCGACTCCGGGATGGAGCAGTGCTGCGGCGCCGGCAAAGCCGGGGTGTGCCCTGCCGAACCTGGGGACGCGCTGGGCGGCAGCGGGGGCGGCGGGGGGACACGGGCACCCCCACCCTCGCCCTTGTAGGCATGTGCCTGGGAACGGCACCGCTCCCCAGTAAGGCACAGCGCTGAAGCACGGTAATTGCCTGCAAGCGCTGCAAAAGCAGCTGATGGCGTTAATCACGTAGGAAGTTTGATTCAAATTGATCATCTCTTCCCACTTATAAGTGGTGTCTCCCAAGTTAGGTGAGCACAGGGCAGGCGCCCGTTGGCTCGCCTTGCCGACCCGGGGTGCCTTGGGACCTGCAGCGCTGGGCGCTCCTCTGTCTGCGGCGAGGCACAAGGCGCCGCCTCTCGCCCGAGAACCGCTGTGCGGTGGCCCGGAAGGCTCTGGAGAGCAGCACAGTAGGGACAGAAGGACACTTGGCCATGCCAGCGCTTGCACACACAGCAAAGTTCGCTGAGATTCGCATGAGCATAGCGTCCTCGCGTGAGGATGCTGCGGATGGCCACGCGACCCACCAGCGCAGCCGGCCACCAGTCCGCACCAGTGTCCAGCGCACCGCCGGCGCCTCGGGGTGCGGCTCCACAGGCAAAAACGGGGGGAGGTTGGCCTCAGCGCCCGCTTCCATGCACGGACGGTTCCTCACCCCCCACTCTCAGACCCACCTGAGCCCCTCGCCCACACCGTTAGGTTGGTTTAGGACGTGTCACACCGCTGTCACCTGCAACCAGCTTTCCCGGGAGTGCGCCGCGGAGCTCCAGCCCTGCCGTCGGCCGGGTGGCGGGGGGATTATTTTTTTTTCTTCCAAATGTGTGCAATATCATGTTGTCCTAATTTAGGAGCTTTTGTATCTCATCATAAAGAGCCCTAGAACAAGAGGATTAAGGGAAAAACTCTTTGAAAATCAGAGCCCATGTTATTGCTTCTTGATGGACTAACAATTCAGATCTAATTGATCACGGCATTAATTATACATAAGCTCTATGTACTCGGGTAGCCTTGTGGGATATTTCTAATCAAATTAAAACTAATTCAAAGCAATCTGACATTACAGAATGTTTTGTCTCTATTTTAGGACAGGGAGTCAGGGGATATGAAATGCATATTACATCTTGATCTGAGTGCACGCACTGTAAAAAGGCCTCTAATATAATCACTTCCACGCAGCGGTGATTACGAGCGCGGTAGTCGTGTGGCTCCTGGAAAGGATTTTTTTTTTTTTAAAAATAAATTAAACTGGCAACGTGCAAAAGCCGCTCTGTCGAACTGTGGGCGGGAGCAGGCGAGGTGATGCTCAAGGCGGGAGCTCGGGAGGCCAGCGGGCGGCTGTCCTGCCCTGGCCGGCACACGGCACACCTCCGCCCCACAAAACGCCGGGGAAAAGGGGGATGCGCGCAGGGGCAGGCTGCTTCATCGCAGCCCTAACTGCGCAGCGCCACTGGCGGCTTAGAGGGCTTTGCATCATTTCAGACTGAAAGCACGGGTAGATGTGTTTTGATTTCTTTTTACGACAACACTCCGAGGAGTCGGGAGGATGTATTTAAGTTAAAAATAGTGGTTTTAATTGAAAGTAAAAAGGCAGCGTGCTTACCTCACAGCTTGAATGGAGCCCATCCAAAAACACACAGCAAGAAAAAAGGAGCGGGGACGCGATGCTCATCTGGTGTAAATCAGCGCGGCTTTATGGGCTTCATCCCGCCGAGGGTCTGGCCCCGCTCACCGCCTTCCCCCGCTCTGGGGGAGCAGCCGGGGCCCCCGGCAGGAGAGCGGCCGAGCCCGGCGAGCGCTGGGTGCCGGGGGGCTGCCGGGGTGCCGGGGGCTGCCGGGGGCTCCTCGCCCAGGTGCTGCCGCTCGCCGCTCCCCTTTGACCCAAACCTGTTAAAATCTTTGAAGGTTTCACGTTAGCGGCTCCCTGTATGTTTAGAATAACAGGACACCTTGGAAACTTCAATAAAAAGTGCTTTATTGATTCTAATTAAATCTTTTTTTTAAAAGGTATAGCAGACACCGATCCTAGTTAACTTTAATTTAGGACTGACATTTACATGCTGCCTAAGAAGTGGGAATTCAGAGTGGACAATTCATTTTCATTTTGGTGAAAAATATCATTTAAATGCCAGAAAACTGCATATTTAACATTTGCAGTAATTAAGTGACTTTAATTTAATAATAAATCTCTCTTGTCTCTATCTATTTACACTCTTTCCTCTGTCCTGGCCTGGCACATTCCATAGCGATGGAGCTACTACTAATTACTTCCTTTCAAGTGTAAATACATTTTAATACTTTTTTCTGGCCAGGTAGCACGTTTACCATTTAGCTGATAATAACTTTTTGTAATGAAATCCTTAATTCGGGGGCTTCTTTCGTACAACAAGTTTTTGCCTCTATCCCGCACCAGAAACGAGTCCAGACTAACCAGCCTGCAGCTGGTCTGGGCATAAATTCCTCCAAACCGCCATCTGGAACGGTTTTCCTATAAACACAAAGAATATTCTGCAATAGCCACCCCCACCCCCCCCCGTAAACATCCTCGAACTGTTGTTAAAAAATTCACTTTTTCCATGTTCCTCCTTGGTAGTGCTTTGTTTTATGGGGCACAACATGCAAACACGGAGCCCTGATTTTAAATTTTCTGATCAGAGAGGGGGATCCAAGTACCTTCTCGGCACCCCGCATCGAGACCTGGCGGATAGTACCACGTTCCCCCCCTGACCCCTTCCTGGTTTCTCCTCCAGTTCCTACCCAAAGTGCAGAAGGAGAGAAATGCCGCTTTCCCTCAGCAATCTCTCCTTTGGAGCAAACATCCCTGAGGGACTTACGCTGCGTGAGGAGCTAAATCTTTAAAATTTGATCGGGAAGAATAAATGTGCATGCTGAAACGTTAGAAAAACCCTCATCCTCGCCGTCTTCTGATGCAAAAACGAGCTGACGTGTCAAAAATGTGAGACTATTTCTTGAGCCGTGGTGGGACTCCAAGGAGTGAGCAGAACTGGGGAGGGGAAATTCTGCAGACGGTGCGATCTGCGCTCCCTGGCAGCCCCCACCTTGCTTTTGGCGCCCGTCTGCCTGCGGGGACCAAGTCTTCTGCTTGGTGCAGCCCCGCGCGAGCCCACGGCAGCGCGTCCCCGCCGGAGCGCCACCGCTCGCCCCTCCGGCCCTCCCAAAGGGGCCGCTGCCCTTCAGCCGGCCCTTCTCTTGTCCTTACAAAACGCACAGGCAGCAAAGCACCTGAGGTTCCCTGCTCTGCAAGATGCCCTTCACCTTGGGTCGCTCTGCTCTCGCGCATCCATACATCTTCAAGCGCTTTGATGTCCAACGCTCTAAGCTGCTGCTGCGCCTCTTTGCTGACTGCTGAGGATTTTGCTCCATATGTTATCGCTAGAAGTGTACATGTGTCAAAGCCCTTTTTGAGCAGAGTTAGCTTAATGATACCTATTATTTAGGAACTGTAAATCAGTTTAATATTCTAATTAAGCCATTCAGTACTTTCAGACACACGGTGTACCGGAGTCCTCGCGACCATATGGATATGCGGTGGGAATGGCGCAGCTCGGCACACTGGGATTCAGCCATATGACTCCCGTTAATAAATAGGAGGTGCAGGAAAAGCACCTATGGTCCCCCAGCCTGACACCCCGCAGACCCAGCAGTGCTGGGCAGGGAACCGAGGGATGCCGGCACCTGACGCGGCTGAGGATGAGAGGCAAAGGCCATCACAAAATGCTGAGGTCCCGGGAAAGCGTCCTGCACCCCATCACCCTGGGCGGGAGGCGTGGGGACAAGCAGCCGGAGCAACATGCAGGACACGGAGTGCAGGAGCAGGGGGTCCCAGACCAGCCCCAGCTGTGCTCCTTACAGCACGGGTTTCCAGCGGAGATCCCTGCCGGAGGGGTAAATCCCAAGGCCAGAGCCCCACCGGGGGAAGCGGGGACCCCCCGCCCCTCCTCGGGCAGCCGCCGCGGGGACCTCGCGCTGTCTGTCCTTCCCTCTGCTCGGCCGACAGCCGTCTGCGCTGGCAGAAAGGCTGAATGTTGGGTTTACGTACGTACCTCAGCCCAACAGACTCACTGCAGACAGGCTGTCCTGTTAAATGACTCCAATTATTTACAATTTAGCGATTAGTCCTAATTAATATTTCAAATGCGGTTGTGCCCAGAATCCAGCAGGAAGGCTGCGACCGCTGGACACGGCCCGGGCGGATGAGTGTTGGCTGGCCCGCAGCCTGGGCTTGCCAGGGACAGGAACACCCGCCGGGTTTTGCTGCACCTGACCGAGAGATTGCAGTGATTTTTCTTTTGTTTTTTTCAAGAAGGGGAGTGGGATGTGGTGTTTCAGCCCCCCCCAGCATCTGCATCCCTTCTCCCGCCGGGCTGCAGCATCCCCCAGCCGGGGGGGGTCCCGCCTCGCCCTGCACCCTGAGGTGCCCAGGGAATTTTGAGATACAAACCTGTGTTGAGATGAGTGGGGAAGAGCGCGGCTGCCTCCTCTGCTACTACAATATGCGGAGAAAACCGCTCGGGCAGCTCCTCTTTATTATAGGACGCAACCCCTCGCAGATCGCTGGGGCTGGACTCAGCCAAAGAAACCTTGTGCTTCACAGCAGATGTTTCTAAATGTTTGGATTTATTTTTTATGAAGGTTTTACAAGAATCAATTCCAGTTTATAAGGCTCTTTTTTTTTTTTTTTTTAAATTTTTCCCGAGGACAGAAGAGGATTTGGAGAGTGCTTTCTTCTGTTCTGGTTGAAGTTTTACTTATTGCTTTTAAAACTCGGCGATTTTATGTGAGCTGCAGCCTTTACAGACAGAGCCGCTATCGCATTTCACAAATCACTACTTCTCGTACCGTGTAACACATGAAATACTGGAGCGGCGAGGCTGCGAGCTGATAGATTTACTGGGCACAAGATGCAGAAGGAGAAATTAGCTCTGCGCGTGGCAGTAAACATTTTTTTATTTATTTTTAGGGGAAAAGGGGCTGCTGGCGGAGCCGGTCTGCCCGCGGGAAGGGAGCGAGCCGGGGGCTCCAGCCCTGCCACCCCTCGCCCTGGGGAGAGATGGGGCTGGCGAGGCCCCCGAAAGCCCCGCTCCCTGCGGACACGCGTGCACCTCCTGGCCAAAAAACCTTCCCAGAGAGAGAGTTCTCAGAGAGAGACTGGGGAAATTTGGGCAGGTTTATCGCTCAGTAATACAGCTGTTCAAAGCAGGAACGGAGAAAAACGTCTACGGCTGAAGCAAAGGGCAAAGCTTGGGCTGGGGCGAGCTGTCTGCGCAGCAGCCTGGCGCTGACAGCCAAAAACCCCCATTTTCAGCTGCTTCGAAGTTTGCCAAATTCCCTTACCCTGTGGCAGCCTCCAGGTGACCTTTGGGGTTTGGGTTTGGTTTTTTCCCCGCAAAAGTAAATCCAGTCATTTCTGAGAACGAAGCTATGGAGAAATACTTTCTTCCCATTTTAAAATATTAGGTCTGGCTTTTCTTGTAGAATAATGTCATATCACAGGTCTTGTGTTCATCTGTAGCATTTCGCACAGCATCTCTGCCGCGCTAGCCGTGTATATATTTATAGAGAGAGAAAGTAAATACCGTTTACAAGCAAAGGTCTCAGCCGAAGATATTTGTTGAACAATCTTCCTAAGGTGACTAGAAATTGATTTTTCTAGTCATGTCAAAGTCTGTTGACAGAACAAGATAAAAGGACAAAATATTTATCACTAAATAATAAGCGGAGCCCTGCCTGCCGCAGCCAGCCAGCAGCCCCTGGCTCCCAGATTAGTTTTTAATAGTACGAAACCCGAGCAGGGACACCAACGCGTAACGCTCAGGCTTGGCAGCCCGGGGGGGAACCAAGGCCAGAAATCCCCCAAACTGCCCCCAGCCCCGGGGCGGGGGGGAGAGCTCACCCAGCAGAGCATCCCCGGGGCTCCCCCCACCCACCGCGTCCCCCCGGCAGGCGGCGGCGCGGCCACGAGATGGGATCTTCTCCATTAGTTTTCAACCCTTGATCAAGTTTCCAGGCATTTTGTATTACATTTGATTTAGCTTTGCTAGACTAAGCACATTATTAATTGGTTCTCTTTTTATTTACAATACTATTGCTTGAAATATATACTACACTCAGTAATTGAATTTTTGGAATACAGTAATTAAAAAAGTCAAAAGAGCAATAAACAGAAGCGTTAGTAAATAATTGCATCTGAGAACGAGCATAAATCATCCAGATTAAATGATTTTATATCATATTTGAACTCTTTAATTTTAATTTATGGTTTCCAGACAATTTACAACCACTGCTGACTTTGTTTTCCTCTGCCTGCCTCGTAGCCTTAGCGCTGATAAAAAGCTTGTCAAGAATTCTTAGACTTTTTTTTAATATCATTTTCCCAGGTTATTTTTTTGGCACTCTGCAGGGGTGGGCTGTGTTCCGACACCGGGGCCAGCACAAGAAAAAATCATCGGAGATTGCTGTCAGCGCAGGGGGCGAAGGGCCAGGACTCCTTGTCCCTCCCTGCTTGCCCCGGGGGGGGACTGAGCCCCCAGTGGCCTCCAAAGGTGGCCCCGAGTCCTCCCACCTGGCCAAGCCGTGGGGCTTCTCCTGCTGCCTGTGCTCACCCTCCGCTAATTTTACTTTGTGGCTAAGCCTCTTCTAAGTAACTGAACTTTTGGAAACTGACAGCCTATTATGCAGAAACTGTTTGCTCTCAGAGTGATAAGACCCACCATAGAACGGTTTGGGTTGGAAGGGACCTTGAAGCCCATCCAGTCCCACCCCCTGCCCTGGGCAGGGACACCTCCCACCAGCCCAGGCTGCTCCAGGCTGTTTCCAGCAGCCGGGGCAGGTTCTGCAGCTCAGATACCATCCGAGGTGGGAGCAGGGATTATTCCCGCCCGCCGCTGTGCTTACTTCCCTGCCTGCCTGCTTGGGGCATTGACCGACTCTTCTGGCTTAACTTTAGGACCTGTAACGAGTTGGGTCCCAGATGATTCTCGGCATCTGCATCCCCAAGGCCAAGGGGATGAAGCTGTCCCGGCAGGATTGCAAAGTCAGGGATTTGGCGCTGGGATCTCCCCTCGCAGGGACGGCAAGGAGCAGATTTAGCCGGGGGGGGAGTGGGGTGTGTGGGTTAAAAATAACGATTTCCAACCCGAGTAGGCAATTCTGCCGTTGGCAGAGGGGCCGGGCTGCAGGCGGGCAGGGGCCACCGTCTCCCGCGGCGGCTGCTGCAGCACAACGGGATGGAGTTTGTAAAATATTTATCAAATATTTAACTTGACATTTTCTCTTTGAAATGACACGTTATTCAACTTTTACAGCCTTAATTTCATGTAAAATTCCTGCAAGTCAGACTAACAGAAAAGGAGGGTTGCTTAGCGTAGTATTAGAAGGAAATTCATGGGCTGCTAACGCTACTGCTGTTTGAAGTTTGTTTACTTTTTTTTCAGTGAGCTGAACTTTATTCATTGTCACTTTTGAAATGTGCCATCTTTCTGGATTACACTTGATAAGCACTTGCTGAGGATATAAGCTATCAGTTTTGGAGTTTTGATCTCCCAGAATTCAATTTTTTCTGGCTTAAGATCAAAGGATGACAAATATCTTGAAAGAAGACAGAAGCTTTATTGTTGCTATTTGAGGATATCAGCACGTCAAAAGTAGAGACGGGTTGTAAACTATCCTGTTATTTGGGACAAGTATTTCCAACCTACACATTAACTTCGGCTTGATAATTTTACACATCTTTATTGGGAATAAAAGATGTTCTGTTGTACTGCTGATGCCGTCCACTCGCTGAAATCTGACAGTCGGCGCGGTTACTCTTCCTGAGGCATTTGAAAATGTCACTGGGGAAGTGCTGCTGCCAGAGGCACATTTTAACTGGCACTGGGAGGAATCAGCGTATCTCAATGCATCTCTTGGAAAAAAAAAAAAAAAANGAAATAAGACGCTTGCAATGGTGGCATCCGCAAAAGCCTTCTACAGGCAGCGAAGGAAGCAGACAAATTATTACAAAACGGCGAATGCGATGGGAGGGTAGCAACGCTCATACACTGTACTCAGGTAGGCAGCGAGCCTTCCCCGGCAAGCTCCCTGCCAGTTTCCTCTTTCTGACCTTTCTCGGCGGCCTTCACGGCAGCCAGCTGCAGGGAGGGTGCCACGTCTCCCAGCAGACACCTGCCTGCGGCCAGTACGATGCTCACCCGAGCGGTGGGACCGTGTGGATCCTCCTCAGGTCCCCATTGTCCATGGGGGAAGCACGTAGCTTTGCGGGGACAGGTCAGCCGGGCTCCAGCTCTGCAAGAAAACAAGCCACAGACCCCTAAATCATGGGAAACAACACCCAAGAGTGGGGCTAGAGAGGAGGGGGGGAGGCCAGCAAACCTCCTCCCTTCAGCCCCACGAGCCCCACGATGCTCCCACGGCCGGGCACACCACAAGCCATCGCCTGGCGGCACGGCTGCGCCCCAGCGAGTGCCACACACAGCCCCGGCACCGAGCTACGCCACAGGTGGGGGGATGTGGCAGCCGGCCCCGTGCCCTGGGGGGGCCACGGCTTCACCCCCCGGGGCCGCTGACCCCGCGGTCAGGCACTGTGGGCTGGAAGCGCTGCAGCGCTGCGTCGTCCCGTCCCCCCACCCCGGATAGCCGCAGTGCCACACGCAACAGAAGTGCTTTTAACCACCGCAGCATTAATTATTCTGTAGCATTAATTATTAATTTTCTTCATAGCAACCCGGTGCCTGGGGAATCACCTGCTTTTCTGGCTACCGTACAGCGGGAAACAAACTTCCCTCCGAGCGCTCGCGGTCCCACCGCACCCCTCCTTACTCCTCTGCTGCAGACAATGCCGAAATAACATTCCCAAAGATGATCCTGGGTGAGGTAGGACCCCCTACGTGCTCTACTGCCCACACAAAGCAGGGCAAGATAACGCGCTTTGCGTACGCAGCGGATTTTCTCTAAGTGCCTCGATGCATTTCGGAGGCTCTGCCTGACACATCTCCGGCTTCTACCAGTCCGGTTGGATTCGTATTTCGGGAGCAGCACAGGAGAAGGTGGAGTAACGTGGTGTAGCNGCAGGAGAAGATGGAGTAACGTGGTGTAGCAGCAGCGTCAGGTCGGGGGGGTAAGCGGAGGGGGCAGGATGGATCGGTGACCTGCCTGTCTCTGCTAGAGGTGCCGGAGCATCGCCTCTGCACAGCCCCTCCAGGCAGCATCCTTATCTGTGGGCACCTGCTTTTTGCAGGATTGGGTCTTTAAGCCCTCACCAATATTACTTGTGTTGGATGTTTTATCTGCGGCCATCAGAAAGGTCTTTAGGACTGCTAAGCTTATGTCAAATTACTCTTTCATGACATATTCTGTGGCTTTGATAATATGCTTTGGCACCTGGTAGAGCAGTGGCCATTTGCAGTAGTTCTGCCTTTTGAGGCAAGGTTTGGATCACACCTATGTGTTTATAAAGAAAAAAATGGTGTCATTCATCAGGAAAAAAAAA
>RSEF01000031.1:702838-719513 GCA_003993805.1 Himantopus leucocephalus
AAAACGAAAATTGAGCCTATTGTTTGGAGCGCTCTTGCAATTTCATTTAGGCGAATTGATTGGTGTTGGTGGTGTTGGGCTTCTGCAAAAGCTGGCAGCTACCGGCGAGGGGCGAGAGGTGGGTACTGCGGACTGCGGGAGATGTTGGCTCTGCAAACGAGCAGCATTCTGATAGCACCGTAATACCGCCGCTCGAAACGTGCCCTGCGCCAGCCGGCACCAAAACCCCTCGGTGCTGGCGCTGCCAGAAGCGTACGGTTAATGCTGTGCCCCACTTGGCCCTGCTCTCCCCGCCGGGCACGTCCCCCGCCGCAGCCAGGACGACAGCGCTTGGGATGCCATGCGTTCTCCCTCCACGCAGGAGCCACACGATGGAGCGCGGTGAAGCACGAGTCACAGAAAGAGACTCTAAAGGCCATATTAGGACTTTTTAAAAACCTAGGGAGGAAAGGAAGGCTGGGAACAGCACCCTTTCCCCAGAAGAGCGAGGAGCCATGTCCTCGTACCGCAGTAAAGCGTTTGCACTGGTGTTTTGTGACAGGAATTGGGAGTATTTGGACAGAACCACAACGGCTGAAGGAGCGGCCAAGGGACAGTCAGCGGCGTCACACGGGAGGCTCAGCGGTGGGGGGGGGGCGTGGGAGAGTGAAGCAATTAAATATTAGAGGTGGCTTTGCAGCCCAGGATGGGTGCAACAAAACCAGGTATTAAGAATTTGAGCTGCACACACAGAGCCATCACGAAGGGGTGTCACACTTCCCCTAAATAAATGAAGTTTTGCCTGATCTTTTTCCTCTACTTTTGTCTTCCTGCTGTCTGACAGGTCCCGTTCCCATTTCGCAATCATTATTCTGGGAACACAGCGAGGTCATTGATTTTACAAGGCACCAAAGCGAGGGCCACAAGCAAAACACGGCAGAGGTTGAGGCAAATTAAAAACCCCTGGGTCGAATGCTGGAGGGAGAGGAGGTTGAAAAACGCAGCAGCATTTCAGATGCCCTAAATGTGGAGGCAGGGACGGACTGAAGCTCTCCCAGTCTCCTCGTTTTTCCACATCCTAGAGCAAATATTCACGACAGCTCGGCGCACCCAGACCAAGAACCGCTCCCTCCGGCTCGCGGTGGCGTAGACTTTTCCCATTTTCCGAAGGCTGAGAGCTGTTGGAACGGGCTGAGCCGCGCGCCTGCCAGCTCCGGGTACAGCCTGCGATCCTTCTGCGTGAGACCCATTGGGTTTAATGGCTCAGATGCAAGAACAAGCTGATGCACTCTGCTTTTGAGCTTGGCATTGTGATATGCTTGACAGTTACATATGAATATTAGCCATCTGCAGGATATGAAGATATAGCTATGATTTCTCTCTTTCTCTATCTCCTTCTTTCTTTTTTTTCTTTTTTTTTTTTTAAATTTTTGGTGGAGCAAAATTACTGCAGAACTGCGTTTACCAGCGGGCTCTTTGGTCCTGCGTTGAAACGAACGCTTCTGAGCACTCTTTGGCCGAGTCTACTGAGAGTAAGATAATAATGTAAAAAAAAAAAAANCTTTAAAACTATGTAGAGAAAAATGGGCTGTGGATAACTGCAGTTCCTATATGAAGAGTTTATCTGAACTTCGGATTATCCAGCACTTGAACGGGAGTTTGGCACTTGTGTTGAAACAGAGGTCATTCATCTGGATAGTCTGGATGAGTAAATATATTTGCGGAATACGCCTAACTTGCAGGGCATTAGTCACGCCTTTTTAGCTTACTAAAATTAACGATTTTTGCACAGCTAAAACTCACTGTACCCGCTGTCGCTCTGCAGCCCTTCCCCGTGGCGCGGTTGACAGTCTGCAGGAAAGAGCCGGAGCTGAGGGACTCTCCTGGTGCCATCGCCCAAGCGCAGCAAAGGCAGGGGAGCTCCCGCAGCGCCCACCCCGTTCCCCGTTTGGGGACCGAAAGGGGGACGCGGTACACAGCTAAAACCAAGATTTTAAAACAGCGCTTCATCCCAACACGTGACTTTCCCAGCAGCTCGGTCTGCCCAGGGCCCATCGCCACAAGGAGCATCGCGTCGCTGAAAGCTGCCTCCGCAAACTCTAAACAAGCGCGAGCGGCGTATCAGCCCCTTGGAAGGGTAACCAGCAGTTGAAAAGGTCCTACAAAGAGGGGACAATCCCTTTTACTTTGACCCCAGTGAAGCAGAGGGCATAATCCCATGGCTTCACCCTTCCCTGGCCCCGGCTCAGGTATCCCCAGCCCAAAGGCAGGGGCGTCCCCGGCAGGTTCACCAGCGACAGGAGAGAACGAGTGTAATTGCTTTCAAGAGCACAATTAAAAAATCACTTACTTGGGCTTTGTGTGATTTTGCCACAAATCATTTTAGCATGATGGGATGTGTACTCTGTGCCTCGAAAACATATGCTGGGGCATACTGGCATGTGGAGAAATTTAATCCAGTGCATTGATGTGCATCTAAATACGGGAATAGAAAACATCTTGATTGCCCATGGAAGGAATAACCTTCTCTGGGCAAAACTCGTGCTCAAAGGAAACGTTTCTCCCTGTAATTCTGTTGACTTCATGGGGATATACAGCGTGAGGAGGAAAACTGGTTACTGGCTTGTGCCTCCCCTGCTTATAAGATCACAAATCTTATCAGGAGGAATTTGGGAGAATTCCTGACAAATTCCTGGGGCTGAGGGACGGGCGATGCGGCGACTGCAGCGAGGGGAAACGAGGGCTCGTGCCATGCCGGCAGTGGGGCAGAGCCGGGGAGAGCCCCGGCGGCAGGGGCACGGCGCAGCACCGGCAGCTCTCCCGCGGGATAAAATACAAAGAAAAGGGCAGGGGAAAATACAAAGAAATACAAATATATAAATAAAAATGCAAAAATGCAAAAATGCAAAAATTGAAAAACTGAAAAATTGAAAAGTAAAAAATACAAAAATACAGAAATACAGAAATACAAAAATACAAAAAGAAAGAGAAAAACACCACAAAAATAGTAACGAAAGCCTCAAGATCAAACAAGTATAACCTACCACGAGGCTTTTGTGGTCCTCCAGCTCTTGCCGGTAGGGGCCCAGAAAGGCAGGCACATGAGAACGCCCAGCAGCTCATTACCAACAGCCGACGATCCCCTAACGAGCTAGACTGCCTCTTGCGATGCCCATGCTGAACTCCCCTCCCCTAATTAAACACTCGGGGGAGCTCCTCAGGGAAGGGAAATGCTTTGGATGACAGACACAGAAAAAGCCCCAAAGCCAGCCCGAAAGGCCGGCGCGCCCCAGGCAGAGCCGGCACCCCTGCGCGGCGGCAGGAGGAGCTCCCTGGGGTCCTGGGGAGCCGGGCGCCGTGTCTGCCTCCGGCTGCTGATTCCCCACCGCCAGCGCCTCGCTGGGGCCACAGGGGCGCCAGCGGCTCTGTCCCACGTCCCCTTCCCGGGGCGCTCCGACGGCTCGGCATCCCCGGCCATCGGCACGGGAAGAGCTGTCCCCCCCCGGCACAGCGCGCGGTGCGTCGCTGCCCGCCGCGGGAACGGGCTCCCCACTAACTTTGGAACTTCATCATTAACAAAGGTTGTGTTTAAGATTCCTGTGTCTACCGCTTAATAACACCCAAATTAGTCTCGATGGAATTAGCTGTAATTAAGGACATTGTGAAATATGGTGGGGGCAAACAGAATTACACTGTATTACTTTATTAATAATATTCTTTAACTACACTGTAAATTGCTATTAGGCCTGCATATTACTGCCTGGATATGGAAATAGTCTTTTGCTATGCTAATCTAACACAATTTTCTTTTAAATGTAAACAAATTATACTCTATTAATATGCTGTTCTACTTGCATAGTTAATTATTGTAACAGTAAGGAATAAAATTGTTCTGCTTTCTCTGTTTCTGATGGAAAAAGGGCTACATAAATAGTTTAATAGGGAACTAATTATGCAAAAAATTTAGATGCCTAAAATGTGTTTGTAATTGCATTAAAATGGTCTTCTGTTCAAATATTGGAAAGCCTGCTAATTGGAGGCTAGCTGGAAATTTAAATATTGTGAATCAATGATTTTAATACAGTACATGTTTGGTTGTGTTTCTGTTCATATTTGTCTTTGGAAATGAAGAGAACATTTAACGGCGCTTAATAAGAGGAGTTCTGGATTTCATACCGATGAGGTTGGTAAGTGGCAGACAGGAATTCTGAACGTGCGTGCCACGGCGTTAACCTTAACTCGGGCGGGGGCACGGCGGTGGCTGCCCCGGCAGCACCGTCCCCGGGCGAGGGATGCTCACCGGGGTGGCATGCGGGACGATGCCTAACGAGCTGGTGCGGCCGCGACATCCCTAATTGCCTTGGGCGTGTGAAGAGGTGCCAGTGGCCATCCCGCCGGGAGCTCAGCTGCGAGGAGATGCGGTTGGAGGAGCCGTCCCACCTCCAGCGCGCGGCCAGGCACGGCACGGCGCAGTGGGCCGCCGGCAAAGGCTCCGGCACGGGGAGAGGATGGAGGCAGCGGAGGGGACTGCGGCTGCTGCGGCGTGAGCCGGCGGGCAGGAGCAGGGCCGGCAGCGGGAGCACTCCTGCCTGCCTGCAGCGGAGACGCCGGCATTAACGTGCTCGTCACCGCAGCACACCTAAGCGCAGCCCGGGGCTCGGCGCGCTAGCACCCAAGTATAGCAATTTGGAGTGGAAACACGCAAACAGCTTGTGGTACAAAGAAAAGGATAGATTTCCAAATGGCTAATCTCCAGCCACCCACACAAGTTTTGTCTCTCTTTAGCACCTTTCCCTGTTGCTAAGTCTCGCATCCAAAAAAATGAAGAGGAGACACTCCAAATTATGCAGCAATATTGTGTCGAGCAGCTGAAAACAGGCTCGGAGAAGATCTCAGGGAAGGCAGCGAAATCGTTATTATCTTTAGCAAAATGACACGGGGCAGCGCAGGACCCGCAGCATGGCATGCGGAAGGGGCCGCAGAGAGCCAGGCAGGGCTGCGGGTGCTCCCGCCGGCGCAGACGGCGCAGCACCGCCATGGCAGGTCTGCCATCCCTCGCTACCAGCCGAGAAGCCGGGGAGGACAGCCAGCAGATGCAGGCGGGTCTGTGTCACCGGGAAAGGGTGACCGTCCCATCCCGTGTCCCTGTCTGGGGGCGATGCTGCCCGGACTGAGCTTCCCGCGGCGGGGAGGACCCCGCGTCCACGCCAGGTCCGCTCCCGCAGGCTGCTGCCCGCCTGCCCCCGCTGTCGTTTCACAGCACATCATGTGAAGCGCAACCTGCTCGCCGCCGTCAGGGCGGCCCAAGCGGGACCTCAGCGAGAAGCACACAGCGATGGTGGCAAAAAGAAGAGGTATTTCCTCGGGCTGTCCTCCCGAAAAGAAGCACAGCAGGGAAAAAAAGTGATGCGGCCCAAGCTGGGGGCTCGCGGTCCACCCAGCAGAGAGGAGATGCTTTTGTGTGCCGGGCAGAAGGGAAATGCAGCGGGAACAAAAGTCCCCGGCGGCGGCTGGCTGAGGCCGAGCCCTCCGGCTCCCCCGGCTCCCACACGGCTCCTCGGGTGGCCCCAGACCTGTCACTGCTGCAAGGTCCCCCACCAATGGAACCGCAGCCAAGAACACAGCTTTGGGGGGTGAATCAGAAGGCCAGCGGCCACCTCCAGCCAGGCTCGGTGGCCGGGCGAAGCCGAAGCCCCTGGGGAAGCACTGGGGAGGGGGCTGCATCCCTGCCTGCGCAGCTGGGGGGCCAGACACCACCGCACCGCCCGGTAGCGGCGGCTGGGGCTGTGTTTTAAAGCCTTTTCTTTAAAGAAAAGGGCCGGTGCCGAACAAGGGACGTGCCCCAGGGGTGGCTCGGAGCAGGGCGAAGGGCTGCCTTTCTCCGTGGTCCCCGCTGAGCGTAACGTTGGTCTCCAGCATCCCGAGAGCTGGGGAGCTGCATCCCTGCCCACCCGCTCCGCACAGCACCCAGCACCCAGCACCCAAAGCCGCACCAGCATCGCCAACCGCACGGGGGCTGCTGCCTCTGCCGGAACAGCCACCGCGCTGTCGTTATCTGACGCGCTGCCCCGTAATGCGGCGGGGATAGCTGGGGTAGGAAAGAGGCCACGGAAAGGCAGTTTTATCCTACACTTGATCATCCCTCCGTTTGCCCTTCAGGATGCGTTAGATTAAATAGAACCACTTAAATTTGCTTTATGCTATTTGACATGACTCACCTGTGCCACGCTATTTTTGTATTTAAGTGAGAGGGGAAAGAGAAATCCTTAAACTACACCTGAAGTAGGCATGGGCAGCCTTCAAAGTGAAAATGCCTGACAAATTAGATTGGTCCGTGAGTTATCACTTCAATTTTCATAGTAAATACCCTATCAAACAGAATTTCTTAAGCTTGCTTGTAAGAAGCTGAAGAAATCATTTGCTACAGGGGAAAAAAAAAAAAGAAAAAAATGGAAAAAAGAAGAAAAAACTACGTGTCATATCCCAGCTATCCTGCCAAAATCCCCAAACAGCTTCCTAGCTGTTTAAGAGAAGAGCATTTTAAATATCTTTGCAGAGTCTTGTCTGTTTGTCTGACAGATGTCTGCAATGTACTGGGAACTGTATTCATGCTTAGAATGTAAATAAGATTATAGGTCTTTAAATATTCCCATTACATTGTATTTACCTAGATGCTGATGAAAATAAATAGGAAGCATTTCTGTTGGGTTTTTCCTCGCAGGTTTTTTCTCCGCATCCCACAAGCAGGCTTAACATTTTTTGCCTTGTCAGTGAAATGCACAGGTTTGCACTCTAATCTGGTGGTTAGTCCAAAGCATACATCTGTTAAACTAAAGGGGCGATTTCTGGCTAAAAATATAAATTGCTCCTTTGGAAGTATCAGTCATACCCTTTTTTTCTTTTTCTTTTTTTTTTTTTCCTAGAACAAATAACAAAAATCTTAACCACTGCATTTATTCAGGCCCCTGCTCCGTTCAGCCGGGGCCCGCGGTGTTCCCCGGGGAGAGCACCGGCTCCCCCGTTACGCCCGATATCGGCTGCACCACAGTGCGGCAAATCAACCGAGTAAGCTGCCACCGGGAATTAAATGGGCTTTTTTGCATTTACCAGCTCCGAGACAGTTAAACACGGGGTGCCAGGCAGGAGCGCTGGGAGCTCGGCTGCTGACAGCGGGGCAGTTTGGGGTGTCCCCCCCCAGGAACTGCCACACAGAGGGACCAGGGGTCTCTGGGATGGGTGTCCCCCAGCCCAGAGCACCACCTTTGGGTCTCCCCCTGCGGTGGGGAAGGGGGAAACTGGGCTTTGGAGGGGGAAAAATGGCCCTTTTGGGGTGCACGCACCCGTTCCCCGCGGTTCTGCCAGGGCGGGGGCGAGCGGGGAGGAGCAGCTCCGGGGCACCGGGGGTGGCAGAGGAGGGACGAATTAGTCATTCGGCTTTTTTCCATCCACGGCAAAGGCTTAATTCCAGAAATTAATTCAATGAAATCTACATTCATAAAACAAAGCCTTTTTTCAAAGCTCAAAACCAGATGAAACGGCCCCACGGACTCACCCTTCCCCTGCCCCCTCCCGGGCCCCGAAATAGGTTGAGTGGTTTCGCTAAATACCCGGCGATCCCCGGCTTAGATCTTGGATGCCAAGAGTCAACCCAATGTTATGGCTGAGTAATAAATCCCTTAAAAGCAGTGTTTGAATTTGTAATGGAAATGTTGACAGACCCTCGACTAGCGCAGCGCAAGCTCCGCAAAGTCAATCTCGTAATTGATCCTGACTTCTACATCGGGCCACATGTGCGGGGCTTTGTGCACTGGGCAGCGGCGGTTAATATAGCCGCTTTCACCTGAAACAAATGAGGTCTAATTAGATTAATCTGTAAATCAGTGCTCACCAGTTGTATGATTAATGAGCACTTTGCATTTCTCAAAGATCAGATGAATGGATTATTTGAAGGGATTTAATAGGAAATAATAGATTTCCTCCTCTGTGACAAGGCTAGCAGGGATCCCGCGTCTTCCGCACGAGCCTTCCAAGGGGGAAGGAGGAAGAAATCGGAGGCTCAATCTGTCCTTTTTTTTGAGGAGCTGAACTTCTGATTGTGCGGGTGTCAGATGGACACTCTACAGCTGTTCTGGAACCATGTGTCAACATTATTTACCAAACTAATGTGATGATAATTATGGCATAAAGTATGGGGAGAAAGCGTGCAGGCAGAATGGACATACATACTTAATGATTTTATTCTCCTGCATTCAAAATCAGTAGGAGCCGAGGTTGTCGCTGGAGACATGTTGAAGCAGCAGTGCAAGCTGTCTGTGCAGGATCCAGGGATGACTGTACGCGGCAGCATGCATTCAAAGTAAAAAATTAATTTACAAATGGTTTTCAGGGTTCCCACCAGATGGAAGAGCAATGAAGTCACGAGCGGTCCTTCTCTGCCGCTTAACCCTTGCGCTGACGCGCTGCGGCGGGAACGCGGCCAGCCGTAAAAAATAATAGTCTGAGGCCCCATTCAGAGTTTATTTTTAAAATGGTTACTTTAAAACTGAAACACCTGTACTTTTACTGCTGGCTAAGACGGACTGCAACATCACACGCAGAAGGCAGATGTGTAACCGGAGCCTTCATAACTGGTTTGAATTATAAAAACACTGCTTTAAAAGAAAGGGAGGGGGCTCGGGAATGCATTTTTAAGAAAGGCTTTTATTTCAAGATCAAACCTGAATCTTTAAAGAGTTTCTTCGCATCACCTCTTGCTCCTGCTGAGCACTGGTTCTCTCTATAGCGAGTCCCGCTGACACGGGTAAACCTCCCGATTAATTTCTGAGAGCTGGCGAGAGCCGAGGGGGATCAGGCCCCGAAGGTTACGCAGCCGTCGGTTCCCCCCAACGGGACACACCTATTTCTCCTAAACCATCCGCCTCGGGGCATTGCTGGGCCCAAACCCCCACTGCGGTCGTGCCTGATGGCACAGGGATCCNAGCCCAAACCCCCGCTGTGGTCGTGCCCGATGGCACAGGGATCCCGAAACCGTTCCCTGTCCGGACAGGTGGAAAGCACACTTTTTCACGGGTGGTTTGGGTAAAACCACCTGATGTACGAGGCATCCCTCTGTGCGAACGGCAGTAACACCCCGTGTCCCGCGTGGCCGCGGGAGGGTGTTGGGGACAGCGTGTGGGGTGGCGGGGCCAGCGGCTGAGGGCTGGGGGACTGCACCACGAGCCCCGGCTTCCAAACTCAGCCAGGCATGGGGAGAGGAGAGGCTGGAGGGGACCAAGGAGGAAAGGATGGAGATAGCGGAGCGGGGGCGGCCAGGTCCATGCCTTGGGGACGGTGGGGACAGGGGACGCAGGCAGGGCTGTGCCAGCTGGGACGCACAGCTTCCCAGAAAGGCTTTATCTCTTCATGAATTGAATTTTTTCAGGCGGCCTGCGAGAAGCGGGAGGGCTGAACTTGGATGCGCTCTGTGGCTTTGCGCAACGCTGTTATAAAACATTTCATTGTGGTAGAAGACGAAGTTCGGATGTGTTCCTAGAGCGAGCCATAGCATCCCTCCCACTATTTTTTCACAGGGGGGATATAAAATCCATGGACGCACACCAATTTTTATCAGAGGAAGAGCGATTTGTCCTTGGAGAGACGAGCAGCCCTTTCTCTCCAGCCTCCTGGAAGCCCTCAGCTGCCTACTTGGAGCAGCAGGACGGGGAGCGAGGCGGGGGGCCGGGCTGCGGGCTGGGGACAGAGCCTGCAAATGGCTTTTCTTCATCGCTTTGTCCCAACCCAGAGCTGCAAAGCTTTGTCCCAGCCCCGAGGGTTTGGATCTGCACGTCGGAGCTGAAGGTGCCTGAGCTGTGGGAGCGGGGCCGTGGGGGACACCCGGCTCCCGCTGAGCCAGCCCGGGGAGCGGGTCACGCTGGGGGTGACCCCCAGACCCCACGTGAGAGCTGGTTTTGCAGGGGACACGCAGAGGGTCACGCAGCGGGGCTGGGGCACGGCAATGGCAGGGGCCCTTCGCCCCAAGCCCGGCCCCGCTCCCTCCCCGGGGCTGCCCAAGGCCGGCTCCGTTAAATGTCCGTATATGCTGCTCTAAGAAGATTTGGATTCTTTTTTCCCCCTACATTTTGTCTAGTAATATTGCAAAGACCATAATAGGAAGAAGAATTTATTTTTCATCCCAGCCCTTTCAATACCTTTTGGGATTATCCCGTGGCTCTGCAGAGTGACCTGACCTCCAGTGCATGGTGCCCCTTTTTTTTCTTCTTTCTTTTTTTTTCCCCTCTTTTTTTTTTTTAACTCTGAGCTCATTTGAAAATTCCAATTTCTATAATAATTTGATGCAGCTGCTAAGATGTTCTTTTTCTTTTGATCACTGTTATTAATGATGTGCTGTAACATATGCAACGCTAGCAATCCCAGCTACTATTTCTTACAAAGATCATTTTGTACTTCCCCCTCGTTCTCTCCCCCCTCCCTCCCCCCTCTCTGATGAAGCTCATATGTTTTAGGAAGTTCATCTCAGAGTTATTAGTCTAAGAATTAGGAAATGTGTGGGCAGCTCCTCTGTGGTATAAAAGAAATTGGAAAAAGAAACCGTTCCCCTTTATTCCCCAAAGAAGGATATTGGCTTTATTTTTGGTCTTGAGTTTACTGTTAAATATTTTACGGTTCATTCTTAATGTTGTCTTTTGTAACTCTTATTTGTGTCGATGTTTTGATAAAGCTGAGGTTTCTAGCTTGTTATTTTTTTCATTTCTTAAATGCTACCGGACCAAATTACGATCTCAGTTATGTAAATGCAAGCGCCAGGTAAGTCTGCAGATTTGCCGCAGATTTATAACGCGACAAGTGCGCTCAGAAACTGGAACCCGGGAGTCCGATTTTGCTCCCGCTCCGAGGTATTCAAAAGCAACCCCTCCGTCCCTCGCGCGGGCTCTTCCCGGCACACACGCCGTGTTCGCACTCTGCCAGTGGAAATGAGTTGGTCAGGGGTACGTTCAGGGCGGCTTTTGCCACCGCTTGTGGGTGTGTGGCTGCACCCACTGACCACAGCCGCCGACAAGAGCACAGCTGGAAACAAGACATTTCAAAGGATGGTTTCTGTGTTTTTAAACTGTTTTTCGTGGCCATCAAGTATAGATAAACGTATAGAAGGAGCGCCATCATTTAGAGATGGGACAATTTTTATTTTTTCTTAATTTACCTCCCCCCATTCCTAATAATGTATATCTAAAAATACAGGAATTAGGAATTATTCACCCCAGAAAGCCATGCTGGAGGCGGGTCCACCCCAAGGAGACAGGAGGCATGGGGCAACCCCAGCGCGGGGTTGGGTGCTGCGCTGCTGCACCTGCTTGCTTGGGGGGTGCTCAGGGGGACGATGGCACAGGAGGGGCAGCTCGGGGACAGGTTTGGGGTGGAACAGGGTTTGCTGACCCAATGCTAACACCCGGGTCCATCCTCAGGGACGTGTCCCTTCACCCCACATCCCCCTGCCCTCGGTTTCAGCCCCGTGCTGGGGCAGCAGAGGGAAAGACCGCTCCAGTTACCCGGCGTCCCCATCCTCAGCCTCATGCCAGGCACAGAGGGGACCCCCCAGGCACAGAGGGGTCCCCGAGGTGAAACCCGGTGGCTCCTCTACAGTGCAGCACGCTCAGCACCCCCCGTGCCAGCGGCTCGGGGAGTCTCTCCTGCCTGCACACACATGCACATGCCTGCACACGCGTGTGCACATGCACACATGCTCAGGCACGTGCACGCATGCACACACTTACGCACACGCACACCTACTGATGCCCACCCACGTCCTCATGCACACCCCCGTGCAGCCCCCTGGGATGCTCCGGTGCAGCGGGGGCACGGGGCGGCACCGTGGGCTCACCCAGCTCCGAGCAGGTCCCCAGGGCTGTTAGGAGATGACATGCTTGCTTCACGAACAGCGGCGACCACAGAAGACAACACTTAAGGTTAAGGAGAGACTGGGGGGAAAGGGACACTGGTGTGCCTTGAGCTGTTAGTGCAAAAGAACTGCCGTGCTTTGAGGCTGGTGCTGCTGGAAACGGAAAAGGGGAGAAAGAAATGAACAAAGCCCCATATTCAGGCACCGTGAGGTGGCATCATTTGGCACACGCAGGACACCCCCAGCCGGGACCGTGGGTGACCGGGTTGCCAGACCTCTTTCCCCTCTCTCCATTTGGCTCACCGCTATTTGAACGCAGCAAACCCAATTATTTTTAGTCTTCGAGCAACAGAAGAAAGGGAAACGGGAGACATGATGGAGGGCGCGTGCATTGACGAGCAGCGCTAAATGGCTCTTTATTCATGAGGCTGGCTGCAGAAGTTTTCGTGCCCTACATTTCTCCCCCCCAACCCCCTCCCCAGCCCCCCCTCAGGTCGGAACGAAGCGACCATGAAAAAATAAACCAGGCTGCGATTTTCCCCCCTTCTTCTTTTCTTTTTTTTTCTTTTTTTAATTGCTTCACTATACGGGCAAAACAGGTGCTGAAATGTGAAACCCTACTGAGGGATTTCCTCTGCAGAACAGCTTGGTGCTAGCACGGACCTAAAGTTAGACGTGCTCCCAATGCTGCATGCTAAAACGGCTGCCGCTCCTATGGAAAGGGGCTCCATACCGCTGACTGTCAACAAAATAGCACACTGTCACTTTAAGAAAAAATAAACTAAAATATGAACTACCAAAAACCCTGCCATTTCCAGCCTGGGCTTGATTAATGATTTTTCTATCTAATAAAAGGTTCACAAACCATCTGTTTTTCTCCCTAATGCCTTGCCCAAAGGTTTTTCGTTCCTATTTCAGGCTTGGGGCCAACTGACATTCCCCTCTTTTTTTTTCCCAGCCTTGTAAACAAACCCTTCTCTCTTTTTAATCTTCCAGTGCTGTTTCCTACCCATCGTTATGCATATTCATTGCGAGTAAACATTTTTAGTGTCTACACTTAATCTCTTCCACTGGCAATTACTGTTCTATGCTGTTTTGTAATGCAGAAGGGCCAACGCTTTCCCTTCTAATAACAGCTGGGTCGCAGATGGGGCCTGCAGTCATTGTAGAAAATAAAAATTTACAAGATGCCAGTGGAATTTATTTCAGTTTTATGGAGTCACAGGAGGAACCTTTCTGTTATCCGCCTTCAGTGAAATCTGCAGGCACAAGGCAAGCTTTTGACATTTAATCAAAGGGGGGTTCAGGTAGGGTCTGGAACAACACGAGGAAGAAAGCAGGTGGATCGTATTAGGCAATGCCATGGTTAATTTATTTAGAAGTGATTGGCTTAGATGTGTGCAGCCAATATTTGACATCGTGTATATATCTTGTTTAGCATCCCGCTTCTAAATTGTTACCGCTGTCGAGGCGCCGCGCTGTCACTGCGGACCGAACCAGGTGTTAGGGCTGGTTGCGGCGCGGAGGTACCGGTGGCGATGGCGGCGATGGCAGCGAGAGCGCGGCTGCCTCCCCGTCCCCCCCCGCGCTCCTGCCGCGCTCCCCGCTACGGCAACGGCTCCTCCGGCACAGCCCGGCGCCTGCCACCGGGCTGCTGCGTGCAGGCGGCAGCCCTTCATTTAGCAGAGGCGGGTCAGGAGAAATTTCCTTTAATTTGACGATATGAAAATGACTTTCCTTGGAATGCCTTTTAAAATCTTGTGTTCAGGTGATAGCGGAGATCTCGCGCAGGATTAGTCTCTCCGTTACATGCCGGTAAGTCATCCTGCAGCACTCGAAAGCTAAATGCAAATATAGAAATGAAAAATGAGTATCTTTAAACTTGCCAGGCCATGCTCTGCGTTCACCGACCCCGTAGAGCCGGGGGAAATTGTCACCTCAGCACACTCGCTGGGGATTTACGTTGGGGTAAACGGCAGCCGGATCAGCTCGGCGCCACTTTAGGAGATGTTGAAGACGGAGGGGCTGGCAGCTGCCCACGCTATTCCGCTCTGCCTGCATCTGGGGCATTGCTGTTCCCCAGCAGGAGAAACCATCTCAGGAGGAAATGTGGGACAGCAAGGGACCATGGCACAGGGGTACTTGGGGTGCTGGCAGCCACACTCCAGCGGTGCACGGGGCTCGCATGTGGGCACGGCCACGGCATGGCATGGCCATGGCACACCCATGGCATGGCCATGGCACTGCATGGAAACAGCATGGCCACAGCATGGCCCTGGCATGGCGTTGGCATGATACGGCCCATGGCATGGCCATGGCCTGACACAGCCATGGCACAGCAACGGCATGGCGTAGCCATGACATGGCCACAGAAAGGTGACAGCACAGCCATGGCACAGCATGGCCACAGCTTGGCGTGGCCACAACATGGCATGGCCATGGTTTGCCTCAGCCATGGCACGACACGGCACGACACGGCACGGCGCAGCTTGCCTCCCACCCCATGTCCCCCACCCTGCCGCCACCTGCGCCGGCGTTTCGCTCTGTTCCCACGCCCGTACCCAAGGCAGGAGGTTTCCCCTGGGAAGCCGGAGCTGGGGCTGCTCGAGGTCACGGGTTGCCTTCCACAACCAGAGCGATTCCTGAAATTTCCTGATGGGCAAATATGTGGATGCACATAATGAGATTAGGAGCTGAAGCAGTTTAGAAGAAACTCATAATAAATTAAGGGCATATTTCTATTCAGTGTGCACTGTATAGACAATTTTTCCAGATTTTTTGAAGTAGTTGGATGAGAAGGAGATAAATGGAAAGTCTCACATCCCTTTTTTTTTTCCCCCCTTCCACCTCTGTTACCAGCATCCAGAAACACAAACTTATTGACTCACTCAAATTAATTAGATTTTAGGTGGTGTGTTTTTTATTATTCATGCATTTTCTTCATTTATAAACCCAGGGTTTTCAAGGCTTGCTCTCTACTAAGGGCAACAGATCTTTTCCTTTTCCTAAAGATTCATAATTTTTACTTCTCAGGGCATCCTGCTTTGTGTAGAAGGAAAACAGAACTTTCATGGGGAGAAAAATTGGAGAAAAGCCTTCAGTTATTGCAAAGAGTTTATTCTTGCCTGACAAATGTTTCCCAGAGCTTGGATTTATGGAAAAAAAAAAAGCTATTAAAGTGTGTGGCTTAGTTAAAACTTTCCCTTCCCCCTTCCATTTTTAAAAATACGATATTGCTATTTTTATATGCAAACTACGTTCAGAATATTGAATTTGGTACATTAAATACCAGAGATGAGGATCTTAGTAGCTTTTAATGAAGAGGATAAATTCTCATAACTAGATTTCCCTGTATATCATCCCCAGTCCCCTTTTCCCAACCCTTTCCTTCATTTACAAATTCAAAAGCTGCAAATAAGCCACTGTGAAGTTTGCTAATCTCAGCGAAATGCTGTTTCTATAGCAAATATTAGTACAGATTACTAGTACTAAGTCACGGGCTGGTAGATGGCTTGGCAGGAACCTCAGGGGTTACCCAGTTTGCCGATCCCAGCAGTTCAAACTGGATCTGGGTAATCCCAGCGCTAGCGAGGCTCCCTGCAGTTACGTGGTACTCGGGAACCATCCTCCTTCCCCAGCGAAAAATGGGAACGGGGGAAGGAAGCGCTAATCGCTTTGAAAAGCTCAGCAAGCCTGGAAAAACTTAGAAGCCAGAAGGGAAAATAAAGTGGGAAATGGCAGGTGCTGGAGAGGAACCTGGGATGCAAACACAGCCCGCGCTGGCCCCGGGCTGCGGCTGCCCCAGGAGTCCCCAGGCAGACCCTGTGATGTCGTGGGTGCCAGGCTGGTGGGACGGCCCTGGGGTCTCCGCTGACACCGGGGTCCCCCGGGCAGCCGGAGCTCTGAGCACCCCAAAACCCCACAGACCCATCTCCTCTCCCATCACATCCTCAGCATCCCGACCCCGGGGGCGTCCCGGGCTGCTGGAGCAGCGCGGCCTCACACCACGCCGCAGTCTGGCCCCTACCCTGAAAGCAAAGCCTTTTTTTTTTTTTAATTGTGCCATACAGACAGAAAGCCAATAAAAAATAAACAACAGGCAGTCCTGATACATAACCTAAAATTATTTTTGCTCTGTTACTGCAGAAACAGCCAGAAGAGGGACCATAGATTAATTAGCATACTCTGAGCTGACATCACCAACGATGTTGCCGAGGATGCTTATAAACCCAAGCACTGGTCTGGGCATTTCAGCTCTGTTATTAACAAAAAAGAAGGGTAATCATTCCTGACAAATGAAAAGCAGCGTTGGTGGGAGAGGAGAGCAGGCTTCGGAAAGGAGCTGCGGAAAATGGAGTACTGCAGATCGCTCTACTCCAAATGGCTTGTGCGACCCATGAAATATTCAGGAGCCGATATGGGCTGCTTGGGGCTCCGTCTCTCTCCGCATCCTTGTGGTTTATGGTACGGTCGCAGGCTCGCTTTCTGCTGCGCTGATCATTACTCGCCTTTGCAGCGAGAGCAGCGTGCGGCGCTGGGCGTCGTTTGCAATGATGAGAGGCTCCTCAGCTCCCCAACTTCTCCCTTGCTCTTTATCGCAGGACTAACAGGTGGCTGCCCGCAGGAGCCCGCTCCCTGCCTGCGCCTGCCTGCGCTGGACCCTGAGCTGGCTGGTGGGGACGGCTCAGCAGCGCACTGGATGGAAGAGGTTCTGCAGCAGAGCACACCAGTCTTTTCCCCTCAAAAGCACCCCGTGCGCTTGCAGCCATCACTCCCAGCTGTGAATTTCAGTGTAACTTTGCA
>RSEF01000031.1:719613-786789 GCA_003993805.1 Himantopus leucocephalus
TCCTATGTTGGGGGCTCCAGAGCTGGACTGACATGGTCTGTAGGGTGGTGGAGCCTGGCCAAAGTCGCTACTGTAGAAGGGAGGTAGGTGGGAAGGAGAGGCGGTGATGGCCCTTTGGTGGCTAAAGGAAATGTCTGGGTCTCTGGGGCTGCAGCAAGGCAGAGGCAGCAGCGGCTGCGGGAGGACGACCTGCGGGAGATGCTCTTGGCTGTTTCTCCCAGCTTGTGTCCCTGGTGTGTGTCCCTGGCAAAGATGAGAAATTGGCATTTTCTCATTATGTTGAACTTTAGGCAATGAGAAGATGCCTAACGGACCGCAGAACCGGAGGAGCAGCCGTGCTGGGCCAGAGCGAAGGTCTGCCTGCATGAACCCGCCTCTGCTGCCCGAAGCACCACCTGCCCAAGAGCCAGAGAAGAAGCCCCCAAACCAGGCTGCAAACTACATTGCTAAATACAGACCAGATGGGGGACACCCCTCTGCTGCATTCAAGGAAACAGAACTTACTCACCATTAATTATAAATAAATGGGATTGGACCAAAGAGGTACTTGGCAGGAATAATTAGCTTATCTCCTAATAAAAAAAGAATCTACAAATTGAGAGGTCTTTGCTCAGCCAGAGCTTCAGACCACTGCTTTCCTAAGTCACTTTCTCCCAGGTGACACCATGGACTTAAGGCCATGCCTGACAGTCCTTCAGTGGCATACAGCTGGCTCCTCTTCCCCCCTTAGAGGGAAAGGGGGCATGGACCCCCACCAGCCCGCTCCTTCCATTAAGCTTCAAGGCAAAACCGTCAAAAAAGGCAGGAGGGGAGGCTGGTGCCAAGAGAAAGGACCCACACGTGGTGGGTCACAGGAGCTAGCTTAGCAGGACTTCTCGGGTGGCTCACCTGGTATTGAGGACCTAGGGCTCTTGAGGTTCTGAGGGCTGAGGAGGGAGGGGGACTAACCATTTTTAGCAGGTAAAACATCAGCGAATTGCTAGTTGGGTACCAAAAAGAATGAGTTTCCTGACATCTGTGGTTGCATCCTTATGCTAACAATATTGTACATATCAACCTTTCTTGAAACTACACATTTCCTTCCACAAGATATACTAGACTTCTGTGACAAAACATGTAGCATTAAAAGCTGTGGGGTATGTGTCCCAGGTACACACCACTGTATCAAAGAGAATAAGGAGTCCCAGCACAGCAGGAGAACCTGTAGGTACACAGAGTAATACCTTGCTCTGCGCTGGAGGACTCCACCCAGCGTACAACAAGGCAGTTCACTAGTCTGCAAAAAAAATAAATTAATAGCAAACTATTTGCTCAAATTGAGTTTCTTGAGGAAAAGGGATGGTTTCTCACCTATAATATGTAATTCTGAGAATGGGGAAATTTACTGTGCTTCATACTGGGCACGTAGGACAGGGAAAAAGTCGCTCCAAGAAGAATCCTTTCGGTTACTTTTGATGCTATTTTCTTCCAGACAACATTGCTGCTGCACTGGGGGCTTTATGCGACATAAGAGCGGGTGATTGGGAAGACAGATGCTGCTCCTACCCCGCTGAAACAGGCATTTGCAGGGAGCACAGCCGTCTGCACCACCGCTCCGAAAATGGCCAGGCTGTCGTAAACTCCCTGGAAAAGCGACAGAAACACTTTGACAGGTGGGTTAGCTCTCTTGTAGCTCTGGCTTTGTGCTCCCATCTCAGGCAATGGTGCAAATATAGTTTATGCTATAAAAGATAAGGGTCATATGCATATAGAGTATCTGCATTACGGTTGGCACACCGTTTGCTGTTGTTTGTCACGGGCCGCTTGCCTGTTAAAAGTGACATTGAAAATATAAAAGGGGTAGCACATAAAATCCGCAGCTAGTTTGGGCAGTTTGTCAAAGCTGGAAACATCTTAACAGAGCAGCAATGAGGCAACAACTTCCAAAGCATCAGCGGAAGCAGCTGGAGTTACTTATTCAGAAGAAAGCATCTGATAACAGTATGTGTATTAACATTTTCTGAAACTAAAATGGTAAGTATCAAACGAGAACCCAAAGTCAAACCCAAAATGTGTATGCAAAATATGCAGCTCTGTTATCTTTGTTATTTACAATATTGAGGACAGTTGCAGTGACGTACAAATGAGATAAGTACAAGCCGCAGAGTTCAGTTTTGGTCCAAATCCCAAGCATTGCTAAAAATCATTTTCTTAGAGGACTTATTTTTTCCATTTTATTGTGATAAGGATAATTTTTGAGTTTGTTCATCAAATGGAATTTATCAGTTTCTAAGATATTGGAGACTGGCTTATTTTTACCCTCATTTTCCATAGTAACCCTGCTAGTCTAAATTTTCTTGTGAAGCACCATAACCATTGACAGTGGTAGACAGCTAAGGGCTATGCTGCCTAAAATCAGCCAAAATTACACTCATGCACTACTGAAATATAGGCAAGAAGCACTCAGAAAATATCAAAAAGGCGATGTAGAGAGCTAATAATGTGGTACTAATGGTTATCCAGAATTAAAGGGCTGTCAGGGGGTTTACTGATCTATGAAATGCATCATTCCTTCCAATAGTGATGACTAGAGAAATTTTTACCTGCTGTCTACCAGTAGAAAACTGCCCAAGATCGGCGAAGATGGAAATTGTTATCACACAAAGATTTTCCATAGCCCGTGTCACAGAAGACATTCCCAACCTGAACCTTTTGGAGAAGTCCCAGAAAAGAGCGTAGGGCCTGGGCTGGGCTTTAAAAGGAGCTACGTCCCTTCCACAGGTCATCGATTTAACCTCATCATGGGTCAGTGGTCCCATGGTGGATGCTGAGAGGGAAGAGAGTGAATGATTTAATAACTCCTGGCAGGAAGATCAGCACAGCCTCCTCCAGGACAATGCTTTGTAGCGATGAGTAAAACAGACGTTCACACCGGTAATGACTGAAATTGTACTGGAAAGTGCCATGGGTGAATTCAGAGCCAGGAGCAAATAAAGTAAATGGCACCTACACTTTGCAAAATTTCACAGCCTACTGAAGTAGGCAACGGCAGATTCAGGAGCAAACCAAGTCCAAGAAACTGCAAGAGCATTGGGAGAAACGCGATAGATTTAGTACTGATAAACAAATGATGGGTATGTGCAATATCTCTTTGAAGGAGTATCCCCAAAGAAAATATTTTTTAATTCCACAAATTTGTCATCTTCAATGTCAAACAACTTTGGGAGAAGAATTAGCTGTGAAATCCAGTCCAATACAGCAACAAGGCTGCAGCCAAGCAGGAGGTAAAAAGCATGAAAGGAATGCAGCTCAAGGATGTGTAGGGTCCTGCTTGGAGCTAAAGAGTGGCCAAAGACAACTGAGATCTGAGGTGAGTTAATCAAGATATATGAGAAAAGAAGAGATGTAAGAATCCTAGACATCAGCAAACAGACAGTGAGAAGCACAAAGCAAAGGTCAAGGAGAGGTTTTTAAGGGTATGTGTTTGGGAAGAGGAGGGAAGAGAAGAGAATGTGATGCAGAACTTAATTCATAAAGAGCAGTAATATCTATAATTTCATGTGCACTGCACTGAGAAATTACTGCTCACTATCTAAAATGTGTTCCTAATTAAAAAAAAAAAAAAAAGGGGGAAGAAGAGGAAGAAGAAGAAGGATGAAAAAGTCTCAAGAGTCCAAAATCAGGTTGACTCCTGGAGTTTCTTCTAAATAAATATTTCAAATGCTCAAAGAATGTTAAAACAGAAAATGATCAAATCTACTCTATCTGTCCTGTACTTACAAACAGATTTTTAGCAGTGAATTCAGAAAAGCAAGTTAGTTTGGGGGTTTTTATTTTACTTCTAGAGGTAATGTGAGAGAACAAGGCAACTCTTCACAAAAATAACACCTTTTTCATGAGAAAAATAGTGGATTTTGTGCCTAACTATAACAAAATTTTGTCTTTATGTGATATGTTCATGTAGTATGACCACTGGCCGTGTACTAACATGCAACACAACATCAGCTGAAATCTGGACTGTTTGTTTGCAGTCTCTCTTAAAACTAGAGCTCATTTCTACCGCTGGCTCCAACGGGCTCTCCGTTCTGCTCCACCTAAATCAGCGGCAAGGCTGTCATGGCCTTTTCTGGAGTACCCACAAGCCCATAACGAAGCTCTCCATGAAATGGTGGTCATTCTCCTCATTTCATACAGCCAGGAAGAACAGTATTTGTATTTGGTTTGAGCAAAAAGGCCTCCTTTTGTACAATCAGCTGGG
Source organism: Himantopus leucocephalus (assembly GCA_003993805.1). Classification (NCBI taxonomy): domain Eukaryota; kingdom Metazoa; phylum Chordata; class Aves; order Charadriiformes; family Recurvirostridae; genus Himantopus; species Himantopus leucocephalus. Next base: position 723,851 of record RSEF01000031.1, read on the forward strand.
CAACTTTGCATTTGGCATCATCCAAGCACATAAATAATAAATTCATGACTCCGGAGCTGTAATACACGGTTTGGTGTATTCTATGCAGTAGTGTAAAAGCAGTATCAAAGCCATCTGTAGGACAAGCCAAATTTTAATCCACCGCTGTTGCTAATCTCTAGGAACACTGCAATGGTCCTTCAAAAGAACTGCTCCCGTAGGTCCAACAGCTACAAGGCTGGTGCCCTAGCTTGTACACACACGTGTGCAAGCGGAGCAGAACTCCTCATTGCCTGCAAAGAAGAAAATCTGGCTTTTGTAGCCTAGCTCCCTGCTATGCTGTGTTTCTATGGGGTACAGCTACAAAAATCAAACATACACCACCAGCACCCCTTAGATACGTAAAAACATCACCGGCTCTGCTTTCAATGTTTGCCATATATTCATCAATGCAATCAAAAGTTTACTTTAAGTAAATACCTTTCCTTAAATACCAATACATGGACCAAATTCATTCCACTCGTGGGCCATGCTTTTTGTATAGAACAGCCTGATACGGATGGAACTTGCATTAGGATAGTAAAACTTTACATGGTATCTCCTTATACACAACAAAACTACAAGTCAACCGCTCTTATTCCAGGCTGAGTGCCCAAATGCATCTTAACACCATCCTTTCCCCGCATCTTGTGAGGCAGCCCTTCTGAAGCTATCATCTGAGAGCATGCCTCTTCAAAATTGTTATTATTTATTATTTCTAAAATGGTTACAAGTGCTCCAGATCCTTCTCAACAACACATGAAACACCTGCACTGTCCCCAGTTGCTTTACAATACAACTTAGATATGAATCGATGCCGTGCTGGGGAAGAGGGTGTACTTGGTGACCTCTCCCGGTCCTTTCAGACTACTTTTTATTATTTGGCCACAGCAGACACAAAGTTTGGCAAGGTGCGGGTTTGCGAAGGTAATTTCAGACCCTCATGGTAGGTGGCTGTTCTCTGCAATGTGATCATTAGAGAGTATGTGTCTTTCTCTTCTATGCTTTTCAATTTTGCATTCCCCCATCGAAAATACATTTCCAAAAGAGCCAGAGAGAATGGTCAACACAGTAAAACAGTTCATATGGTGGATGATGGGAATTTTTTCCCCATTTTGACACATTGAAATGTTTGTTATGCATTGGCCTGCCCATTAAAAGCAGCCAGTGCCTCTTGACATCTGTACTCTATAGCCAGCCTGATGCTATTAACCGTCTCCACTACCACAACCGCTGCTGCAATATCCACGCTCTCAGCCATGCAGTCACATAGAGCTTGACTTTTTTTCCTGGCACAACCTGTACTTTTAAAAGTAGCAGCAGTTCTCTGAGTGGCACCGAAGCCTAAAAAGAGCTGGCACGGGGCGTAAAGGGGCCCCGGAGCCCCCTTGCCGCAGCAGCGCAGCCTCGCACACATGGCCCACCTCCTCACCCTTCGCTCTCGCTGCGATGGGCCACGCAAGCTGCCGGCCTTTTGTTGATGTTTTCTTTAAATATTATTTTGCGCTGTTGGCATGGGGACGGAAGTGTAGTAACCAGCTGGCACGGCCTCTTCCCTTTGATTGCAGCATTGATTGTGCACCACATGCCCTTCGCCTCCTCCTCCTCCTCGGTTTGCTACATCACTGGAGCTGATTGCTGCGGCCACTCGTAGAGAAGGTTTGGCAGCTGCAAGACCCAGATGCCAATTTCTTTCGGCAGTGGCCTGTGGGTGTCAGCTTGTCTCCCTGTTTGGCATTTCCTCTGGCAACGAAACCTGCTCTGTGTCAGTGTGTCGTCTGCAGAATGAAAAAGTTATCTCTGAAATACATCCGAACGGGCCACGGCGAGGTTGGAAGGAAAAGTCTTCGGAAGTTTGCATGGGAGATGGGAGATAGCAGTCTAGCTTTGACCCCGGACTCGTTCCAACTGCCTCTACCGGGGTGGCAGCAGGCAGCAGTCGAGGTGGCTCAAGCAGCAGGTCTGGGAGAGGTGGCCCGGCCAGCGGGCTCAGCCTGCTCCTTGGTTGGCGTTGTTCCTCTGAGGGTCTTGCTCAGGTCCTCACACTACGAGCCGCAGCCCCCATACACATGCAGAGGGGCATTGGGCATCCTTTGGGACACTGTTCCTGAAGGACATTGCTATCCACATAATAAGGACACTATTCCTTACTGTAAAGAAAAAGGTACTTAACACGTTCAGAATAAGGTTGCCTCCCAAATAAACCTGCCTACCAAATTAAAAAAATATATATATATTGCAGGACTGCTTTGGTATTTTTACAATAATTTTCCCCTATATATTTGAAATTTACTTTTTTGTGACAGATTTTTACATGTCACATTAATCCAAAATATCAATTACTAAGAAGTGAATAAAACCGAATTTTGCACATAAATCCTTAAAAAAGCCTAATACCCCACAAAACAATAAAAAAAGATAAATGAAATGAATCCTAAACATACTGTTTCTTTAAATAATATTTTAAAGTACATTTCTCAGTTAGTTAAGGCCTAAACGAAGATCTTTGCCTTCTTTGAGCTGGTAATACCGATTGTCAGAGAAAGGAAGTCATAAATGGAAACCTGATTATTTCCCCAATGAAACCAAGGGGGTTTTGCTGCCAACTTTAGCAACAAAAACCGAGGGCCTTAATCGTTTGCTCAGATAATTTGTGAATGATTACTTGTGCCTTTTAGACAGTTAAAATAATGAGCAGATTGCAATCTGCAGCAATTAAAAAATCTGCTTTTCTCCAGCTCAGCCTTAAGATTGTGTTTTATTTATTTATGAATATCCAATTCATGTTGCTTTTCTATGTTTAACCCCCTGCATGAACTCTCACGCCACATCCCGAAGCAGACGTGCATCCCGAGGCGCGGCAGATCCACCCCTCCCCTCCCCAGAATGCTCAACTCTATACCAAGGAGCTGGATTTAAGCAATGATATTTAAATGCCATTATATCCTTTCGCTGATGTGTGCAAAATGGGCATAAATCAGGCTTGGTCTTGCCTTTCATGGGTGCAAATAGTCCTAAGCACCACGCTGCAAGGAGTGGAGTCGGGCTCACGGCGAGGTAGCTGGAAGGTAACCGTCCTGCACAAATCACACGGCAATTCGGTCGCGGCCAGGAGTGAAAAAACACAGGGGATTTTATTTCTGGTGCTCTGCTCTAACCACTACTGAACACTTCTTCCACCCATATAACCTGGGCTATCTTCTGTGTCGGAGTAAATCAGCTCCTTTGGAGCCCACAGAGCTATGCCGCACCAGCATCTGATCTGTTCCTTGGGCTAACTGTAAAACAACCCTCTACAGTTTATATTGTTGTCTTATCTTTACCTCTTAACATTTAAAGAGGCATGGAATAATGTCACAGCTGCTCTCGTTCGCGTTCCTAGCATAAGCCCTGGACCAGGGACCATCTTTCCATTCTGTGTACAAGCACTGTCAAGCACAAGAGGGTGAAAAATTCAGGGCACTCAAATAAATAAGTCATAATAACGCATCACGACACTCCAGCAGAGGAACACCAGGTAACCGCAGTCCTGCCTGCGCTGAGGACAGCAGGACATCAGGAGGCGGGAAAAAGATGGACTTCCCCATTGCTCGGTGGCCCAAAGCAAACCCGGATTAGACAGAGAATTCGTGACTGCCAAACACAAACAGAACAGAAAACCCCACAAATAAACAACAGCAGTAATCTGATTTAGATAAAAAGAGGAGAGCAATAAATGCTGCAGGAGGTACGACAGTAGAGAGCAAGTGAACACTGGGAAGTAAAAGGACATCACTTAAAGACTATAAAGACGCTCTTCGGCAATACCAGCTAAATAGATACTGCTACAACTAATGAACTGGCTCACTGGAAAGCTGCTTTCCCGCAAAGCTAATGACTGGGAGCCTTCCCACGTCCTTGACACGGGCGCGAATCCTCTGCTTCATCAAAGGGAGGTTTATGTGCAGTGGCCTGAGAAAACCCTAGGGAGAGCCTTCCTCCTCCACAGCCAGGCTGCCCTGGCCCCGGCCCATCCTGGCAGCCCTGGAGATGCTCTGGAGAATCCCCCGGCGCTGGGCTCCGGGCACCGGGGCTGGGCAGTGAAGTTTCACTGGTTGCTATTACAGGAGGAGGAAAATGAGTCCCATCAGTCAGCGGAGGGTCCCATCAGTCAGCGGAGGGTCCCAGAAGGGCTGGAGAAGGACTTCAACAGCATCTCCCACACTCACACACCTCCTCCCTTCCTCTCTCCTCGAGCGCACAAACATGCACAAACGCCCATATTTAATACTTTGAAATCTATGTATATACACACATATGCTGTTATTTTTACAACGTTTGATATAGATTGTTGAGTGTAACAGCTCCCAACTGGAAATATTTTACCTACGGTGAAATAGTATAAACCTACTTTAAAATGCCTTTTGCCTAAATAGGGTCATGAAATAACCATGTGGCTTTAAAATATAGTTTCTAACTCTTAATTAACCTTGCAGTACTCTGGGAAAGGATAGAGTTTCTTCATTTCTCCTCCCCTCCGTGGCTGGGACCCTGCCTGGGAACACAAGCCTCGCCACCAGTTTTAGCACAGGCGTAGGCAGGTCCTTGCCGAGGAGATGTCACGGTGACCACAGCGAAGGCAGGGAGAAGTTTTCAGCAAATCTGAAAAAGGCAGGAGAGAGATTTCACACGCTGCCTGTGTCTTTGTCTTGTCACTCCAGCCCACCGCTCTGGAAGGGAGCGCGGCGTCAAGCACAATGACAGACGCTGGGGCGCCATCCAGCACCCAACGCCTCCCCGGAGCCGCATGCTGCCGCTGCTGAATGCCAGCCCGGAGATGCCGGGGTAGCGTGGAACGGCCCCAGCATCCCCAAGTCTCGCATCCTCTCCTCTGCTCCGCAGGCTGCACCGCTAAGGGACTCGCCGCTCAGGGGAGGGAACGTAGAAACTCAGCAACACGGGTGGGGGGCATCACTGCCTGGGCCGATGAAACCAGGTTTGTCCGTTTTCCCAGCCAACAGCATGCAGCATGCGTTATCATCCAAGCAGTAATGCAAGAACTACTCAAATACCACAGGAGAAAGCGCAGTACAGGTCAGTAAGGCGCTGGCATGGGAACCATGAGATTCGGGTCTAAGCCCCTTCCAGCCTGCTGCTGGTCTCCCGCCTCATTCCGACCATTTCTCCCTCGCTGTTGTCTTGATTAATAATGGTTATTATTAATGGTTTGTACAGTTGGCTGATTTGTAGAGGAAGACGCTGCCTGCTTGGGCAGAAAGCACAGCCATAAAGTCAGCCACAAAGAAAACTACAGTAAGACTTATCTATGGCTGGGGCAGGGCTCCAGAAAAAGGAGCATTTAGCAGGGTCAGAGAGTTGTGATATCCCTGAGAATTAAGGCGTTCAGCTGTGTTTCAGGACTAAATTCCCAATGGTCACTTGGAAGTGAATCTCAGTGCCTCAATAGGCTTTTAGGAATTTCCAAGGATTAGGTTTAATCAGTGATCTGAAGTAATTTAATATATTTCCAGTGCTCTCTTCTTTAATACTTAATGACTGATGATTAGGTTTGTGTATCAGATCTGAAATCTGCAAGTTATGTGGCAATTAATGTTTGAAGTACTCTGTAACTTCAAATATAATGATCATATTTGCAAAGTAATTACAGAATATATGTGACTAATAAATAATAACACTTAGCACTTACACAGCACTATTCACCTGAGGAGCTCTAAATAAAAAATTCCAAAAATAATAGACGCGATTCAGATGCAAACCAGGTTTTCAGCGACACCTCATGAGAAATGATGTAACAGTCTCTGCGTAGCCAAAGCACCACGCGTGTCACGGTGCTAATTCAGTACCACAAGCCGCGCATAAAGCAGGTGACCAAACGCTCTCCCTCTGTTTTGGCAGGGAAAGGGAGGGTGCGGGTCCAAGAGCAGTTTGTTAGGTGCAAGGGCAGTGCTGGGAGCTGCTGCCTGTGCCCACGCACCCACCCCTCTGCTGCACCCCATCACCCTTCCCGCGGCGCCTGGACAAGGATGCATGCGGACACGCCATCAGCAAGGTGCACACCGGGCCAGATTTAAAAAAAACCACCCTGCAAACAATAAGAAAAAACACCTTTTAAACACTCAGACCACTCAACAGGTGGACTACAGCGCACTGCAGGGCAGGGGGAGAAATGGATGCAGATGGAAGGAGGAGCGGCGGGACACGGCTGATGCCCAGGGTACAGGGGGGAGCTGACCCTTCCCTGGGAACGGATCTGTCCTCTCCCCGGAGCGTGCCACCCGCCCGCAAGCAACCCATCCATACTCAACAACAACAGGCAGGTGAAACCCCAACCCGTGGAGGCAATGAGACCGCTTCTTTTGAAAAGAAACATTGAAGTGCCCAGTCCCTAATTTGAACCTTTATGCTTTGAAGCATAAAGAAGCTTCACATACAGAGGCACGTGTACATGTAACCCTGCGTACATCATTCAGAAGAGCGGGTCCGTATAAGGGGGCCACCAATCAGCCAAGCCACCCTCTCTAAGCAGGGGTTTGGAGCAGCAGCTCCTGGCAGACCATGTTGCAGCTGCAGCATCCCTCCATCTCTCCTGGCCAGCCGCGTGCCAGAGGAGCAGTGCTGCTCCGGAGCCGGCACACCAGTGCCCGTCTGCCCCGTCTTCTGGCCCTGCAGGAGGTTTTGGGTTCGTCCTTCCCTCTCCTTCCCTCATCAGCAGATGAGTTAGGAGAAATGGAGTGATGTAACGCGGCAGGGTCCAGCCTCGCTCGTTTCCATTACACAAACTTCCTCTCTGCTTAATTCCTGGTTGACCTTGAAGTTTAATTACAGGCTAAAAAGAACAGTTACGTAACGGAGGCAGCAAACCTAAATAAAACAAAAACAGAAGGGCCATATGCCACATAGCCCAGAAAAATCTAGAATCAAATTACACTCTTTGAATTATTTACAATATTTCTTCTTGCCAAATCTAAGCAAATATTCCACTTGCTTCAACTTCACTTTAAGAGCTTTAACTGTTTACTGTAAACCCAAGCATACAATAGCTCTTTCATCAAACATTTAACTGCACATTTCACGTTAATAAATATTACAAGGATATTTTATTATAAAAAAGCCTAGGTGTAGTTTTCATGAGTCTTCTCGCTGCTGTACTGAAAATGAGCCTGAACAAGGCATTTCCTCTCAGGCCATGTAGTCTCGTAGCGTTTGAGCTACTGAGTAAACATGGCAAAGCTAATATTATTATTATTTTAATAGCAGTTTCTCACCACATATTGAAATGGAAAAATGAACAAGGAAACATTTCATAATCATGCATTGTGTTTGCTCAGATTTATTCATTGTAATATGATTATAAAATACTATATATACTCCTCAGTGTGACTGTTCAGTCTCTCTGGTGAAGCAATTGTCTGAACATGCCCATCTGCATTTTCAGCAGGGAGCAGTACTTGCTTTGTGCAATCGGAGAGCGTCCACCACAATGGCTCAGCCCATCTTTAGGCATTGAAATTAAAGATTCAGATGACAGGACATGGATTTAGTCACTACATTTGGAAAATGGTGACCACTGTCTTAGCTTCTTTATCTGGAAAACCAGGATAATACTTGTTTGCCTGCACCGTAGGAATCTCCTGAGGGTTGTTGACATTTGAATGGCACTGTGAAGAAGTGAAGAAGTGATGTGATTAATCACTGTGTAAGCTCCATGCTTTACAGCTAGGTGAGATGAGAATATCCCCGCCTTGACAAGTTGCGCTCTTGAAAGACAAAGTAAAACTAAAGAATGAGGAGGGCTGCAAGGGTAAAAAGTAAAGGGGGAAGAGAGGATGTAATAGATTCAACTAGTGGTTTCCAGCTCCATATTCCCACCCGCATGCCACCACCACTATTGCCTCCTCAGTTGGTTTGGCATCTCATTTGATTGTGGTACACTGGAAGTGACATACATGGAACCAGATTAAAAAACAAACACACAAAAAAAAAAAGCCCAACCCAGATTAACATTTTTAAAACTCAACTCATTTCTCTGGTCCTCTTTACAGAAAGAATTCAAGCATCCAAAAGACTTTGTGCAACCTTTTACCTGCAAAAAGATTCTGTTCCTTCAAAAAGATTTTGTTCCAGAAGTGCAAAACAAGGCTGAAAAAGGGCTGGGGCACCAACGCGCCCACCTTGGCGTGTGCCATGCGCCAAACATCCCTTCCAGCGTGCCTGCTGGAGACAGCTCTCCATCCTGCGCAGGCTGCCCCGCTGCCTGGGGGGCTCAAGCCCCACCGCGCACCCCGGGGCGGCTGCCCTGCCGCGGGCTGGGGACCTGCTCTGGGCTGGGCTGGGGGAAAAGAGCAAGAGCCAGCCTGTGCTGTGGGCTTCTGCTCAGCCACACGGCAGAGGGGGGCCCAGCTCCTGGCCCAAAGATCGAGCATGTATTTTCCATAAATACCTGGTATTTTATTTATTATGTATTTCACGCAAGTATAGTTGCAGAATAAAAATATGAGATGACATTGCAGCAGGACCTAAAAGACATCATCTTCTCCTAGGTCAGTCTCTGATCATTAGCTTAGACCATCCCACACGCTCTTACTTTTTCTCTCTCCCGAGCATTGTTTCCCCCCGTATCTTCCTGTGAATATTTGAGTATCTGTACCATGCAGAGAGGAACAGGTCTTCCAGTCAGAGACTGCAATCACCACTGAGGTTATTTGGGATATGCCTTTTCAAGAGAAGAATTACGACTATCCACCAAGGAAATCAGAGGATCAGTTAACTTTGGAGAGACAGAGCTCTTACAGTATTTATTTCATCAGTATTGCAACCTCCAGCAACCTCTGTATGCAAAGAACACAGATACACACATAGGCTATTCAACGCGGAGCAGAAAGTCCATCTGTTTTAGGCCTGACCACCACTTTGGCTCTCTAGTGATGTGAAACCCAAACTTTTACTGTCTTTGCAGTTGGCAGGAGACTGTTTTCTCCTGCACCTCCATACTCCTGGTAGGTATGCATCCACTGCTCCCAAAATAAACTTAGCTTGAATCTAACTTGAGACAGGAATTGACAGCATGAATCATGCTGGTGCAAACGTCATCTCAGTAATTGGAACATGGATGTATGCCTGTGGAAATTATAAAAGTAGCAAATAACTGTATTACAGAACTAAGGAGAGGAAACCTGGCTCTGCCAAGTCAAAGAAAGCTTTACTTGGCCTTCAGTAATGTCAAGAGCTAGTCTCATTGCCACTCATTACAGCTGACAGTGTATTCTGCTTACTTCACCCGCCTGCAGATGGGATTCATTGCACCCAACTTTAGTCATATAGGAGTGAGGCATCTGGTCTGAGCTACTCTTCTCAGCTCCTCCTGCTGGAAAGGCAAGAGGTGAGTACCTCAACAAGAGGGGGATTCAGCACATCTATTTTCAGGAGCAGTCTTAGGTCAGGACAAATCACCTCTCAGGAGTCCAGTCTCCCTCCATTAATTACAGAGGGAACCTTGATTTTCTTAGACTAAACCAACTAATTTTCACATAGCCAATGACAGCTGTGATAAATCTGACCACATGGGATTGTACAAAGATTTTAACTTTACCCCCATTTCAGATATCTCTAAATATCTGTCATTCTTTTCAAGCCGTGATCAATACTTTGTGCCAAGAAATGTTACTGAACTGGTGATTCTTTCTTTTATGGGCACATTATGAGAGAGAGACCTTTGCTACAATGCTTTGGAGCACCTCACAGAATATTCCCATAAATACAGAATGAGTTGAATTATCCATACTGTATCCACATTTCTCTTCACTATGACATGCCAAATTCATCTTCTCTCTTGGATTGCAATTCAGGTAAGTACAAGCAAGCCAGGAAGATGTTTATTTCATTTTTAATGACTCAAAGATGTCTCGAGGTCCTTCTGGTTATTCGAGAGACAGTATTTCTCAACTGCTTTATTTTATTCATTAAGCTAAGCTACTTGACTTCCTTCTGTGCTCCTTGAAGTGCTCAAGAGAGTCTGAGGAATTAAAAAATGAGGTTCCCTCCAGACAGTATGTCTTCATATATATTTTTACAATCTGAAAAAAAACCCCCAACCATTGAGTTTGCAGGATCATGTTAGGAAGTAAAGCAACTGTAATTCACATTCCCCATGCTTATGGGACACAGGTACTCCTTGTTCTGTATTTTCTGTCATCCAAGAGCTCTTCCTCAGCTGTTTGGACCAGGCAGACCCCCTCACCTCTGTCATAATCTTTTGTCTGACCACTGCAGATTGGGTCTGTCTCATTGCCAGCTGGGGCTGTTCTGCACGTAAGCCCATCAGTGGCTCTTGCTGGGACTTTCCCACTTCCACTGGCTCAAGATCAGCGATAAAAGATGTCACTTTGGCTGATCCTGTGTATTTTGCCCTCAGTTGACTTTTCTTGTCCAGGAAAAGAGAGCACACAACTCCTTTTCCATCCTATTTCAGAACTGGAAGATCAGCAACGAATTCCTTCTGCCACTTTTGTGCGTGCAGCTTCCTCCAGCTGACTTTCTTCATATCAAGGAGTCTCACCTTGAATCTCAGTTCTCTCTCTTGAGGCAAGCCAGTGCTGCCCATACCAGTACACCCCATATAATGAGGTAATCAGCGGGATTTATACCTATACATATTTGCAACATAGTTTCAGTAACGGCTTATCCTTGACAGCACATCCTGAAGTAGAAGTGTTTTAAAGATGAAGCTGAGGTTTAGGTTTGTGCTCGGTGAGAAGGAACTAGGGGAAGGGTTCTTTTTTATTTGGATATAAAAACTGGACACTGGAAAATATCAGAAAAATCAAGACAATGTATTTTTTTTCCCTCTCAGTAAGCCAAGTCTAAGTCTACATACGAAACACATGGAAGAGAAAGCCACATATGAAGCCTTTATTTGACGAAGAACTGCTTCACTCAGGAAAGTTGATACAACCCCTATAGAAACCCTTTGGTACAAATAGAGATAAACCGGGAAGACACTTGACAGAGGAGCAGCTTGTGGCTTATGAAATCAGTCAAGCTGGCTCTGATGAGCCAGATCCAGAACACAGATGAAATTTGCTTAAGTGGATCTTTAAAAAAATGATAACTTTACAGTCTTGGGAAAATTCCCAGAGAATGGGGAACACTGCTAGCACGGACACAACGTCGGCTCATGCAGGTACCAGCAAGGCAGGAATACACATCTTCTCCTGACCAAACCCCTTTGCATATCTCAGGAAAGCGTCAAAAAAATGACGATGGCTACTGAGGCGGGTTTAGCTCCAGCCTGCCACATCTGAAAGCAGTGCCAGCTTTCCCCTTCCCCCTTCTTGAGTCTTTCACCTACTTGGCTGTGTACCAGAAAGAGCCCGAACAAAAGTGAGAGACCCTGAAGCTTGAAGCCACTCTATAGTTAGAAGCGGCGCTAAGATTAGAGAGCGAGAAGTGTGAGATAGCTGAAAGCCTGTGAAACGTGCTAAGGATAGAAAGTTAGAAGTAGGAGGCAGCCAAACTCGATGCTGAGAAATCAGAAGTTGAGCACTAAAGTTGGATGAGATTTATGGGTAGAGAACATAGCCTCTCACTGCTCTGGAGGCAAGGTAGTGCCTAGCAGCCAAGGATGTTCTGCGAAGCCACACTGTTCAGATCTGATAGCCTGCTTCCTAAAATAGGGATTATATCACATCTTTTGATAGAATGCGCTAGGCACGTAAAGTACCAGAAGACCAGAAAATACGCTTTTCTTGCCCGTAGCTCCCAGGGAAAGTCCTGTCTCCCTTCGGCGCTCTAGACAGAGCCGGCAGCCAGCCAGGTTACCATGCATTCAGGGATGCGCTGACTTACTGCAGTGCTTCCACAGCCAAGAGATTTGCATTGCATAGATCTGCCTCGAGACTCCAGAAACAGGCCGAGTAGTGAACTAATGAAAAGGAAGGGGTGAATGATTGTACCTCTATTGCTGATACCTCTCACAAGCAGCAAGGAGTGAACACCATGAGCTGGCCTTATCCTCTAAACCCAGTTAAAATATGTCATTAGCCACTGTAAATCCTCCCACCTGTTTCAAGGTATACCTCCAGAGCATCTGAAGCACAGTGCATCATGCCATTGGAAAATCAATCCAAACACCGTCCTAATCATATTAAACACCAACAGCATAGCCTGGGAAATGACAGATCATCTGTGATGAAAAGCCAGGGGTCTCACTAAATCTGGGGAAATTGTTGCTCAGTATATTGAACTGTCTGTAACCATTTAAACACACACCCCCCATATTTTAGCAACAGCAAACGGTATAGAACTAAGAGCTCAAAAATTAATTCTTACAAAAAAAGCCTGAGAGGTGTGAGATTTTTTGCTGGTTTTAATCCCTGTTAAAAATCAAAGTCTGTCAGTCAGCAGCAGTCAAGTACCGCAGGTCAGAGATAACCTGGCAGAGCAGCTCAGCAAGGAGAGAAAAGGCACGCTGGAGCTGGCATCCCAGGCAAACCTAGCAGCCTCCAGTGGTTACCATAATTAAGAAAGACAGGTGGGAGCGAGGCTCTGTGTGCCTGAGAGAAGGCTCCGCGCCACAACCACGCTCAGCATCCACAGAGCGGATATCTTAAGCAGGCAAAATATCTCCGTGCACTGGCTGTATCCGAGGGGCGCTGGCAAACCTCCGCTGGAAGCGCCTTCTCAGCAGAAATCTGCATTCAGTGCAAACGCAGGGCTCTCGTGTTGAGGCCACAGTTTTTAAACCGAACAATGCAGCAGCTTTTCAGATCATGGTCAATTAAGTGTTGGCAAGATTGCATAACTTCATCCAAGCTGTGGATGGCCATGATCAGCAGCAGCTGAAAAGTCGCCAAGAAACATGTGGATTTGTGTTGTAAAGGCTAGAAGAGGCAATTTTAACCATTAAAGCGCAAAAATGTAAAACTAGAGCAATCCAGTTTAATTACAGAGACTACGAGACTGGAGGAGCGAGTGGTAGTAGGAAAAGGAAAAGGAGAATGCTCTGCAGATCTTTAAAGGTAAAGACCCTTCCTTGCCCAGTGGTCTTTTCACAGCTCGTAAGACAGGCTTGGCTATGAAAAGATTTGCAAATTATTATGTGAGTTATACAGAAAATTCCAGTGCGTTGCTCCTCCTTTTATTGGGCTCCATTAAAGGTGTAAACCCACCAAGTAATTTTGTTAAAGGCTTGTGAATCAGTCTGGAGCTGGTAAGAGAAGCCTTGTTGGCAAGTTCCGTCCTTGCTAGCTGAAATTTTAACAAGATGTTTAAATTGTTGACTGAGGCTCCAGATACTGGATTAGGAAGCGTGCTTTGGCAGGTGGGAGAAAGCAAGGGAAAACCGCCTTTGCGTTTTTAAAATGAAAAATCTGAACTTCATGTGAACAAATGCATTCAAATGAGTCATACCATTGTGTGAACAGTCAAGTGAAATATTAGTCCTGAAAGCTCTTTCCTCTCTCAGCTGGCTTCATAGGGTGACTGGGATATGCCACAAGGACTCCAGTGCTTTAACACGCGCTCTATACTCGTTACAGGCAAGGAGCACAGAGCAGAAGTTCCATTGCATATGGTGACAGTCCTGTGCCTTTTCCTCCAAAAGAGGACATCAGCCAGTCTTTGATGCCACCTTTCTTGGGCAGAACATACCACATGGTCTCCTAAAGAGTAGTCTGGGAATCAATCATCCCAAACCATTATCACTGCAAAGTGATTGCCATCACAGCTGGCTTCAATTGAAGCCACTAATGATCTTCTGGCATCAGCATCATTTATGTCAGTGTATGACACGCGACTGCCAAGTTCCATACTTTATAGAAATATAAGGTTCTGTGTATGAAAAAGCTTGACTCAGAACTTGAGCACAGATCTCCCAAATTTTATAACAGATTAACAGTCTAGAAACAGCAAGTACCAAAATGGTCAGTGGTGCAATAGGGAGAGCTTGCAGTCTCCCTTCTAATTACATTGAGAAAGAAGATAACCTCAGGTAAAGGACACGTGAAGAAAACTGGTACCCAAGTGGAGCTGGAGGGAACCCAAGAAAAGAACCTGGGTGTAAAAGCACACAGGTGACCTCAGACCAGGTTGTTTTTTCTGAGTGCAACTGGAGGATATAAGAGGCGGGATCCCAACCAAATAATTAGGTAACTGCCTAATGGGCTGCCAGGTGGATCCCTGGATAAGGAGACAGAATTGTGGTCTACTCTATTTCTCCTCAGATGCTTTTATAAGAAGCATAACTGTGCTGTTGGGGTTTTGACAATGCATCATTTTAGCAAACCTTTTCTAGCTTGTGATAAGGGTGATGTTGAAATAAGTAGAAAACACCAAAGCAGAGCAGTTCCTTAAACCAGGCAACCGGCTCAGTCCTGTAATAGCTCACGCCCCAAATGGGGTTTGGGTGTTTTCCAGAATAACCAAATAGGATACCTCTACTTAGCTGCTGAGCTAATTCAGGAGTTAATGAGGCAGAAACTCTGTGGAAGGAGCACTTTCTGATGAAGAGCATTACCCTTGGCAAGCCTTAGTAGAGTGGAGAGCGTCTGAACCCTGTCTTGGGGTACATGTCACACCTGCCATCTTCTGCAACAAATGGCTGGGGCTACATTGAGGCCTACAGAACGCAATCTGGACCACTCTGCCCCGCTCCAAAGTCATGGCAAGTGTCACCCTCCACGTGCAGATGCCCCAGCGGAGGGCCAAGGCCGTGTTTTGTTTCCTGGAGCATTTCGCGTGTGCCAAGCCAAGACCCCATTAACTTGAGTCACACGCGAACTCTCGGTACTTCAGACGTGGCCTCTCGCATGAATTAGTATCACACACGCTTTTTCAAAAAACAGAGAGAAAAAGATTGAAGACCAGGTTTGAAAGAAATTAATGACCCGCTTTGGAAATGTCGGTTTAAGTGAATTACCAGCTTCCTACTCTCTGCCCCTGTCATTATTTTCCAACTTTTGCAACAAAGGGGACAATGTCCCAAAGCAGCAGTTCCCTTCACTGCACAGCTCGGAGCTCTGAACAATATACCTGCATGAGGCAGAGTCCTTGGCAAAAGAAAACAACTCTTTGTGTGTGTCACCTGGGGTATCCCTAACATGCACAGCTTTAGCTAATTATGTGTGTGAAATATATATATGTGGGTATACGTACGTATGCGCGTATGCTGCGGACAAGTCAGCTATCCAAAATCCTACATGCCTCAGCAGATTTAAATTACGATTGTAACAACTCAAAGGTATTGGAATGGGCAGGAACAAAGACAGTCGTAAGACCTTGATTTAGTTTTGGAAAAATCAAATTTCCAGTTGCACTAAGAGGCAAACTAAGTACCTTGGATTTTGCAAAGCCCCATGAATCAGATTTTGGGTTTGTAAAGCCGTACCTAAAACCAGAAGTATTTTGAATATAAATTCCGAAGTTTGGAGTAGGATTAGATAAAATATTCTAATGTAAGCCCATGTCTAGTTAATGGATAGAGTTCTCCTTCAGTATTTATCTTTCTGCTGCTCTTTCTTTATCACTACTTGATCCCCAGCTAATCTCTACTTCATAACTGAATGTTTTCTGTGCATATCTTAATCAGCTCTGCCTTCCAGGTCAAAGATCAGGGCATATATTTTAAAAGGGTATTTCAGACTAGAGCAGACACTCAATTGTTATGGTTGCAGTATAAATCATTTATGGAGAGAGAAGCTTTCTGGCTAATTCTCAGAGATATGCAAATGATAACTTCTGCTTGCTGCATGTTTACAATGCAATAACCATAAATGGAGATAAAATACGAAAAGTCCATGTCCCCCAGAGGGAGGGGTGGGCTGATCTCAAATTATGGATGGGTTGAAAAAGAACAGATAGTTTGCAATAAATATCTAAACTTTTAGGGCAGGTTTTTTTTTCTTTCGTTCTTTCTCCAGCAAAACAATACAAGGAAACCACACAGGAACAGCTGGATCCCAAACATCCCTGTTTTCAGAATATATGCACCAAGATATGCACATACTGCTGCTCTGGGGGCTGCTGGTGGCTTTTCAAGCACGGAGCACAGCGCGCGCTGTGGGAGGGCTCGCAGGCTCTTAAAAGGGAATCTCTGCTGTTCCTGCAGGGGCGTTTCGCAATGGTGCAACTCTGCTCCCATTGAAGTCACTGGGAGTTTTACTTCAATGGAGCAGAGTTAGGTTAATGCTGAATGTTTTGGAAAACACCATTCCCACTTGCCAGCCTGAATCCTCTGAGATCTTCCCATCATTAGTTTAATTCAACCATAAATGTTTGGAACAGCAGCCAAGGGATTAAAATGATCAACAAAGTCAATTGCTTTGTTTGTAAATGTTCTTTTGCTTAGTTTTCTGCAATGTAAAAGTTGTTCTATGAACCTTGTTTTGACTCATTTAAACCCCATTTAGTAATCCTGCAGGAAAGACAGTATTTGTGATGTTAATGTGATATCTTCCGCCTAAAAAACATCCCCTACCCTTATGAACTTCTAGTAGCTTGTCCCAGATTGGGCTGGTAAAGGCACTTTTGTTTTACAGAAGTGTGAAGTGCTCATATTTCAATAAAGAGTTTAAGAAAAAAAATGCCAGAATTTTGTTCTTTTTCCAGAGTTTTTGAAGATGAAGACATTGAAGCCTTTAGAAATGCCTGGCATAGCATTTTTGGAAAGGTATATTAGCCTGCTTTTGAGTTTCAGAATTGACTTAGTCGAGAAACCTCACATGTATTTTCATCCTCCGAGGCTCATAGAGAAATAATGAGCAGGTGGCAATGCCAAAAATTATCTGAAATGGAAAAAGACTAATTTTATCTGCTATTCACAAATCTGCGACGACCTGCAGAGATCTGTCCAGGTGAGATTATTCTTCGTTTTGATCAGCTCTGCGGTGTTAGGAACTGCTACGTCTTCATTCAGCGGGTAACTTCTGTGGAAGGCACTGGCCGCCCTCCTCCCCGCACCCTATTCCCGTTAGCGCAGCACTGCCGTCGTGGTCTTCAGCAGCCCCATGCCCCGCCACGCTCGCTGACAGTGCTTCTGGTCGTGCAAAGCAGCTCTGGGAAGCAAAGCTATGGAGAAGAGGGGTTTTTCTTTCCCCTCCTTGTTCTTTCTGGAGGGGTGAGCTGGATGATCTACCTGTTAGCTTTACAGCAGTCTTAGGAGGGACAGCTGCGCCCTGAAACCTTGGGTTGTATTTCCCCCTCCATTCCCTGGCCATAACTACAACCCCCTGTTCTGGAGAGGGATGTCAGATCTCTCCTTCTTTATCATCACCTTTCATTGTGATAATTAAATTGCAAACGTGGCTCTCAACTGGGCCAAAAAAGCTTTAAAAGCAGAGGGCTGAGAATCCATCTCTACCCATTTTCCTTTTCACTTGATGTGAACGCTTCCCAGCCATTTGATATTCCCCACTCTCTTTGTGATTGATAAATGTGCATTTGTGCACAGGTGATTTTTCCACCTCTCTAGTCACACCAGCTACTATACCTCCCATTGAGGTAATGGAAAGCATCCACTGCTTATCTCTGAGCAGCACATTAAACAAAGCAACATAATGAGCTGCATTTTGTTGAGGGCTCTCCAGGTCCCCCAAATCCTTCTCAAATGTTATTGTTTATAAAATGTTTGATAAAAAATAAATGATGCTTTCAATTTAAACAAAACCTCACACTGTTACCGGTTTTAATAACAGTTTTGACAGATGAGATTTTCATCATCTGTTTTTTCTTTGTAAAGGCTTCTTCAATAAACTAAAAATGCTTTAAACTAACAGATGTGACTATAAAGTAAGGCTGAGCGTGAGACATCAGGAGCTGAGGTTTGTCAAATGCTACAATATATAGATTAATTCATAGTTTAAACTTCCACTGAGCATTGGAACATCTATTTTCCCCTGTTGTTGGCTACTGAGTGGTTAGCTGACCTTGCACAGGTTTCACACGTAGAGAAAAACTGAGCTTGAGAGGTCTATACTTGTACAATTAAAATTATATATGCATTTTGGGCACTAAATAATGCAACAATTTATCGATGGTAAGTAAGAAGTTTGAAGCCAGAACTAGACACCTGATGATGCTCTGGCATCCATCAAAGGGAAGTGTTTTTCAATTCCCTTGAATTCTCAGCACTTTAAAAATTCTGGCTAATTATCTGAATGCCAAAGTAGGAGCCCGGAAGCCTGTTTTTACGCAAGAATTTCAAAACCTGCAGCCTGATTTCCCCCCTAACATTCCTCCACCTTTTCTTCAGATCTAATCTATTTAGCTTTTCTTAAGTTATAAACCTGTCTAACAGGCACCCCAGAATCAATTTAGGGTAACGTTGATGCTTGAATAACTGATAAGCTGTCTATTTTTTATCCATGAAAAGTTCAGAAATTAGAATTTCCAATGATATTCTGTTTCCTGTAAACAGCTTACATTTATGGATTTAGAGAGGAG
Source organism: Himantopus leucocephalus (assembly GCA_003993805.1). NCBI lineage: Eukaryota > Metazoa > Chordata > Aves > Charadriiformes > Recurvirostridae > Himantopus > Himantopus leucocephalus. The sequence continues at coordinate 742,304 of RSEF01000031.1, forward strand.
TTTTGCTTTGTTTAATGGGCTTTAAGCAATGCAACTTTTAAAGCCTGATTGCTTGTAAACCCGAATACTGTTTGGTTTTAAATTTCTGATATTACTATTCTTATGCTTTGCGTGTTTTCTGTCAGTCCTGCTTCTCTGACGAGTTGAGGTTCTGCACCGTAACAAGAACGCTGCACGTGGCCACGTTGCTCTGCGCTGCTGGTGCTGGCAGCAACGGTGGGTACAGCGAGATGTGGGGGATCCGGCCCTCTCCTCGGATGGTAAGGAACTCTTCTAAAGAAAACTCGACATGACCTCTACGTTGCACCACTCCTCAGCTCTGGTTTTGGTCCGGGGCGTATTTCCGTAGCAAACTCTTGCTGGGTAGCTTGGAGGCAAAGGAGGAGCAGAGAAAGGAGAGCAACCCAGGCGACTCCGGACAGGGGAAACTCCTCCGACACCTCTGAAGCCCCCAGAAGTTACAGTGCAGACATATCAAGTTATTTTATTTTTCTCTTGTGATTCCTGTTGATGTGTTAAAGGTGTTAGGTTTCCATGTGTGCAGGTAAGCTATTTATGCAATATGGCCATTACTTCAGCTATGTCTTCGGATTTTACTGTAATACAAAAAATAATAAATAAGACATAATGGGGTCTTGCCTCCCGACTACGACTCCTAGGTGCTGCCGCAATACAAAGGCATGCATAAATGAATTAATAATAGCCACAAGGGTGATGGTATGTAAATATATTAGCTTAGGATAGGAAGAAGAGGGTGGATGAAACAAAAGTACTGATGTCATAAAAATTCAAAAGTAAAATTATTTGAGGGTATTGATTTGATAACTGAAAACTTAAATAAGACTTCGGAAGAGAAATCTTGCGAAAGACACAGCTCCTCTGAGATCTTCACTGTCAGAGGCAGACAAGGTGCAACAAGGACGAATTCTCCATCCAAGCAGTCTTGGATATTTATGTAGATTCTTGAAAAGGTACATTATACTTACTTTTATTTGATGTTTCATTATGGAGTCCCAGAGACTCCCCTGAAATAACTCCTCGTTGTTATAGTTTTTATACCTTGATATCGCTCTATCTCAGATTCTCTTTTCAAACTCGGAGTGCCGTTCATTAAATTCTTTCTTCTATGGAGCCATAAATGCAGTAATCTAGATCCTGATAAAGGCTTTAAAGTTATCCCATAGGATACTTGCGGTTGGAACTGATGGAACATTAGTGTCAAGGAAGCATATTATTTGAGTCTCAATATAATTAATAAACCTTTTCTCTCCCCCACAGGAATGTGCTAAATCTCCGAGTCTTGTTTGTGTTAGGCAAAAGATTTAGTTACCTCTAACAGAAAAGAGGGAAAAAAAAAAAGATGAAAAAGGCTTTAAATATTTAACAGTTTAAACCCTACATAAATTGGAGATTTGAATAAAAAATCAGCCCAAGTATATTTGTATGAAACTGGTGAACAGAAGGAATATACATGCTCAGAGGAATAGATTTTATGCCAAACATCAATCAATCCCAGCTCCGAAGCCTATTTATAATACTGTGGGGGTTCTGGACGGTTGCACTTCACACTGTGAGGACCAATCCATGACATTATCTGTTGAACAATTGAAGTCTTTACAAATAATTAAAACTCTGTTTGAAAATGGAGATATTTTCCACAGCTTTTGTGTCCATGCACCGGATCATAGATATTTGAGTGTGTAAATAATGACTAGTTAATGTCGAGAGCCTGTAGCATATTTGCCTTGCAATACTGCTTTCTGCTGTGTCTTTCTCTCTATCAATTCATCCGTTGGCACAAATATGTACTTATTTCCACCTTTCGCTTCCCTCTCCCCTCACCTCCATCCAGGGCAACTGAGTGCTGTTCCAGACCCCGAAGCAAAAGAAAAAAAATCATTTTTCCCTGCCTTTGCAACCTCCTGTCCTCCTCCCAGACCCCTCTCTCTTTCTCCTTCTTGTTGCAGCACAATGTTTTCCAATCATTTCTATGTCCTCTGGGGCTATTAGTAGTGCCAGGCCAGGCCCCACTCGGTTGCCCTACTTACACCTACGAAAACTAGGGCTAACGCTACGCAAGTGCACGTACAGCGCTGTCGGAGGTGTGAGACTCATCAGGCTCTCTCTAAGGCGAAGAAATAGGTTGAGAATTGCACAGATTGAGAAACGCCTCGGCTGTTGTTTCCAAATGAGGGAGGAGTTGGTTATTGTTGCATGGATGTTTCATGGTATCTCATTCCTAAGGAACTGCCCTGATTTGCTGAATTTAATCAAGAAGGATACCTGGCCACATTCCTGATGAAGGGAAGAAATGGAGGTGGGGCCAGGGCTGGGCCAGAGCTTTGCCCATTGGCACCAACCAAGCCAAAAAAAAAAAAATAAAAAGGAATAGCAGAACTTGCCATCTTGCTGTTGCTATTGATGGAGATCATTCTGCACACCTCCATGGTGCTACGCTGCTCTGACATGCCATGTCAGTCCTTTCAGTGATGCAGATGGGTCGCAAAGATTCATGGCAGGTTAAGGTTGCCATGACTTGGCTTTAGTATTTAGAGACTAAGCTCCGTCATGTGTAATAATAGGAATGTAATGCAGTGTAAGACCTATAGATAAAAACAAGTGGTGTTGGGGATGCAGTATCTATACATCATACATACATATATATATGTCCATGTCTATGTCCATGTCTATGTCTATGTCTATATGTATATACTATAACCATCTGTATTATCTCAAATATACGGGTATGGCCCAAATGCCCATAAGTGACTGGAGCGCGTTAGCAGTGCTCCTGGATCACATCTTTCTTTAAATCCTGACAATAGGGTTTCCGCACTCCAAGGTCACTGCGCAGCGCTAATTGCAGTGCACGACATGCACAGTACAGCTGGAAGGTTGACTTCAAAAGCACGCTCCTGGTGAGAGCTCAAATGCCAGTGCCTCTGCACCCAGAGAGCTGGAGTCCACTGATCTGCGCCGGTCCTGTGCTGTTTGACACCAGCACTGACAGTAACGGCACTGGACACGCCACCTCTAGCAGGGCTGGTGTGGTTGGTGATAGCCACCCACCACCGAGCCTTCTGTGCGGTGGGGAAGACCAGGGAGGTTGCTCATCACCAGAAGGTTAACATAACCTCTATTCTATGTATGGGAGAACTGGCAATCTCTACCCGTCCGGGAGAGGCAACACTGATCACAACCCATTTTGCTTCCAAGGGAAGTGAGTTCAGAGGTAAGAGCACCGGTGGAGGTCACAGCGAGGTGGTGCCTCCTCATTGCATATACCATCACACTGTGCTCTGGACACTGCTCAGCACAAAGAGCTCTCATTTCTCAAACCTTCCCAAGGATGTGCTTATTCTAAACATGAAATTCATTCCCTAAAAATTAATGAAACCTTTCACTGCTTGCAGTGAGTCAAGTGCTCATATACCTTTTCCTGGACCAGGGCCTGAGTAAACAATAAAAAGAAAAATAAACTACCTGTCAAATCAAACACGTGTGAATTTCTCGAGCCTACATTTAGTAATTGGTTTATAGGGCTCACATTTCAAATGAAACCTTCTAGAACTCATTTAAATTTTAAAGATAGTTCAAATTATTTTAATATTTTTCTTACTAGTATTTCTTGCTTTATAAGTAGCGCCCATCCACAGTTAAAGCATCCAGATGTTTTAACCAAAGTTAAACTATGAAACAGAACAAAAATAAAAATCCATGAAATGCTTGCCAGACAGCTCAAGCACATCTGTTCAGAAAAATATAATACTAGTTCAAAATAATAACAGCAACTATCATTTGCAAGCATGCACAGGATTAAAGTAAAAACAAACATGGTTTTGTGCAGAGGACAAAGAATTGGAAAGCTGAGATTCTGCCCTGGAAATATAACATCAGTTGACCCCCCTTTGAACTAGGGAAACATAAGCATATAAAATACAACTGGTGGTGGCCGGTGTGCTGGGTGCAGTAGGTGGGTCACCACCCGGTCTGACCCAGCCAGGAGCTTCGTCAGGCTGCTGCCTGCATCGCACATCACAACAACAACCTTGGATGACCTTGACTCTCCAGGCAAGCCCCAACACCACTGCTGCACACGTACAGGACAAAGGAGAGGTGGTAGTCTCCTCGCTTTGGGTTTTAAGGACCCAAAGCCGCCCTCAGCGAGGAGACTACCACCTCTTTTGAGTTTAACCAGGAAAGACAAAGTCCTGCAGATTGCTGTCATGCCTTTAAGCACCTAAACGCAGCTTAAGCACATGTTTTCCTGCTACCAGAACGGCATCGTTAGTAACCTGACTGAAGCCCATCTGCATGAGCTCTTTGTCTTAAATCATTTGGGTGGTGTGAGGCTGCCCCAGCTGCATCCACGGGAGCTCTGTACCACCGAGCTGAGTGATGTACTCACTGGGGAACCAGTTCCTTCACTGCTGGAGTAACTGCTCTCCAAACAGCCTCGCATACACATGTGAACTAAAAGGTTGCACCCGTAAAAGTGGAGCTTCGGCACTTCTCCCCTGCCCGAGACGTGGCTCCCCAGTCACCGTGATAGCCTACTAGAAAGCAGAGAGCCTTTGCTAAACCCACCCTGGTTCTTCTCCACCTAGCAAACAGCTCATTATTTTGATTCTGGGTTTTTTTCTGCCCAGGCCAACCGCGGAGCTGGCTGCGTGCGCAGAGCAGCAGGGGGAGCTCAGACATCCCATTTGGCTCTCTCCAAATGTCAGTCCTTCAGACCTTCTGAGCAATTAAACAAAATTTAGCATGAATCAATCATACAGACATGAGGGTGTAAAATAATGAAGATAGATGTTGTTTAAATCCTTATAAGAGTTCCTGCCTGAGTTAGATATCATCCTGAGTAGTATTAGATTATCCAAGTGACCTTAGAAGCGTTCAAGTGTCCACATCAGCACGTCGAGATAGGAGGGAGCATGCGGCGATGTGGAGCTCCGTTAGTTCATTTACCTCCTGGTTTTAGTCCCTTCTTTTTCAAGGTAACTCCTTCCCCCGAGCCCTGCTGGCATGTTCTGGATGCACGGAGGCAGAGCGCCGCAGCGAGCAGCACCAGCAGCCTGGCTGCAGCGACTGCCAGAGCAAGAGGAACGCTTGGTTCTCTGGGTTCTTCCTACAAGCGAAATAAATCTTTTGCTTTACGAGTGAAAATCCTTCTTAAAAAACTCTTCCCAGATGTGGGGCCAATAGATTTAGTTTCACTTAAAGTTCCTGAATCCGAAGGTCTATGCGGGGCTGGCTGCTCCCGCCTGTTTCCTCATCTGTGCTTTGCAGAGGAAACAGGTGGGTTTAAAGCCCTCTAAAGACACCAAAGTGGTTCTTTACAAAGTGACTTGCAAAGCAAAAATGAAAAAAAGATTATTTTTTTTCCCAGGGATTTTTGAGCATATGAAGCACATAAATAATCACATAAATGGCGCAAAGCAAAAAAAAAAAAANAAAAAAAAAAAAAAAAAGGTTTTAGTCTAAGTCAGCAATCCAAATGCAGCCTCCCCGCTCCCTGCTGCTTCGCCCCCACATCACAGTCTGGATTTCAAGGGGCTCTTCTGCTCAGTAGTGGCCAAAGCCAAGACCTCCAGTCCCTGTGAACTGCAGGAAGCTGGGTTGCAAACCTTGAGATGCAGGCAGGTGATGCCATTCAGACAGAACAAAACACGCAATGCGGTTTTTTGTTCAATAAGGACGAAAATAGGTAATATTGGAGAATACATACGGCAGCAACCTGTCAGGGCACTGAGGGCACTAAGGGGCCACACTACACCTGCCCGTGCTCCTGCTGCCGTAGGTCACCCCATCCCCTGCTGTTCCTGGCCAGGCTCCCTGCAGGGACCTGGCTGCCCCACCGTGCCCGGGGCTGTCCCCACCACAGCCCCACCTGGGGCTGGAGCTGTGCCCTGCTGGCGAGGGCATTGTCTGCTGGTTCCCCCACGGCTCCTGCTCAGCCTCCGCCTCTCCCTGCTCCCAGACACACGCAGGCTTGAAATGCTCCACGTGTTTTCCAGACCGACCGGACAGGTCTCCTGGAAGAGTGAGATGTCCATGTCATTTACAGATGCTTCCCTCTTCTGCTGTAGCTTAAATAAAATAAATAATGAAATAAAAAAATCTTGGCTCTTCTAAAACAATCCTGATCTGTATCTTCCACCTCTGGGAAGATGCGTACAGAATCAAGTAAGAAACTACACTGGCATCTTTCTTTCTTCCTGACCTGTGCCAAATGTGCAAGTGTTTTTGGAGCAGTAAGAGAAGAGCACTTGTGACTCTAGACCAAGTGGTTAAAGCCCTTGCTTTAGACAAGACTTTAAGTTGGGGTTTGCTCCGAAGTTCTATTATAAACTTTATAAATTATAAAGTTCTCTATAATTTTCATTGAGAAAGCTTTGTATTAGAAAAAGAAATGCCCCTGCAAGCAGCAACCAGGATTCAAGTCAGGGTCTGTAACGTTAACAGCTGAGCTCAGAATTTCTTTGTCCTTATGCTTTCCTGATCATGCAGCTCCTGCACCCGCCTGCCGAAAAACACGATCGGCTGTGGGTGCACACGCTGGTCGGGGCGAGTGGGGAAGAAAGCAGCGCTCAGAGGACAGCCTTGATTTTGGAGCGTGCTTCTCTGCACAGCTACGGGCCTTTTTGCACAGAGTTTTGCAGAGAGCTTGGCTTCAGGTGCACATTGCACATTGCACTGGGGACTCGGTTGTTTTGTCTTGAGCTGAAACAAAAGTGGCATAAAGTCAGCTTAATTTCTGTGATTTCACTAATGTGGTGGGAAAAGAGGAAACTGGCTTCTTCCTTGGAAGAAATGCTGATGCTCTTTCATAATTTCTATAATGACATTTGATATTATGGTGATGAGTGCCTTAGAAATACATATGATAATCATTATAATCAAGCACATGTGTCTGGAGAGTGTAATAGGTACATTCTATAAATTGGAAAATAAACATGTGCTAAGGAATGACTTCTAATATTAATTTCCATTTTTAGAAAGAAAGGTCCCACATCCAACTAGGGATTAAAGAGCCAAAACAGGACTTTGAACGGGATAGATGCCTAAATCCCAAATCACAGTCCACAGCCCTCCCGCCCAGTTGTTGCTAACCGTGAAGGCAACTAAGCTCACTCGGTGACTCAATATGCAAAGCGTTCAAGTTGCTCAGCCACCAAAAATTCTCTGTAAGTGCAGTANCCAGAGGTGCCTGCCGGGCTGCTGCTTCTCGCTGCCCCGCTCACACCAGCCCCCACCGCCCCAGGAGGGCTGGCGTTTCCGATACGCCGCTGCCGGCATTTTCCCCCCGGTGGTACTTGGCAGTTCCCTATTTGGTGCCTTGCTTTGGTTGATCCCTTTCTCTCTGAAGCTCCAAATCTTCTCTCTGTTAACCAGAACATCTAAACTGGGCTTCCAGCAGGGTAGGGGCTCTTAAGGAGTGGGGACTGCCCTGCTATGCAGGGTGTCACCTCCTTGCCTTTGGCGGGGGCTCTGTAAGCACAACCTGACTTTCCTCTGCTGCAGAAGCACAGTTTTGCTCCTCCAGTTAAATGCAGACATATAAATATGCCACCGCATATGCAATTTAGCAGTAAGTAATTGGAGGCCACTTGTAAAAACCAGTTAATAATTATCAGCAACAGCCCTTCCTCACCTCCACGCTACCGAAGCTTTGCACTGATGTAATGCCACAGCCAGCAGCAGAATTACTCCGGGACAAAAGTAGGGCAATGCTCTGCTGAATGAGGCACATCACATTCTTTCTGAATGGAATAAAAGCAAAATATCACTTTATGGACCTCTCAGGCAAGTCCAACAGCTGTTGTAAATCAGAGTAACCCCACTGGCTTCAGTGGATCTACTGCAATTTATAGCAGCTGGGAATCTGGCCTCGCGTTCCCCAGATAGGTACTGGATTTTACCATTAGCAGTTTAATCCTGTAAGTAGGGATTTATTACAGAAAGGAAAACATGAATAACTGTGAACAGAATGAACAATGTTATATTTTGAAACGAGTAAAAGAACAACACTAGAAGGTGCATAATAACTCTTGAAAACCAAAATGAATACAGCGAAGCCCGCGCAGCCAGGCACTGGGGTTATTTGGCCTCCTGAACCGTGGAATTTAACTCTACCAAAAAAACCTTGGCCCTTGACTGGAGTGCCGCTAAGATGAAAGAGACTGCGCCTCCACCACACTACACAGCCTATTGATTTTATAAGTCATCAATGTATATTGTCTGTCTATACTATTAACAGGACAAGCAGGAGGTGCACATAGTCATTTGACTGCATAAGCCAGTTGTCCCATGCTGTGCCCTATGGGAAGCCACTGATTCTTACACTTGGAGCAGGGACAATGCAACTTAATCAGACTGACAGGAAACAGGCAGCAATTACAGTGTGCAGCTACATCTGCTGGGTTCCACTTCACTGAAGGAAGAGTTATCTCAATTTTAATGTACATCCCTTTTTCATGTTTCATTTAACCTCTGCTGTATTATTAAACACATCAAAATATAATGACAGTCGTTAAAAAAGAAAAAGAGAACATTTTGGAAATTTTGGACTCTCCCCCTTTATCTGTAATTTAACGGTATCGGTTTTACTTTCCCACAACATTCTGCAGCAGTGGAAGTCTAATTTAATATATAGTTTTGTTTATTTTAAATAGCAAGTACAGACCCAATCCTACTTCTTGCAAAGTCAATGGCAAAATAACTACTGATTCACCGAAAGCAAGATGTGACCCGCTGATACTAAGTCTTATTAATTTAGACAGTGGAGTGAAGCCTTCCCAATAGTTTGCTCATTTTCACAAATTGTGTTGCTAACCTTGAAAGGCTCTTATTGTTAGCGTTTAACTGGCAAAGCAATAATTCTGAATTCTTAAAAGCATCTGTGTGAAAACTGGGGGAAGGGAAACAAAACCTGCCTCTTGAAAGATACTGGGAGCCAGAGCACAGAGTGCGAGGGACAGAGCCTTGTCCCTTGTGGGCTGAAGAGATAACCGAGGTGCTGTGCTGCGGCAGCCGGCTGCAGGCAGCCAGCATGGGAACCCACCTGAGCTCCACCGACCACCCCCAGCTCACGGGGAGCACGGCTGCGCTCACACAGCTCCCACGTCGCACCGAGGGCATTTATCAACTTAGGTCAGATACCTCCGTCCATACAAAGGATAAGATAGCAATGTCCTCATCTTAGCAGTAGATACAAAGCGTGACTCAGGAATTACTAGGCTGGAAATGGGACCAAAAATTTGGGGTCTCAGGTCTGTGTGAAATACCAAAAATCTTGGCTGTGGGGTTTGGTGCAGACAAGGTTAGGTCTATCCACGTGGCATCAGGCTGGAAGTGTTTTTCCTCATCTCCTAGCCAAGAGCTGGAGGGATTGGTAAAAATTCTGCACTCAACCATGTGCCTGAGTCTTTGAGGAGCACAGGTGATTCATCTCACCAGCCCACCTGGCTAGTGGGGAAAGAGGCGAGACTGGGGTGGTCCTCGCATCCCTGCAGTTCAGGAGAAGAACCACGTGGAATGGGAGCCCAAAGGTGGAGAACGGCTCCTTCAGTTCTCCCCACCCAGATTTTGCCCACCCATAGAATCTGCTCACAGCATGGCCTTAAGTAAATAACATCATTAAATATTTTTAATAAAGTACCTAAATTTGTTCCGGTATCTGCTAAGAACCTTCTTGTTGTTAATGATTTACTATTGTCAGTAAAAGTAGGCTTGAAGGCTTACTATATCCAATCTGCCTCAAACTTTCAGAAATATCCTTTCTGGTCAGATATTAATTTATTTCTTATTTTTATACAATGCTTCCAATAGATGTTAAATTCTTCATATTGCCGTACAACATATCTGCATAACATCTCTATTGTGCTGTTACTCTGATTTACTACCTGAGAGCTGCTATCAAGATTTAGCGCTTTTTTCCTCTACAGCTTATCATTAACTACCTCAATCATAACATTTCAGTTTTACCCAGGAGCACGTCTCCAGGCCTTTGAGACAGCCTGCTCTGCCCATGTCCAAAGCTGGCCGGGCAGGAGGTGCCTCTGAAATCAGAGCAGCGGGGTCATGTCAGTGCATCCCTACCCTGGAGCCATAAGCCCCGCGGTGAGGGGGGCTTCAGCAGCCCGAGCACCGCACTGTGCTGACACAGTTACGTGGCTCCAGGTGCAGAGCTATGGCTACTCGGCTACTCCTAGCTACTCTGCTACGGCTACTCGGCTACTCCTAGCTACTCTGCTACGGCTTTTAGCTTCCTTCGGCTGCTCCTCATGCTTTTGCTCAGGTTGGTTCTTCATTCTGCAGCCTAGCAAGCAACACTGTCTTATATCTGCTCCATCAGACTGTAATTTGTAAAGCCAACAAAAGAGCAAGTCAGCACTATCTCCTGAGTTTCCCAGTGTCATCTTTTATCAGTGTGTATCTTCTAGATCCAGCCAACATCGCCTGTAATCACTCCTGTGCTTGTGAGAAATCTTACTACAACCAACTCCTCCGGGTCAGCGGGGCATTTACACGCCTCCAGCGTGACAGCGTACACTGGTCTTTGCAGAAGCAAAGCCTCCTGCGGTAAGCTCTCTAGGTCCAAGGCTGAGTTTATTTGTGTAGAAAAGAACAAAACAAATTAGTATGATGATGCCATTGCACTAATTATTACTTCTTGGTAATAATCCTAGAATTGGATGCAGAATAATCCTACAGGAATATATTGTTATAATTTATTTATCTAATATTTTGTTCACTGAGGGAGGCATATGAGCTGAGCATCTTAAGTCAGATTCTCAACCGATTGTATCTATACTGAATTCAAAGGAAATCAAGTGATTTACATCACCGAAGGGTCTCACCCTCTGTTCTGCAGACACTCCTAGCAAGTCTTCCCACTGCAGAGACCACACAGTTCTTCAAGACCACCTCATCGCACGCAAATGTCTAAATTATTATGTGGGTAGCTCTGAGCAACAACAAAATCAATCCGCTTCAAACTGGTGAGCTTTCTTACCATAAAGGAGGGAAGCGTTTTGACAGATATTGGCATGAGAAGTCAGCACGGTTGCAAGTGAAGCTGCAGCCAAGAATGCAGTGCCATAAATAACTCTATGGCTACAGCTCGCGGTAGCTACAGCATGACCGCACCTTAGAAGGTAAGCCTGAGTTAGGGAAACCTTGTGAACAAAGGAAGCTCCCCAGAGTCCTGACCACCCGTCGGCCGGTACGCCCACAAGTCCCACCCACGAGGTGTTTGCCATGCGTACAAGGGAGTGGCCCAATGGTGCAGCTGACTTGGAGGTCTTGGGGGGCAGGTCTACACCTTAGCGGTGAGCAAGCTGGCCTCTTCATGGGGCTCCACATACTGCTAGGGACTTCGTTATCATCCCTCTGTAGAGGACCTTTAGAACTGGATTTATCCTAGTGAATGACTATCTAGTCCTAATGCTCTCGGTATGGTTGTAGACCTGCCGTGTTGTTACAATGATCGGAGGTTGAGGACCGTCCTGGTTGGAGGAAAGCTCCACCCTCCCTGACGGACAGACAGACGGGTACATGAGGCCGTGGCAGCACGGGCATAGTCGTCGATGCATTTTCCTGTTGTGCCTCACCCCGTGCCGCTTGTGGAGACACTTTCTGTGAACAGGGACATGGCAGCCAACAGGTGTGGCTTCCATGCAAGAAGATACAGGCTATGCTGTAAAATTTGCTGGGACTGGTACTCACTGCCTCAAGGTGCTCCACGTGGGAGAGGTTTCAAGGCCAGGGCATCCACCGCAGCCGGCAGAGTGCCCATGATGACAGGACACACTCCAGATCTCCTCCTCAGCGTGCCAGCTGGGGTACCCAGGGGGACCTCAGGGCACTCTTGGGGTTAGGCAGCATGGACCAGTTTGGCACTAAGGACACTAGTGCAGGGTAGGTCATAAACAAACATTGTGTATAACTGGCAGAGGGAATAAAGCAAGTGTTTACATGGAATATTGTGTTCTAAAATTTTGTTATGCAGTTGTGATAAATGCACAAGCACTTCTAGGCCTGGGGGTACGCTCAAAACCTCCGGGCTCTCACAAGCTGTGCAGCGCGCGGGCATTAGAACCCAGCACCGTCATGGTGATGACTTTCCTCCATTTACTGCTCTAACTATCAGGCAAGGCTTTCTGAAGAGCACGCAGAAAGCAACTCAGCAGCAGGTGAAATGCTGCAGCTGCACTGATGTAAATGTTCTCCTTTGTTGTGGAACCAAAACGTGCCAGGATTCATCGCGCAGGATGGCAGGTTTCCTCTCGCTGGAAACCAGCTTTTCTAACACTCATTTTATGCCTGAGCTTCCAGTCCATTTTCTCCAGCAATCTTTCACTGTTGCATTTAGTATGGAGCTGGACACGGCCTTTTCAAGAAGGGAGGGCATCACCAAAGTTTTCTCAATGTTTTTTATTTCTAGTTTTGGAGGCAGGTTTCTTCCCCCCTCCCGAAAGATGAGGATCCTTGCACGCACGGTGAAGCTTAAATGATATGTCCCCTAAGCCTCCAGGTTTATTACAAGTTACTTGGAGATGATTACAGCTCCCAAAAGTCTTACCTGGGTTACTAATAATGTCTGACCATTAAAAATTAGATCTGTTCTACCAGTTTAAATTAAGGGCATGAAGTTTGAGAAGAAGAAATAATTATCCATTCTGATTTGTTCTGTGTGTAAATACAAAGTGCTGCCTGCTGCCAAATTCTCCTTCCCTGAGAGGCACAGGACAACCTCCACCAGGACATAATTCTCACCTACTGCATGACTACCTACATTTTTTTGCCTGCAGCCTAGTTATGCAGCTAATTAAGAATCACTGGTGTACATGTGACAATCTAAAACTAGCTCGTCTAACATAAATTGAAAGTGTTAAACCAAGATGATACTTTCAAGCTGTAACCTAAACAAAATATATGAAAGCAACTACTCTGTCTGGAAAACAATGAAGAAACCAACCGGAGGGGGTAATCAGCATTTGAGGAGTCTTTAATCTAACAAGGACATCTTAAGTGAAGTTGCCTGAAAAAAAGGTTATGTGCAATTGCCAAACACCTACCCATATTCAGAGGATTCCTCTGAAGCACTGCATGTTAATTGGAAGGAAGTTGGAAAGCTTTCTATCAGGTTCCTATAATAAGCTTCATTAATATGGGGTACAGTGGTGTATTGCATATTAATAAAAAGCCAGCCTGTGATAATTAAAGGGTGAATAAGTTGAGAAATATATTGTGTACATGTGGTAGAAAGGTCTAACCTGGCACTCTCTGATATCCATGTGTTTATGAAAAAATACAGATAAGCAACCGTGCACCAATAAGAGATGCAAAGATGTAAGAGTCACCGAGGAAGGAGTGTCTCAGCTGGAGGCGTTGCGACAAAAGCAAACATCCTGCAGAAATGGACATGAGTAGTCCCATTTTCTTTGTGAGCGCAGGGCTAAAAGAGGTTGTCGGTTCGGACAAATGACCCCTAACTACTGCTGCTCAACTCTAAGAGCATAACTAAAAGAATCATTCTGTTGAGCAAGACCTTAGATTAGATATGAATTATTCCATTTTCATTTCATTTAGTTTGATTTTCTCTCTATTTCCTATTTTCTAAATTAAATAAACCTTGCTTGATTTAAGATAATTTGCCTTTACTGACTATTACTTAAGGATAAGCATTGCAAAGCCATTCCACGAGAGAAGGAAAACAAAAACACTGAGATTTAGGGTTTAGTGAAACAAAAGTAGAGCAGATATCCGAGTGAAATACGTGATGAAAGGTGAGTTGTCTACACTTTGGCCTCAGCTGTTGTGAGTCCAAGGAGATTCTGGATAGAAAAGAAATAGGGGAAAATCTTAACATGAAGGTGCTCGCTACGGGTCCAAAACTGACCATGTACAACCATTACGTAATAGATCTCATTCAAGTATTTCCTCCCTTTCTCAACACTGATGTCACTGACACATTGTACCACTCCACACACATACCCGCTACTCATTTTACTGCCATCAAAGAAATAACAGAATTATTTCATATTTCCATCCTATGCACTGAAGAGACATTTGTGATTGCAATAACACTCACCCTCCAACTAAACAAAAATTTCCCAGGTATATTCTAGTGGCTGAGAGTTTTCTGCGGCACAAGGATGAACAAGAGGGCCGGGGAGGGAGTTACGTATGGACTGGTAGGAGTAACTCTGTGGTAGGAGGGGCAGCAGTTTTGGTGTAGGTGAAGATTCGGGCAACGGAGTGACAGCACTTGCTTCCATAGATGTACTGCTCTCCATGTGTGGAAGATGTGGAGAGTCCAGAAAACTCACTGCTGTGAGAGGGAGGTCTAAAAAAGGTCAGAGTTTGTATGTACAGTATGTAAATGGTTACTGAGAAGGCACGTTTATGGGGAAATAATCCCTTGAGGTGAGGAAGACAGAAGGGAATAATGGAGATTAAAATGGTCATCTCCGTGGGAGCTGTAGGTTCACAGGCTGCGAGAGACGTTTGCAGTCTCAATATGCTGTACATCTTTAAGAAATAAGCTGGCTTTGACCAATGCACAAGCTTTTCCAGTGGCTCTACAGACACTGTCGAGCTTCCTTTGCATATCTGACGCTTAAAAATTTTATAAGCTGAGCTACTCTTGTATTTACAGATACTACAGCAACAGGGACCCATAACCGGCAAATAGAGTTGGATGATACATCCTTTTTCTTAGGGGTTATGTGAAGAGATTATGGGCTTCAACAATTTCACTGTCTTGTTTTATTTCTACTTTATATTGCAGTTGCATCTGGAAATCAGAAAATTCAGTTTTAAAAGTAAGAGAGGGAGAGATAGGGGAGCAGAGGAGAGAGGAGAAAAGCAAGAAAAAAGAGATGAAATTGAGCAACTTAGGCTGGATGTGTTCAGTTGCTTATTTGGTTTGACCTAATCACAGAGATGTCCCCAAAACTATTAATATCTGAAAGCTGAATACAATTTTACTCCTTATTCTCTCATTACTTTTTACTGTTTCCAGAGAGATGGGCAGCAAAGCATCTTTCTGACATTGCACCCTCGACCCCATTAAAATCTTTAACAGATTAATGTCTATAGTCTCGTATCTCTTTAGTAGTTGCTAATCTATGCAAAGCAAATTGTTTTGGATTTACCTAGAACATCATTGCCCACCCTGTAATTTGTAACTGCTGTTTGCAGTGACAGAAACTCTTAATCACACTACAGGCTAGAGATATACCTTAAACTCATTAAAAGCAGCAAACTTTTTAAGGGCAAAACACCAGGAGCAGCTAACCACCTTGGCAACTCGATTCTGAACAGAATTTTTCCATGGGACAATTCTTTCCACGGATTATCATCCCTTGCACCACGCTACTTGCCTGGGAGAACAGCAATTCATTGGCTTGGATCCACCAGCTGCACCCATCTCCGTGCCCACTGCTCCCGCCTCTGCAGCATCCCACCGCACTGCTGGAGCGGGGCAGAGGGGGGCCGCACCGTGGGGCAGCACTCCCCAGCACCAACATCCCGCCTCCCGTCCCACAACAACTCACCGAACCCCCGGTAGGACAGCTCTCCTGGCCGTGGATCTGTCCTCAGGTCTGCCACCGTCGCCAGCACTGCGCAGCCTGAGCACCTTCTTCAGGAAAATCAGGACGTTCCACCTAGTACAGAGACATATCCATTTAGATCAAAATGTATCTGAGAACAATTTTTGCAGGAAGATGTTCCTTCATTCCCATCTGTGCATATCACAGTTTTAAATACCGCTTGCACTTTCCAAACTCTTGCTTCACCAGAAAAAATAGCCAGAGCAAACTACAAGAAAAAAAACAAAACCAAAAAACCCCAACAAAAAACCCAAATAAAAACGAGTAACAATAAAAAACAAAGAAACAAGGAAATGCTGAAGCAATCACTCCTCCTTATACATTTGTTTTGCTGACATACACAATAAATTGTAAGAGTTACCGAATAACCATTCAAGTTCAAATGATGTACACACATCTATAATCTTAGTTAGCTGCTGGCTGGCATACTTCAGGAATGCCACTGTGTCCTCCAGTGTAATTCTGTATCAATGACTTTTCCAAATAAATCTAGTTGCTGGTTTATATTAATGAACTGTCACAGTTCCCATTGTTTTCCCATGGTCTTGCAGCTGCATTCTTTCACAGGTGCTTGGCAAATTAAAATGATGCTGGTTTGGGGTTTCAGGCTGATACAAAATCACTCCTTCAGCAGATTGTTAGGGAGTTATTCATGCAAGAAACACATCTTTACTTTAGACAGCCTGCTTTCCTCCTTATCCCCCTCTTCCTTCACTGGCCCTTTGCATTTCTGATGCTTCCTGGCGATGAAATAAAAAGCAAGATTGCTTCTTGTTTCTACTTAGAGAATAACTCATTTGACAATAATAAGCTTGGAGTGGAAAGCGCGTCTTGACTCGGCCCTGTTATCCTGCTGTAAATCAAAAGCACTCCCAGTGAAACCGCCGCGCTGGGCCTCATGATGGAGTAAACTGGAGTAGCTGTGTTGTTTGAGTGGAGCTGGACTAGCTTACAGACTAGCCAAGGATCTGGCACAACCTGAATGGGTACAACTGGTAGGATAATCGGGCCAGTAATTTTGTTAATCTACTAAAAAAATAGAACAATAATGGTCATTATGAACGTTTAATTTTTAAAGCACAATTCAAAGTGAAATCTCAAAGCATTAGGAGTATTTATGACAGAACTCTTTGACCCTGATCCCGGGGAACAGCAAAGCCGGCAGCTTTCCCTGAAGTCAGCGGGAGATGTGGGTGCTACCACTTCTCAGCCCCAGTGCTCCCGTTACTCCAAGACAAACAGACTTTAACCGCCAATTACAAAGTTAGAGACATCTGACATTTCAGGCTGTCTCCATTTTTGGATGCAAAAGCTGTAACATTCTGCTAAGGACCTCATCTGATGGCAGGCACCTCCACTGATTTGCAGGATCTTTGTGTACTCAGCAGGGAGATGCTTTCTCGTGGTGGGTGACTGCAAGCAAGAACCAGCCTTGGGTGCTTTGAATTGCCAGCTGGAGGCATCTTAGCGTTTGCTGTTGACGCATATTAAGCCTAGGAATATCAGCTGTTTCATCTATGTCTTCAGACTAGACCTGCAAAGTCACAACCTACGAATCTCTTTGCTGTTGCGCCTTTCTCAGGGCAGAAGAGGAGAGCTGCCCTGAGGGCTCGCTGGCAGGCACGTGGCCGTGCCCCTTCCGAGCACAAACAGAACAAGAGGAAAGCTTGAGGTCAGCTCAACTAGATATTCAGCTGGTGTAAATCCGTGCAGCTTTCCCTGCCTCAAAAGGTGGTGCGCTGTATTCTCAGCCCTCGGGTAAGGCTGATCTCAAGGACGTGCAGAAAGGGTCACGGAGGAGCCTGCAGACTGCGCAGACCGATCCGTAGGAAATGTGCACACCAGCTGTGCCTCCGTGATTCCCCACCGAACCTGAAGGCTCACTGTTAAAGTCATGGGTGAGGATGAGATATTAAATATTTGCCATGAGGTTAAACAGTTGTTGAAATGATCCAGTAGGGCATCATTGGTTTTATTTAAAATATTTCACTTGTGACTCAATATTAACAATAACAATGAGAACATTTAATATGCAAGAACCTATTCATTTACGCTAGCCAGATGCAGTTTTGCTTTGTGTTTCCTCCCTCTAGTGCTTTTTTTTCCTAATCCCTCATTTCTTTTCAACCTTTTAAGCTCTCTCTCTAGTTTTACAGACAACACAATCAATGTATCTGAACAAGGCCCTAGAGTTCCTGCTGGGGAACAGGAGGTTATTATATTTTAGGGATAACTTCGTGCATTTCCATTACTCCTTCTAAACCAATTTTAAGATATTTATTTACATTTAGTGCATATTAAGCAGCAAAAGAACGTTGCACTGGAGATGATACACCCATCGCAATCAGTAGGTTCTGAGTTGTCAATTTTCAGATCTTCTGAACGAGTGCAGGGTGGAGGGAGATCTTGTGTCAATGCCCATTTTACTGTCTCATGTGTAGGAGGTGGCCCAGAGACAGTGCAGAAGCACGTCGGTATCTCTGATACTCTAGCGGGGGTGTCTGGAAGCACCGACCACAACTCTGCTGTAGGGTTATCATACCAGGGAACAGTAGGTCTGGGACAGTGTGGTCAGACTACATCCTTCTCTGCCTACTCCCTCTTCTGGACTCTCCTCACTTTCTGCTACATAGAGCTTTCTGGTTTCCTGAAGATCAATCACAGGACTTCACCCAACAGAAGGACCTCTCCTGCCACCTCACTGATCACACCGCTATGCAACACACTCTGGCAAGGGACAAGTTTCCTACAATTTCCCAGTCCCAATATTATTAATGATACAGGTTCCTAATGAAGAGACAACCTAAGGTAAATTACATGGATACATATGCTTTTGACTTTATAATTGGTTTATGCTGCAGGGCCCAACGTTGAATGCAAAATGCGTTCCATAAAATGCAAACCCATAAAACGTACTTGCCTCCAGACTCCATCTCCTAGGTCTGGTCCCAAAAGGACTGGGAGGCATGGGGGAACAGGTCAAAGCATGTTCATCTTGATGGAGTTATGGGAGAAAAGTGAAGGACATTTTATTTTTCAGAAAGGACAGCTTACACCAAAAAACCCAACACCCTGATCCTACTGGCTCTGATACCAACCAAGAGCTTTTAACCAACGTAAAACACGTCTCAGATCACACGGTGCACAGAACTGGAGCATAACGTACACCTTTTTCAGGTAGGGGTTTTGTGATCCAGGTTCATCTGATGCTGTAGGTTTGCCTGTTTTGCAAAAGAACACATGGGTACGGCAACGAAGGTTACAGGAAAACAACCTTACAGGGTTATGATGTGTAAGAAGAAAGTAGCGCAAGCAAAGATCTTGCAGAAAAGCAGCAGATGCTGAAGAATTGCGTCTCAGGATTCCTACGCTGTTACACTGAGTGCAGTGAAGGTGCAGAATGGCACTCAGACACTGCACGTGGTGATAGACAAGAAAGCCTAGGAAGATAAGTGTTACAATCAGCATGGGGATTTTGTTGATAGCAGTAAGATTATCTGTTACGGATCCTAGCTGTGAGAAACTGGGTACCCACTGGAGACGCACGTGGCAAGAACTCACTTAAAAAAGCAGCAGGTGATAGAATAAGAGAGCACAGAACCATCACCGGCTGTGGCAAATGGCACTGTAGCGTACACCAGAGAAAGATGGAAAGTAGAAGACTGGAAGATTTTCTGAGGTTAATATCCTAGGCAGTTCATATTCTCCTGAGTCGCGTCCGCTCAGTGAAACCTTACAAGTTGCATTACTTGAGTTCAAACACCGATTTCACCCGCCACCTTGATTTGTCAAAAGCCAGCATTCAACAGTGCTGTGCTTGCTGCTTCACTCATCTTTATGAACTGATTTCTTTCTAATGGATCAGCAGGACTGTTTTTTCTTAAAGACCTCACCTGTAGCAAATTTAAACTAAACCTGGCCCGCAGCTATCAAACTCACACCAACTGGTGCAGACTGGCTGCTCCACTGCCCCCAGCTCACACAATGCAACTTACTTGGGTTTTATTCTTCCTCTCAAAATTGTTATTTCTGAGCATGACAAAGTTCAGCTCATTGTGTTTTATATCTGTAAAAAATGGCATATGATAACCCTATTTCTTGCAAAAATTTAGAACGGGTTTGAACCTTAAATATGACTGCTCTTTTTAAAGATTCCAGAGGGCCCTATTAGCTATATCACATTAGCTCTCAATGCAGAACTCTTAAAGGACATCCAAAAATTTGTCTAGCTTATTTTTAAAAGAGAATGAGAGAATCTTTATTTAAAAAATCCTAAAGCTGCAATATTACTGCAACTCTGCCACGTTAAAAGGATGATGTCAGGTAGTTTAGTTTAAAATTTAACTTTTTATCAAAACCAAAACATTCTACAAAAGCCAAACCCGAGTTCAGTCTCTATGTGTGACAGTCTTTTCTGGATGTCTTTCCCCTAAACCTTGCCTCATCAGAAAAGTTGCCCAGTTAAGGACAAGAAAAGACTTTGGAATTTGATCTCATTTTTAATACAAATGTCTTCATGCTTTTTAGGAAACATTGCTTAGAATAACGTTTACATTGGATTTAACCACGGCTCTGCAATGCAATATTAGCCCACAGAGGGCTTGCTACTGGTTTGTGCAGAAATGACAAGTTGCGGGGTGTTTCACCTCTTTCTTGCCAGCTGCATTACAAGATGCTAACTTTAAGCATATGAAAGTCTTATTTCCAGCCTCCAAGCAGAGAGGCAAGTCCAGAGAGGTGCTGTGCACCTGCAGCTCCTACACAATTTGCTCTAATCAGGTTATTCTCCCTCTCCTGGGTGCTTACAGGCAGCCTGTTATCTTAGCAGTTGGGTATTTCAGTTCAAATCCTAATGCTCCCTGTTATTGCAGTCAAATAACTCCAGCCCCATGCCACTGGCAGGGTGTGCTGAAGCTTAGATACTTGCCCAAGACCACAGCAGACGTCAGTAAGGGAGCACAGGTTTGACCCAAGACTTGTCAGAGCTTAGCCACTGTCCATCCTTTCCCTCTTTCTGGAAGCCAGTGAGTTCCTGTTGGTGGTTGAACCATGGCAGCATTACCAAAATACACACGCCAACCCTTAGACTTTTTCCAGATAAGAAAATTCAGCAAACACAGCAGTAACATGCTTGGGCTTGATTTCGTGCCCTTTGTAAGAAATATTTCTTCCTGATATGCTGGCTTATTTGTGCATCATGCTATCCTGCCTTTTCCCTTCGGCCCAGGGTGAGGTATTGGGTCCACTCAGTGGTTTTTGCTGAGATGTCTTTGATGTGTTTTACACTTTCTCATCACCGGAGGAAGCTTCTCTCTCGCACTTCCTCACGCTGGACATTCGGGTTGAAAGGCACGGCACTTAGGATTTGGTCGTGAGTGAGGTGCAAAAAGTAAACAGATGTTATAAGAGAAGAAAACTAAATTAGATCATGGAACTTCAGGATTGTTTCATTTGGAGTCACAGCTGGGAAGTTGTTAGGAACAGAAATAAGGACAAGTATTTTCTTTAACTATCTTATTTGCAACCTGAGAAAACTTGCCTGAGCTCATCTTAAAATTGTGCAGCTACAAAGTCACCTCTCAGCCACCTTCTCGTTCACCTTTTCTGAGACTGTCAAACCTGCCAAACACTGTCATTGGGCTGTGAGCTACAAGTTTAAGAACACCTTTATAGTCCGCAGAGATATGTGGGTGTAAGATGGCCAAACATAGGTGTCTACACTAGGGTGAGCAGAGACACGTACCTCACATGTAAACATCTAAAGTGCAGACAGCCTAAATTTAGATATCTGAGTCAACAGTAAATCTTTCCTGCAGTGATAAGAAGCACTTCATCGGGATCCAAGACCAACAGAGGTTTGATGCTAGAAAACTCATGCCGCTATGGGTTTTATGCTCTTTGTATTACTGTTTCCTTTCCAAATTCAGGAAGATGAAAGTTAAGCTGTTCCTAGGTCTGTGCAGTAATTGCACAGTGGAATATAAACCAGCTGCCCTTATAACTTGCGAATAAAAATAACAACAGAGCCAGGGAATTCAGATCTCTCAGTTCAGCGGGAGTCAATCCACTAAGCCTGCTATGACTCCACTCTCTCAACAGAAATATCATGGCGTATGAGTTGACTTGCATGAAGACCTTGTTCTTATTCATTGTTCCTGATTACTTGTTGAGTGATGCCAGGTTGATAAATTGCATTCGAAACATAATCTACAACTGACCAGCTCTTCTTGGGCAGGGTACGTTTCCAGATAAGCCACACCATCGATTGTGACTGTTAGATGCTACACCTCAAAACTTCAGCAGTAGGTTGGAGAGTGGATGAAAAAATATTTTTGTAAATATAAAGCAGAAGGTACTAGACTGACTGTTTCTTGGCAAAGGAGATGCAGACTGACTGCCTGTGCCCACACAAGAGGCTGGAAACCAGTAACGGCTGGCTTCAAATGAGAGCAATTCATGTTCTCACTTGGTTAGAGAAGCTTACATTTTCACTGGTTGGGGACCACTAAACCCGTGCGATGATCTGGACTGAGATTAGAGCAGGTTATTTTAGATAAAATAAACCATAATTTCTGGGATGATATCAACCAAAAATATTATGCCAGCTCCTTTGCCAGAAGCATAACATAATTCTGAGATCTGCTGTTCCTTGCTCAACAGTTTCCAGGCTCTTTGCGTTAAGCATTCACGCATCAATCATTCCCTTACTGCCCCTTCCTAGCTGCCATAAGCATCCTGCATTCCTTTATAACTCCATTTATTACAGAAAATCTGTAGGGAGCAAAGGCTGCTGCTTCCTTCTGTAATCTTTCTACACTGGTACTGTTAAAACTCCAGAAATCTCCATGGGAACATGACTTTGATTTGGATGTTGGGTTCCCTTTCTTCACTGTTCCCAATGGGAGTCGATGGCCCTGCACCCAGGAGCACACCCTGGTGATGCGCAGTGCTGCCATAAAACTTTGCAACAAGCAGGTTCATGCTCAGGGTAGGTGTCAGCAGGTCCTCAGGGCCGGGCTGCTGAGAGGGCAGAGCGGTGCTCTTCCCTTCCCCGCTCACATGGATGCACACCCCAGTGCGCACCAAAGCTGGAATCAAGACCCTACGCAAAAATGTGGACGGTATATCTAAACTGTGCTCTGTTAAATGCAGTCCTTCATTAATAACTTTTCTTGCAGTTTAAAGTGAAATTAAATGAGCCTTTCAAAACCCATCATTCAATAAATTCAGCACTATTATATATATTTTTGCTAAGCAAAATATTAAAAATAATTTTACTGGGGAATCATGCCGCTATAAACATTTCAAGCCCTGAATGACTTCCTCCCTCTTCTGCCAAACGACACACAGTTAAACAACATGATGTAAAAAAGAGTCAAATGTTCTGGATCTTCTCATTTTTCTCAAATTGGAATGCTGAAGATGTACAAGTTCTTTTCCACAGCCACGAAGGCAAGAACACTACTTTCCTTCTATGCAATAGTCTCAGGCAATAACGCCCTTCAGTCCCTAGAGCTCGTTGGGACATTAGATAAATGGAATCTCTTTTGATTAATAACAGTTTTGTCAATATCCATCATCTGTGAACATATACAGAGGAAGAGGTCAGGAGAAGGCAAAGTATCAGCCCTTCCTTTCCGTTGTTAATATTCGTGGAATTCAATAACAGTAAAAGAAACAATTATGTGGACAATTATTTCAGTGTTTCCTTTTACAGCAATATAAAAGGTACAAAATGAACATTTTTGTATGATATACTATATTCACTCTGATAGTATTCTGATGTTTTCAATTACTCTTGTTTCCAAGATTACATTGCACAGATAAAATAGTCATCTTGGAACATTAAAAAACAAAACAAAAACCATCATTCTCCATTTATGTAAATTTTATTCTTCACAATTATAATGAAGGCCACATAGAGAAGTTGGTGCATTTGCAACATCATTCTATTCATGCCTTCATTTTTTAGGCTTGATTGTTCAAAACTCCACTGAATAATTGAATGAATAGATGATAGCACACACGAATATTTTCTTTTAAATAAGACATTTAATTATTATGTTTTATATAATGTGAAAAATTAAAGTCACTTAGAAACAGCTTCAAAAAAAAAAAGGCTTTTTTAAAAATGTGGGATTTGTTCAAGATTATTTATTTTGGGTGAATGAGTTTTGTAAAAGTGCCCAAGTGATTTAGGAGCTTAAATCCAGGAATAAGCCAATGAAAGCAGAGCTGTTAAGATACCTAAGTACCTTTGCAAAACGTATTTTAAATAATGTTGAACGAGCAAAGATTGAGAAGAAGACAGATTTGTCTAGAAAGTAAATAGTTTGTCCATTAATTACAAGATATTTTACGTGAAAAGTGAATGAATATATATACACACCTGAATTTTTTTTTAAATGTCATGCGTATTACAGTTTTTATTATGCTTAACTTCTTGTGCATAATTGAAAGAGGATCTTAGGAAAAGAATGTTTTTGCATAAAGCAAAACAAGATACAGAAGTAGCCAAATGAAGGCTCACCAAGGAAATAGAAAAGAAGGTATTATTTGCAGGGAGACCTACTTTATGGCCTCAGCTAAGGACTTGCAAGGTCTAAACCTAGGATGAAGGGAATACCACAGTCTACGTTACCATGTTGAGGAGAAAGCAGTAGCAGAAGGGCCACTGCCAGGGACAGGCAGAGGAGCATCCTACGGAGGTGTAATTTGTTTCTCTGTGCACACAGAAGATATTTGGGCTGAGTGGCATTAGTCAAGATTTGCCAAAAGGAGGTGAGCGCCAGTCACCTGAACTTTCTTACCCTTTCTCCATGACAGTTAGTGAACAAGGGCAGTTTTGTTCAGAAGAAGTTGCTTTACAGTCATTTTATTGACTCATTAAGGTCGAGGCCCTATATATAAAAATACTTTACTGGTGCCAAATACAGCTGGGTAAGCTCTGGTGAAACGCTCAGGAAGCAGAGAGCCGGTGCAGAAGAACTTGTGCCCAGGATACCCGACCCTGTGACAGAAGCGAGGGGCGCAGGACTGAAGCGGGCGAAGGTGCAGCGTGTCCCCTGCCCTCCCTCCAGCTCTGCCTGGCCGGCAGGGTCCCACCCCGCGCCCTGCCACGGCAAGCCGGCAGCAACCAACCCGGGAGCAGCGAGCCAACTCCGTCGCCAGCCTACCTCTTCCTAGCAGTGAAGTCACAATGGAGATTAATTTAACTCAATATGTTCTGGTCTATTATTTCAGTAATTGTTAGGTTTTACCGAGTGATCTGGCCCTCAGATTTGCTTGGATTGTGTTCTCCTTTGCGCGTACGGTTCCTGCTCAGCAATAGCCAGACTGAGAGCTCTGTTTGTGTCCTATCTCTTTTTTTCAGAAGAGCTACTTTTAAAACCTGGTGCTGACTGAATTTCTAATCCTTAAAACATTTGCAGAAATAGAGATTTCATCCCACACAATGGATTATCCGAAAGAAAAAGAAATATTGGCACAAATATCACTCTGGCTGGGGTTTGTTCTACAGCAAAGCAAATAATCTGAAAGAACAGAAGAAGTCTGGTGGCCTGACTCCCATGTGTAGGTAGCACTGATGAGTAACTTCAAATTTCTATCTGCAATACTTAACTGTAACTTCAGCGAGTCATCTCGTGCCTTAAATAGACCAGAAAGCTTTTCATTACAGCATGAAGATATTTCAGCTTTTGAAAGCTGAGTCTCCTTTCAGGAAACTGTAAGTAAATTTTACAGCCTTCAACTTCACTATGGTCTGGAAAATCTGACCATTTTCATGTATCTCTCTTGTGTGTTTTGTACTCCTTCACCCCAGGTGAGCAAAGGTTTTTCCGTGAGGCCTGGACACTCAGGTTTATCGTGTTCCAACATCATTCCTTGTGCTCGCAGCCACAGGATTGGGTGCTCAGGATCCTTCCGGACCCGGATGCCTTGGAAGTTGCCATGGGCTACCACCAGCCATTTGATCTAGGACAACCACAGACCTCAGAATCGGCATCTGTGCCAAATGCCCTCTGGGCTCCATGGAAGAAACAATACGGCAGGTTCGGCTGAAGCCACCCCAGTCAGAGCTCAGCCTGACTGCAACCACAAGGGCTTTGGTACGTTGTGTGTGCGAGGGGCAGGAAGCTTTGAGATGCAGCAGAGCGTGATCCAGTGTGAAAGACAAGTGTTAAAGCACAGACCTGCTCTTGAGCCAAAGAACTAGGGGCATCTGAACAAACCAAGACTTTAGAACATTCTTACGTGAACAAAAGGACAGTGCACCTGACCAGTATTGCCTATTATTAAGAGTATTTGATACAGCCAGAAAAAAAACAAACTTTGGGGCACAAAGCATTCGTGCCATTGTGAAACAGAAGCAGGAAATTTCTGGCTAAGTACAGGTGGAACACTTGTGCGGAGTTCAACTTAATGTGTTCTTCAGTTAGCCAGTTGGAGGGAAAAATGTAATTAGCATCTGCTGAACAAAAAGGATTGTTAGCAGAGAAAGAGGTGGTAAGACCCTATGGGATATGATACAGTTTTGTATTTTCAATATTGAAATCTGTGGTTTGTCAAAAAATACAAGTGCTCAGAACAGTAAAATGAATTACGTCTAATCTCATAATATATAACATAGGGGCAAAAGGGCATTAGTTATACCAGTCATTGTCACACTTACTTCAAGAAGAATTTGAAACTGAAGTTCTAAAGGTAAAGTATAAGTTGTAAAATTAATTTAATTTTAGCAATTGAAATTTTGAAGTTTAATTTCTAAGAATCTCCTCAGTTGACAACACCAGGACTAGAGGCTGATACAAGTAATGCAGACGTCAAAGGCGGGTCTCCTAGCTCAAGTGTGGTGCTCTAAGGTTTTGTATTTAATCTTCACAGGTAGCCCACCCCGAGCCATCATGTCACAGCTTACCGGTGTGTTACAAGTTAGGAGCAGCGATTTTCTATGCAACCCAAACATAAGGTAAAACTTGAAGACTGACAATTAAGGAGCAATTAACCTGTTTTTCATGTATTAAATCATTCACCAAAGAAAGCCACAGTCTTATTACTGTAACAACATTGTATTGTTATCAATTTAAAAACTGAGAAACAAACAAAAAAAATCCTTGTTTGGAAAATCACTAAATAAAGCACAGAATCTTCCTTTCCTTTACATCACTTTACACAGATAAAAATAATATGAGGTTTTTGGAAGCTTCAAACAACAGCATGTCACTGAACTTCTAAAGGTAATGCAATGACATGTCAATGAAATGTAATTGCATGTTTCACTGCATCTCACAGAGAAAATGGTCTAAATGATTTCATGTTTTATATGCTGAATCTACTACAATACCACCACCGTTGCCTGGAGCCCTTGGCATGTGGCTGACATGTCCAGAACCTTGTTGTTCCCTCACAGCCATCCTTCTGTCTTCATTGTTTTAAACATTCCAGACATTTAATTTGTACCCAGTGCTATCAAAATCTCTTTCTTTGCCCTTGCAGGTCTAGGAAAGGCAAGGTAACAAGGAAAGGTAGTATGCTTTTTTAATTCAGACAGCGCACAGAGTTGACAAAAAACCAACATACCTTTGAACAAAATCTCTTTACCACATCCTTTCCTTACGGATACATACTTATTACTAAAGCAGAGAAGAAAGTGAAATGCCAAAGCTGGTGAAAGGACTATGTTACCGAAAGCTTGACAACTGTTACCAGTTATCTGTTGGCCTAACAAAAGACACTGCGGTCTACAGCCCCGGCAGTCCTGCTTCTCCTTTTCCCTGACACAGTCAGGGCTTCAGCACTGCTGTGAAATGGCATTACTCTTCTATGGGTGATATTGTGGCATCTCACTGTTTATACCTGTAGGAAAAAAATGTAATGGGTAGGGTACTGGGAAAGAGGACTTTCTATCCTGAGTCATAGCTAGGGTAAGCTTTTACAGGATGCTCTCTGTTGTAGGCTGTCCAGAGCCAGGAACAGTATGATGCAGTGAGCTTCTTGCTACACATCTATCGAAGTGTGCAAGCTTGAACTTTCTAGAGACTCAGAGCGCTTTCCTTTAGATCACAGCTGAAGTTACCGCTACCAAAAAGAGTATGTCTGCAATCCACACGGAGATAAAGAAAAATACATTTTGTCAGAGGAGTTTCTTTCAATACTGAAGTCATAGGAAGGAAAGAGGGCATAGTTCCTGAGGCAGAGCCTAAAAATAGAAATTTAGGTTTTGCCTCCAAAAGAGCACTAAATACATGTTTAATTTTAACCACATGTGTGTTCCCATCTTGATTCAACACAGTGTTTAAGCATGAAGCACATGCTTAACCGGCATTTAAAAATACACCCTTAGAGTTAAGCACATACGTGTGTGCTTAAAACCACAGAGATAAAACCACTCATGTCCCTACTTCTGAGCATATATTTAAGTGTCTTCTTGTCATTGTGCATTCAAAAATTGAGTGCTTTGATACAGTAAAGGCTGCTCTACTGCTATGGAAAGCACTGCAGTGGTCCAAAGACATCTGCCGAGAGCGCTTGTTTCATTGCAATCCTCTGAGTAAAGCCTGGGGTGTGGAAAATAGATGGAAGGAAGTAAGCATCTGGTTTCATACTGAATGTGTTCTTACAAGAAGATAGATTTTTTCCCAACTTCAGATCCTGAAAAGAAGGCATATGAAAGAAAAAAACTCAATGCAAAAGCCAACTGTGAGAGCAAAGAGTTCAAAAGAGCAGAGGAGGCATTTTGTTAGGAAAGGGGAACAAGGTAGGAGATCCACCCAGAACTCGCGGCTGTAATAACACCTTGTTTGATGGGATCTCTGAGAATTTGGGGTGATTTTTTGCAGTGACAGCGGACACTATGCAAAGTGTGAGATAGAAAGCTCAGCAAAGACCCAGAGAGTCACTGTTTTATCGGAAGGGATGGTGATATTGGTAACCGACGATGAGGATGTCGAATTTGACAGTGATAAGCTCCTGAGTGGATGTGAAATTTAAACCAAAAAGAGTTTGCAGGGTGAGGCTGCAGAGTGTATTCTCACCCTGTAGAGTGACAATATAATCCTCCTGCCTTGCATATTCGTCCACATGACACAATAGTGGGACAGCTTCCAAGGTACTTATTAGCCAAAAGTGTGAATGTTGGCCAGATGGTTTCTTTGGATTCTGAATAGTCAAGAGGATCAGACCTGTGATTTATTGTGGGTTCGGTAAGATATGCAGCTACAATAGGCTTTGCTGCTGTTGTTTGGTCAGCTATGGTTGCACGTTCATGCTGCTCTTGCTTTACTAAATCCAGATGCCTTGGGTGAAGTGGTGGACTTACCAGAAGCCAAAACAGCAGTAGCCAAAGACAGCTGAACAGATTGTCTTGCAGTTCTTTGAACTGTCTCATTGGTCATTTGAATATCTACTGCCAAATTTGATATAGCATCTTCCTTTATGTCATTAGCAAGAATGGTTAGTTTAAATTAAGAATCCAGAAAAGAGCCCTAAATGTATTTCCTGAAAGCTGGGGTGTGGACTCTGGGTAGTTCTTCCCCAAATATTTCGGCATCCATGGAAAGACTCCTTGAGGATTTTACTTTCTCTTTACACGAAGTTTTTTAATTAACTGTAGCAGAATGAAAAATCCTACTTTTATAATATATCTCACTGGTTTACATACATGTTTAATACTTATCTCTATGTTCACACTTTCAAAAAACATTTACAAAGCTGTCCAACAGTCCTTTTTTCTTCTCAGTTCACTTCACTGATTTATTCCCCACTACTTGCTTTTACTGACCAAACTCTCTGAAATGTAGAAGTCACTAAAATTTTCTGACCAGCTTCATATTAGGAAACACACTAAAGTTTGTTTAGCATTCCATGAAGTGCTCCAGTTTTCCATCAAGTACTAAAAGATATTTTATTGCTTTTGATAATATTGAAAATATGATGTGAAAGATGTACATATATTTACTCTTTCAACATATATATTTCATCTTCTGTATTTATTCTATGATTATGCAAACACTGCAACAAATAAGTGCATAGAAAGTACATGCGAACTGCTGAAATTCTAAACTAGCAGCATTTGCAAGCCAGCGGACACCCACATTTCACAGCTGTGGATTGCCACTTGCACTACAGGGCCCAAAAGAGCAGAAATTATCAGGGATAATTTACAGGAAACAAGCTACAAACCCAGCTAAATCCCACTCCGGTCAAAGTTCGATTGAATATGGTGGTTTGCTGCTACAGTTTTTCAAACTATCCCCCCATAAAATCAGCTCAAATTTACTGAAATTGCCAAGATGAGACCAGCCCCCCATGACAAAGAGAAACTATTCTACTAACATCAACAAGCTCAATTTAAACTTTCTGCATGGTTGCAGAATCTTTACAACAACCTGTTTGAATAGTGCTTCTATTTTCCTATATTTTTAATCTCTGAAATAAATTTTCTTTTAACAGGCTTTCCCTTGTAATTCTATGAGAAGTTACTGCTACTTTTTTCCTTTAACCACCTTTAATTTCCAGTGGTAACCTCATGACAAATTACTAATCTATCACTGTAATGAACTCCTGGAAGTCTTCCATTGCTTTCAACTATGTTCTAAAATTTCTAGGGAAAATCCATTTATAATGAAGGAACGCATGTTCCAGATAAATTCTTCTATTTTATTTCATATTTTTGTTGCACTACATAAAAATCTGACAGTCCCTGCTCACCTAAATTCATTATGTGAACTGGAAAACATGCACATTTTACGCAGTGGGTTCCCTGCTTCCTCCATCGACAGAACACTATAACGATCATTATTCTAACAACTCTCGCAGTTTTTGAATGAGTATCTCATGTACCCCACCTGCAATTTCAGATGTGCTACTAATTTTAACTGGTTATAGATATTAGTATATATAAATATACATATATCTCTCAAAATCTATGTAATATGTACACATACAGCTCTCTCTCCATAAATAAATGGCTACGTGCATCCAATGTCATCTTTCCTCTTTATGAGTGGAAGAACAAAGACCTGCTTCCAACTTTAGTTTAATATGGAATTTGGTTCTCTCCAAAACATTGAAACTAGTTTGCCGTGAAAATTAATTCTAGTAGAGTTTCCTTGCTCCTATTCATCCCAAATAATCATCAACTTCATTTTTACCAAACGCTAATAGATTTTTTAGCAGTTTTCACATAGCTATTCGCTTTGTTTTCCCCTGCTGATACGTCACTCCACCTAACGTAACCAAACCTCTGATGACCATGCCAGACAAAAGACCGGTAAAATTATGAGCTGATCGATGGCAAAGCAGACCTTCTCCTAGATCTAGAAATAACATACCTGTGTCTCCCATTCACAGTATTTAGATCAAAGGTAAGATTTTATGTTCAAGCTCTTTGTTAAGCAGAAATACATGTTGGGTTTTTTTAAAAAAAAATTAGATTATGTCCTAGGCTGTTCCCAGAAAACTCTGTTGCACTTGAAACAAAGGTTGAAATTTCTATCATGCACCGCGTGGTCTAATAAAAGGAGCTTAATATGGAAATGAAACAAATCTAGCATTAGAAAAATAAGCAGAATCAAAATCCATTTAACTGAAACCTGAAGCTCTTTATATTTAAATCATAATACACTTACAGTAGCAGTTTCACTAAAAACTGTCCTTGTCAGAGATAGCCCTTTATTCTTTCTTCTATATTGCTTGTCAAGTAGCTAATTCAAGTAGCTAATTGTGAAAATAACTAATCCAACCACCATGTATTCCTCCAATTATTTGGTTCTTCATCCCTTTTCTATTCTTATTCCCATGTATTTTTACATCATCTTTTAATTAGATTATAAGGACAAGCAATGTATGTCAGCACACAGTATCCAAACTCAAGAATGTCTGATGATCTTCTATGCATCTGGGCTCAATAATAAAAATCATA
Organism: Himantopus leucocephalus; assembly: GCA_003993805.1. Lineage (NCBI taxonomy): Eukaryota > Metazoa > Chordata > Aves > Charadriiformes > Recurvirostridae > Himantopus > Himantopus leucocephalus. Next base: position 773,849 of record RSEF01000031.1, read on the forward strand.
TATAATAATAATAACAATATGTTATTTTTATATATATTTTTATATATATAGTAATAATAACAACTATTTTCCATCATTAATGTAGAGACTTCAAAGAATACTCAATATGTTAAAAAATACCATTTGGGTGAATAGGCTATTAAATCTCATAGACTCTCTAAAAAGGTCCCTCCACATGATATACGAGCCAAGAAAATGCCATCTATCTTGCCATTTTTTAAGCAGGCTTTATAAAATGTTGTGAACTTTCCCCTGGGCCTTAGATACTTTAAAATAATTTTTCATGTAAAAATTATGATGGTGGAGACTCACGTGTAAAAGAGGAGTATTAGACAGAAGACAGTTCTGGTTGTCATAGTCTGACTTCAGCTGGGCAAAACTGGATATAAAAACTCTTGCAGACCTTCTCAAAATTATTTGGTGGTTTACTTCACATTAAGGGAAAAAAAGCTAAGCAGCTATTTTTATGATACTTGGCCTTGAGTGTAAACATATCACCTCCAATGAATTAGCCATCACTAAGGTTTTTAATCACTTAGTCATTCAGCAGCTGCACGCTTGTATTCTTTCATGAAGAGTGTCACTTTGAAAGAAGTTTCCTATTTTTGCAAGTGAAGAACAAGCATGTTTGATTTCAACAAAAACGAGTAACTAAATGATTCTTGTTTGATTAAATTCTAGGAAGAAAGAATATAAAATCTCCAAATGGATATATTTTCTTTAGCGTTCTTCCATTATTGATTGAGCAGATTTGTTCCTGTGTGAATTGTGACACTTGTCCCATGTCTCTGAAGACATTATCTGCAGCACGTCAGCACCACCCAGTAACCGTGGGTTTAGAGCTGCCAATGGCCTGAGCCCGGGCTCCGTATGCTAACTCTTCTTCCAGTGCTTCTTTAGGATATTTTTTCTTGGTTGAAATGGTTCAGAAGACAGAGACAGATATCCGTTCTCTAGATACTGAGGAAAATGGTGACTGTTTGAAATACTGAAATAAATTCGTATTATATTTCCCATGACATTTGGGAAATGCCTGTAGATACTCCCATTGACTACCGGCACAAGATGCTAAAACCTTCCATGGCACTCTTTCCTGCCTTAGAGGTCAGTAAGATTCAACTTCCTAGTGCCTCCTAGAAAGACGTCCATAATATCTAATTCAGTAAATCACGGAATCACGGAATCACGGAATTTTCAGAGTTGGAAGGGACCTCTAGAGATCATCTAGTCCAACTCCCCTGCCAAAGCAGGATTGCCTAGAGCACATTACTCAGGACTGCATCCAGGCGAGACTTGAAGATCTCCAGAGAAGGGGACTCCACAACCTCCCTGGGCAGCCTGTTCCAGTGCTCTGTCACCCTGACCGCAAAGAAGTTTTTCCGTATATTTGAACGGAACCTCCTATGTTCCAGCTTGTGCCCATTGCCCCTCGTCCTGTCAATTTGCTAGAATGAACTAAAAAACTTCCAAATCTTAAGTTTCTATTCAAATGTCATCATTTACGTGAAAAAGATGTTTGAACCAAGAGCCATATGACTTGCAGAATTTGCAAGCTTTGTCCTACCTTTGCACAGATAAAAATATTAGTTCAATGCCAAAAATACAGACAAAACTGCTAATGAGAATAAGGTCAGAGAAATTAAAATGATCGCATCTGAGATGGAAGCAGTACTCAAAAACTTTAATGTGCTCAATCTGGGGATGATCTCCAGCCCAGATGACTTAAAGAGCTGGCACCANTAATGAGAATAAGGTCAGAGAAATTAAAATGATCGCATCTGAGACGGAAGCAGTACTCAAAAACTTTAATGTGCTCAATCTGGGGTTGATCTCCAGCCCAGATGACTTAAAGAGCTGGCACCATAAATTATCAGGCTATCAAACGGGTAGCACAAACATATTATTGAAGCATGGCGAATGTTGATACCTTTTAAGAAAAGCTTAACAGCCACCGAACCATTAGCTAGATTTTAATATACAAAGTTTAAGAACAAGTTTTGAAGAAAATAATTTGCACATGGACATAAGTGGGAGAATGACTTATGAAAGACAGATCATGTTAGACAAATCTAATGTTTTCCTCTGATAGGAAACCTTATGATTTTAGCAATCTAGACCTAGTGTGACTGGACTTTGGAAGTATTTGATAACCTAACACAGGAAAAATGTTAGTTAGCTTGAAAATATGATATTCAACTAACAAAAGAGCTGACTAAGTTTTCTGAATGTACTGGTTGAATATAACCCACAATATTCATCAAGGATCATTGCTGGAACTGATTTTACTGCTTATTTCAACAATGAACTCCATAGTAAGGGGAGGAGTACACTAATGAAATGTTCCAGTGACAAATTAAGGGAGGTAATGGCAATGACAGGAGCATCATACTAGAAGATCTGCACAACGAAGACTGAGGCAATAGAAAGAAGATTAGGTTTAATAATATATGATGAAAAATACACTTAGTGAGTGATTCACCTCATCAGACAGAAGTCATCCAGAAGCCAGGTTTCTAGTCAAATGCAGCTAGATAGGGAACCCGCCAGAGAGCAATTCTTCATAGCTTTTGTTGACACCTCTTTTAAAGCCAAGGATCCACACCTGGCCTGCTAAGATTAGGTAAGATGACTCTACCAGTTTGATAATCATAACAAAAAGGCTATAACCTGACAGGCATCAGTTAGAAATAATACAGGAGAATGATCTGGACATGTTACTCAATTGCAAGATAAATATCAGTTATCAATATGATATGGTTGTAAGAAATCAAAGTGATCCCAGGATGTGATCCAGGTTATTTCTAGCAGACGTAGGCAACCATTAATTGCACCGTACAAGATGCTACAAGGGCCGTATGTGGAAGGCTGTATGTAATTCCAGTCAACCTGTTCAGAAAAGATGGATTCAGGATGAAAAACAGGTAGGGAAAGGTGACTTAGAAGAGAATGGAGAATGTATCGTGCAAGGAACTTATCGTTTATCCTAGCGTGATTTCTATTACTATTCATAAACAAACTCAAGAAGCAAACACAAGAGAGAAGGCAGAACTTAAGTTACAGGATGACACTAATAACAAAAAATATAGTCAGGCTTATGTTTCCATGAGGAACGAAAAGACTTTTTTTTTATCAATCAAAGGACTGAAGCAGATTTCCGAAGAGAGCAATGCAGTAAAATTCCAGGTAGTTTTAAGACGATTCTTACACTTTATGGGAGAAAATACATGGTGTGTTTTTCTGACATAGTAGGAGTGATCAAGAAATTTGATCTTCCATATTTGAAATAAGAATTTAAAATAGAATTAAAACATTAGTTGCAATTTTGACATAAGAAAAATAAGGGCATTAAACATTTCCCAAAGCACATTGAGTTAAACTTTTCAAATACATCTTTCTATGAAAGGTTATGTTATGATGCTATCTCATCAAACTCAAAACTTCTTCCTCTACTTAGGAAATAGCATTTGCCTTCAAACATTATGATGGAGTTGTATTTGAACTGGTAATTCTGTTATCCATACAGTTGTATTTATGACTGCTCACAAATTCTAAACTAGAAGAAAGAACAGAAAAGAAACAAAACCCAAAGGAAGAAGAGTTTGTTTCATACATGTGCTATGGTGATTCAATTCAAAATCTAAAGAGAAATAACCTCCAGTGCCCTAACAAAGGGATTGGTTGGTCCTGCAAAATGACAGCACAGGCCAATCGTCACAGATGACACTCATCAGCACGCTGAATTCGTCCAGAAGCCTAGACACTTCACATACATTTTTGCTTGTGTGAAATGGACTTTTTAGGTGGCATGTCCCTTTCCAAACATCTCCCACCTTCACTTGTCTGCTTTGTGAGGAAAGCCATAGATTATATTGTTGCAAGTAGAACATTTTGCTGTACTTTAGTCCTTAAAACTAGATGACAAGCAGTAGACAATTTGTTTTACTGGCTCTTCACTAAGTTAGTCAGCTATGATACATCTCCAAATAACATTTCCCTATCATTTAATGAAAAAAAAATAATATTTTAGAAATGTTTCCAAGGGAAAAACATTTTTTCCAGATGCTGGTTCTTTCAGAAATATTAAAGATACCCGCTGAAACCTTTATAAGAAATTGCTTTATTGCACATTTTGTATTCTTAGCCAAGCTGTCATCACGACCTATGTATTTTCATAACTACCTACATATGCCCATTTACTTGACTGAAGTAAGTGGACAGAACTAACTTCATTGTAGTTTGACTCAAAAAGAAATTTTTACATGACAAATTTAAATGGCAAAAAAACCCTAAACCATGGAAAACCTCTTTCAAATTAAAAAAACAGAGTGTAGGATGATGCTTTGAACAGAATATATTTTTTTAGAAGATTTTTGTATGTTAAAATTCACTTGTGTGGACTTTCCTCAATTACAGAACATACTGTACAGTCTTATTAAGAACAAAATATCACCGACTACCACCTCTGCCAATGAACACAGTGGATGGTTCCAGCACAGAGCATTTCCAACTGGGCCATGACTGCTCAGACTCATGAAACTGATGATGAGGCTGAAGGATTTAGGAAATCCGTCACCTGAAAGGTCTAACAGAGATAGCCCGAAACCCTGCAATTACAACAGATAGCAGGTAAGAGGAAACCCACTGTCCCTGCAGCGTGCCAGCAGAATACATGTACGCACACATTTTCACCATGAATGTGAAACATCCCCCATACCTATTGGCCTTTTTCCAAATCCAATGTCTTCTCCCTAACGGACTAAGGTATTGCATACCCATTAAAGCTATGCAGTATGTCCTAAAATGATGACATTTCGTTTTAATTGAAATCAAACATACTCTTCCACTAGGGAATAAGAAAGTAAACCAAATTTTAATAGGAATTCACAGAAGTACAGAAGAGTATTTTTCTCCCTCCTATATTATCTTTCCATGGAAATCCAAGAACAAATATTTTTGAGGCAATAGATGAAACTTATGCTTAGTTAAACTGTTCTGAAATTAGTGAAGTTATATTAACTACTCATTTGGTTCTTTTGTTTCTGTGGAAATGAGACTGTACTGGATATTTGTCTACTAAACTACGCTACTTATCCTAAACTTGATAATATGTACCTATTTAGCCTCAAAAATAAAGTTTATTGACAAAGGGAGTCTACTCTAAGCCTACGCTACAATAACTTTGTGAATATTATTATTATTATGGAAGAAGAGTGCTATTTGCTAAATTTGCTTTATATACTGTTCAGACAAACCAAAAAGCGACATCTCTTTTCTGTAGAGAAGCATCCCTGTGGAATGTGATTCTAGCACAGCAATTCCTCTTTAGACTCACATTCTGGTTTACTCTGAATGATGTTTCCTACTTACATAAATCCTAATATGCTGTCTCAGAATTTCCCTCCAAACTCTCAAGTCATCAGTTCCAAAACCAGTCATATCTGAGAAGGGAAGAAAGGTGAAAGCACCATTTTTGTTTCTGTGGACAGGCTGGATGTAATGAGACTGCCCAGGAGCAGCAAAAGGTGAAACTGCTGCCAGCAGAGAGGCTGTAGCTGGTTAGGTGCTGGTATCGTAGCAATCACCATCTCCCGATTTTCTGGGCTTCAAAGAAATGCTGCGGACACTGTTGAGTGCTAGTAATAGCTGGACGTGGCAGCAAGAGACATCCTATTGGTCAAACAACTTACAGTCCTGCAAACAAGGACATTACCCATCGCTAAAACACCTTCCTAAACCAGACAAGGAATCACACGCTGACTACTCCCTAGGCTGGTTACATCGAGAGACCGTACCTTCAGCTACTTCTCGCTAAGATGAAACTGTTTCATGGAAAGAAATGGTTCTGAGCCAATTAAGAGCTCAGTTGCTATTTGTTAGATGTTAGAAAATAGATGGCAAAATGTTAAGGGAAAAAGCCAACGAAGAAATGTCAACTGTAGAGAGCTGAAGTGTCACAAAGCTTAAAACGAAGTGCCAGAGGTACAGGTGATGGAAGTAGCATGTCCTCATTCTCCTAAGAACCGTGCGCTTTTCTCACTGGCTCACAGACTTTTCATCTGAGATCCAGGCAAGATTTTAGCTGTTTTAAGACCTATTTAATCCCATCAAAGTCAGCAGTAAAAATTTACAGCGATTTAAGCAGATGGCTCACAGGACTTGGACACATCCCTCAGGATGTATCACGCAGTCCCACCCTCGCTTCCAGGAAAGCCTCGCTGCTGAGAGTGTCTTCTGTTGAAACGGGCATTTCTGAAGCGGGCAGCTGTTGTGACAAAAGGACAGGGGATAGGACACTCCAAACACTCGTGAAGACATCACTGAAAGCATTTTGATCTGCAGAGGCCAAATTTCTTCCTCCAGTTCATCACCTCAGACTTCTGCCACTAAACTTTGCAGGAAGGATTTTGAGGTTCTTAGGAAATTTTTTGGTTCCTCTTTCCTTGTCCCCAGAAGTTTTGCCATGGTGAAAGTTTTCAGTCCTTACTTAAACCTCCCTTTCATTCTAATGGGAATTTAGTTCTAATGAGAATTTTGACCCAATGACTATAGGATTTAACTACTAAAAGTATTTACCATTTACACAACGTACTACAGATTCAAGGTTCCTTGCAAATACGACTTAGCCCATACATACTTGTTAAGCAGAAGAGACTTAAAAATGTCTATAATTATAAAATCAACCACAAACTATAGAATACACATATTTAACTACATAATTCAGCCGTAAAAGTAGCTACTGATGTCACAAAGTCAAGTACTTATAGTTCTGTCCCCTTGTTTTTTGCCTTGTTTCCTGACTGAAACAGAATATAAAAAGGAAGCACAAACGGCTGCATTAGAGGTTGCATAGAAACCATGAGGTTTTTTTGTGCTTCATTTTTCCACTTTCTTTTTGGAAGAAGCAAAATGTTCAGTGGCTTGAGGGTTTATTCTATACAGTTTATTAAATTCAACTTTGTTCCACCCCTGCTTCATCACAAAAACTAACATGGCAGCTCTGGATCGCATCTCTTCAATCTACAAGATTAGCAGTAGGGAAAATAATTAGACTACCTTGGCCCAACCTGGTCATCTCAGTTGTCTCCACCTCTTCTCAAGGGTGTGCCGTCACAGATGTGAGGATGCACACTGGTACTGTTGCCTTTCATAAGCCTTTTTTTTTTCATTCCCACCCCTAGTTTGCTCTTGAGCAAGTTCCTACCTCATGGGATACCAAGAGGGTTTGGATGGTGCGGCTCTGAGGCATGGTTGAGGAGACAAGCCTGGTTCTCCACTGTGCTCCATCAAATCTCTGTGGTCTCCAAGCTGAGGCTCCACTGCTGGGCTCTGAGGGCAGCGTGGCCATAGGCACAGAGAATATTCTTGTGTATTTAAGCACCTGCAAGCGAAAGAAGAGAAATAACAATTTTTACCAGTTTATAATTCACCCAACCTGAATCCTGGCATATCTCAAACATCGAGGGTGATAGACTTTCTCCCAAAAAAGACCAGTAGTAACTTTTTCATAGGCATGCATTATGTAGCCTAAAAATACACACCACTAACTTCTCTGTCTGGAACAAACACTTCTAAGGTTTTTTCTTAGAACTGCAATATCTGGACTTCATTTTGGTGAAGGGTCCCTAAATTTACTACTGCTAGCTCACTGACACTTGCACGGACCATCGGCACAGTCATACACAAATGGTGAGTTTATATACGGTGCAGCACAGGCTGGAAGTCCTTCCGTTAGACTATTTTAAAGAAACTCATCAGGTCTTACCTTCTTATTTCTAAATTTGTGAAAACTATCGACTAACTTTTCCATTCTGGTGGTTTAGCACTCAATATCTGAAACACCATTATGAATAAAGTGAAGCGTAATATTTTATAGATGTGTGTGGCCTGCAGTCCTCGGCTCATTTTCAGTCTTCAAGAGCAAATAAGTGAAGGGGGGAAACAATTGCAAGGTGTTATCTCTGGGCAAAACACAGATACGTTCTCGATTCAGTGCCAAAACCACCCAGTTTTTGAAAATTACCTCTCACTACACATGACTTAAAGCATATCCAAGCAAAGAAAGGCAACACCCATAGGAGTCATTAGCAATAAAGTGGTTTCTGCCTCGTTCCTTTAAAAATGACTCACCAGAAAAAAAGCTCAGAAAAGACGGCTGTCTTAATTATTGTCCTGGCCCCAACATGGCTCTTTTTATCTGCTTGTGCAGAGCAAGGAACTTGCTGAGCAGCAGAGCCTGCACCCTTCTCCCCTACTCCTGGGCTGTCACTGCCCTGCCAGGAAGGAAAGAGTACTGCTGCGGGGCGAGATGCGGGACGGGGCTGCATGCCCTCCACCTCAGTGGAAAGCCCCCTGAGCCCTGAAGCTGAGCATGGCCCGGAAAGCCCTAGGAGAAGAAGCCTCTCATAAACATGCTGACACGGAGAGCCAGGCAGCAGCAGCCGTTCCACCAGCACCGCTTGCGGTGCTGGACAGGAGAGCATCAACACTGTAGCTGCAGCCAGCTTCTTCAGCACACATTTTTGACACAGGCATTAATTACCTCCTCACATGCCATTTTTTCCAGAGGGCCCCTGTCTGGTCCCGCGCACGGAGCGGATCGCGCTCACTGAGCAAACTGCCATGCAGCCACTTGTTTTGTCACCATCGTTTGGTGCATGGCTCTAGGACTCGTTAATGGCACCGTGTGCAGGCTGTGCATGCCGTGCCGCCAGAATCAGCAATTTCCACATGGCATCAGTTATTGTAGCAACACAGCGCTTCATAACATTAATCAATTTATTTTCAAAATACTCCGATAAAATTCCAAAGAGTTTATCTGCAAATCCATAAAGAGTATCCACTGAACATGTGCACACTCAACTTTTTCACAGCTTTATGATAAGGCCGCATTTTGACGGATTTTTATAGGAATGAAAAAGGGCACAATCATCGCCCCAAACTGGAACAAAATGCAGTCTAGTACTTTGCTATCCTGCTATTAAAGTCTACAGGCAGGGTGAAAAAAATTCTTTGGAGACATATAGTTAACAGACACATCCAGGAACCTAAAGATGTGAATTTTTATCCAACGCTCGCACTGGTAACACCACTCACCATGTTAACAGAGCTCCTCAGCTAACGTCACGCCGTTCCAAATTGCTTCCACGTGTCTTCTGAGGCGGTAAAACACCCAACTGCCAGCACTCCCTCTCGGTCCGCAGCAACATCTGCACTTGTGAATTGTCCATACCAAATTCTGTGGCACACTGAAAACTGAACATATGGGGACAGTAAAAATAAAGTGGACTAGAATCGCAAAATAAATAATACTGGGGCCAGTACAGCAGTTGTGTTATTCCTTTTCCTATTTAATTTTAAAACAAAACTCCAAAGCCCATTATTAACCGTAGCTTCTGCATTAATTTTCAGTCTGCCAACCCAGTGTACTCCAGAAAGACAGGGTCTTGTGACAGAAACGAGCCTCGCTTGTGTTACTATGTGTGAAGTCTTACATGTCACCGTAAATTTACATTTTGTGTTTTATGAATATTGCACTGTTGTGAGGTGAATAATTATATTTACCTCTATTTTCCCTGAAAGTAGCACATTTTTACATTGCTTTAATACCACCAATGCTTCGCTTATTGCTAATATTAAAAATAGATTTAATTATGACATGATTAATCCAGAACTAAAACATGGTTGATAACCGAAACAGGCCAGGCACAAATCAGGTGTAATTTACACCTGTAATTATTAAATCAACAACTTCTTTCTTCTGAAACACTGAAATGACATGCCCGGCACAGGTAAATGTGCTAAGTTTCGGTGAGGTATGCGCTGCACTGAGATCCCAAGCACAAGGGCCAGAAGCGACACCAAGGAAGCGTTGAGGAACGAGGAGCAGGGCTGGGACAGCCCTGCCTGCCATGCAGACCCATGGTTTCCCAGACACCCCCCCACCCCGGGGGAGCCGTCCTGGGGGGGTCTGTGAGCCCCTCACCGTCAGGGCCTGCCGTCGGCGCGGCGTCGGTCCCCGCCACCTCCTCCTCTCCGTATGCCGTCCGAGCCGCTACTCACCAGGCACCGTTTCTCCCAGACTCATCTCTACCGATGCTTCGTCTCTTCAGTGGTGTCTGGAGATCCTGGACGCACTGCTGGGTTAAATAATTAAACAAGGCCTTCTCTCTTCTCTGTGGGCTCATACGATTTTTTTTTTTTTCCTCCAGCTTTCTCCGTATCGATTCACTTTGAGGAAAAAAAAATAAAAATCTGCATTTTAGACAATAAGCAATTTGGCACTGGCCCTGTCTTTTCTTTGTACGTGTATAGCGCTAAGACCACTGTCGGTGCCAAGGGAATAATAACTCACAGATAAAAAAACTTTAATAATAGAGGGAAACGGCTGTGCTTTGAGCCCTACCAGCCTGCCGAGTCCCCTGACACCCAGCTCTGGGGTACAGCGAGCGAGGAGCCCTCGCCACCACCACCTCCCCTCGCCGCCCGCCGCGCCCCAGACCCCGCCGGCAGGGAGGCACGGCGGGAGCCATGACCCTGCGGGGCCGCCACCTGAGGGGAGGGCAGGCCAGGCCGTCACCGGGCCCTGCCGGCTCCGGTCAGCCCAAGCCGCCCTGGGCTGCCCCCGGGCCTGCCCCGGCCCCGGCCTGTGGCACAGGAGCTCCATTTTGGCCCAGGCCTTGCGGGGGTACAGCAGAGGCAGGGGGTCCCCCATTGCCCACCGCTCCCAGGCCCTGGCAGGGCTTCCTGGGCGGCCTCAGGCCTCACTGGTGAGGTACTGACCTTTGTCTGAGGAGAGCTGCGCCGGCGGTGGAGCTGTGGCTGTCACCACCCTGCTCTGCCCACCCACGGGGGCCACGGGACTGCACCCCGTCATCTGCATCACGGGCCACTGCTGCTTTCCCACATCTCTTCATCTACAGGGCGTTCCAAGAAACACTCACGGCAGGGAGCGCGATGAAGCACGCAGCCGGGGTCCAGCGGCTGTCAGCGGGTTTGCTCAGGAACAGTTCCAGACTCAGAGCCTTGCCGAACTCGGTACTCTGGCCATCAAGGCAGTCGTTGAAGACACACTGAAGCTGATGTGCTAAAAGCAGTAAGCCATATTGGCTGTGTACACTGTCCCTCAAATGTCCCCATAAGTCTCCTGAGGCCAAAATCCTGACTGCCCACATCATCTGTGCCTTGGACTTCTTCTGGCACCTGGAGCATCCCCGTGTGCCTGTAATGTCTGGATGACTTACACCTGTGAAGACCATTGCAGCTCTGCGAATAAACTCTCACACCACGTGCCAGGGTCTGTGAGCAGGTCCCCTCTTCCAAATGTCATGGCTGGGGCAGAAGCCTGAGCTCTAGTGGCACTGGGTGCCACCTCCTCCCAGGAGGATGCCTGTGCCCTTCTTCCTCTGCAAAGCTGTTCTGAAGTATTCTGGGTGCTCAGTAGCCCGCAGCACAGGCAAAATTATGGCAACTTGTGCTCAAGGAAGAAGTACAGAGAAGGGCCTGCTTGACCCACACTCAACATGTGATGGAGTTGTCGTTGGAGGCAACAAAGGTGATGCTGTGCTCAGTACCCACTGGGAACAGAAGGCTCCAGCTTGACTTCCACGAGGGCCAGCAGCTCAGCTAAGGGTGCCATGAGCAGGTGACTACTCGCTCTGAACCATTACTTCACGTGAGAAATGGGGCTGCTGGTGGCTTTGGGGGCTCCTGATGGAGGAGGCTATTGGAGCAGGTTACAGGCAGTTCTGACTCCAGAAACAAACCCAGCCTGCAGCTGCAGAGGGAGTTCCCCATCGTCTAGACCAGGCGTCCTCACACCTGTGTAACACAGCCACAGAACATCCAGGCTGGCGGGCCAACCCCCTCCCGGGCGGCCACCTCAGCACCCATTGCTCACTAGGCTTTAAGGCCACGCTGGAAGATGGCCTTATTCACATCAACGTCGGGGATGCTCCACGTTGATAACTGGTGGTCAGTGGGAGGCCAGCTTGTGGAGGACCGCTGAGGGGGGACCAGCGCTGACATGGTGACATTTCCACAGTTCAGAGCGATCAGGTATTTTTGTGTGACGCAGTACGTCTGCACTCCGTGCCCCTTGGCAAGGCCCTTATCTTTTCAGTCATTTCTGGTTTTCCCTCACCATTTCCCTGTGGGGAACAAATGACCACATGTCCTTATCTGAGAGTATCTCTGAACGTAGGATCAGGGGGAAGATACGCGAGTGAAAATGAGGCCTGGGATCTAGAAAGCTGAAAGTTTTACAGGGGGTCGACATGTGGCTGGTGTCCCCCCGAGAGGCCCCAGGGATGGCTGCCTTCCCCATGCGCCAGCACAGCACCACGGTGCCACTTTCCCCGTGGTACCTCCATGTCTCGCAGTGTGGTACCCACACTAGGCCAGGACACCCTCCCCAGTCCCACAGCACTGCGTGGGTGCCTTTGTACCCTCTGGTTCCAAAAGAATCACAGAATCATAGAATCCCAGGTGGGAAGGGACCTCAAGGATCATCCGTCCAACCTTTCTTGGCAAAAGCACGGTCTAGACAAGATGGCCCAGAACCCTGTCCAGCTCTATCTTAAAAGTGCCCAGTGATGGGGAATCCGCCACTTCCCTGCGGAGATTATTCCAACGGCTGATTGTTCTGTAAATTTTCATCTTGTGTCCAATCAGAATCTCCCCAGAAGTAACTTGTACCCACCACCCCTTGTCTTTTCCACGTGACTCCTTTTAAAAAGGTTTAAATTTATGGCACCTTTCCTTTTTCTGTTACTGCTTTTAGGTTTACTTTCCTCTCTAGGCCCAGCAGAGTAACGTGGGTGCAGGAAAGCCTGCGGTTCACCACAGAGGGTCTCTCACCACCCTTGAGAGAGCTGTGGAGGGAATGAAACGGGGTCCTCGGCTCTCCTGCCCCAGCCGTCCAGAGCAGCACCCCACTCCTTATG
>RSEF01000031.1:786889-804667 GCA_003993805.1 Himantopus leucocephalus
TTTTTTTTTTTTTTTTTTGGTTGTTGTTGTTTTTGCTGCCCCTCCATCTTTTTTTCCCCTCCCTTCTTCTCAACTACCCACCCCCCCGACCCCCACCCCCCCTGAAAAAATCCGATTGTGTTTCCTGCAAGGCTCGGGACTGGGTTTCTGATTGCGGTTATTTCCATGTTTCTAGGTTTGTGTGATTTTGCTAAAATGCATCACCAACAGCGAATGGCTGCCTTAGGGACGGACAAAGAACTGAGTGATTTACTGGATTTCAGTGCGGTAAGAAACAACGGTGGAAATTAACAACAGCTGTAAAAAAAATATCTTCTAGCTGATCTGTTAAACTAAAAAAAAAAAAAACCAAACCAAAAACCAAACCAACAAAAACAAAACTGTCATCTAAGTACATTGGGCAATTTTTAATCAGCAGCTAGAACCGTGGTAAATATCTTTTTGCTTATAAAAAGAAAAAAGAAAAACAAAAATCAGAGGCTTTTTATTATTTCTTATTGTATGTGATGGGAGATGCAATCGTGTTCACAGCTTATTTTAATGTCTTGGATGTCTAAAATAATTCATACGAAAAGAGACGCCCCTAAAACTGAACATTTCTCATCATTAGTTAATAACAATATCTAGCACTTTTATTGTGCTTTACGTTTTATAGCGTTGTTGGCACATGAACTAATTAATTGCTAATTAGTTGCTTATATTCTATTTTCAGTTCTTCCCTTGTTTCATTTTTTGGCACATGGAAAGTGCAAAGAAATCCATGACTGTCTCAGTTTAAAGTTTTCACTGAAATCTCATATGGCTTCTGCTGTCGTTAAAACTGCTCCAATCTTTTCCGAAGCCCCCCAGCTAGATGGTGCTTTTTTTTTTTTGGTAAAGAAAAAAAAATTTAAAAAAAAAAAAGTACTTTTTGTCTCTTTGCTGCTGGCCGGGCTGGTTTGGAGGCCAAACGTTAATCCGGACGTGTGCACTTGTCTAGTTTTGTCAGGCTCCCCCTCCCCCTCCCAGCCCCTTCCTTCCTCTCCCCATCCCCTCCCTTCCCCCCAATATGTCAGGAGGCTCTATCTCTCCCCTTATTTATTTATTTAGGGGGAGACTCCGTTCGCTGGGAGATGCGTGTACCTTCCTAAAGCCCAGCAACACCCCGCAAACCCCCGACCTCCCCCCTCCCTCCCCGTGGCAGTGGGGCTGCTTGAGGCTGGTGCTGCTGCTGCTCCAGACTTGGCTTGGGAGGGATGGCTTGGGGAAGTTTGGCCAGGAAACGTAGCCTGAGGCAGCTTTGCAGCCCCCTCTTTGCTTGTTGCACTTTTTCCATTTGTTCCTTCGCTTTTTGCAGGCTCTGACTCAGGGAAGGTGCGTATTATCCACTAGACACGTCGAAGAAGAGAGAAACCAATTAGGGTCGAAATAAATGCTAGGGAGAGAGAGAGGGAGCGAGAGAGAGGGAGAGAGAGGGGGAGAGGGAGAGAGCCTTGCTTCAAATTGCTCTCGTGTTAGAGACGAAATGAGAATTTAGGGCAGGTGGCACTTTGCATTATTATTATTTGGGTTCACATATGACAGGCAAATCCTAAAGCGGGATGGAAATGGACATTGCTACGTTTATGGCCAAGGTTTCAACAACAAAAAAAAACTTTTTTCGCCTTTGTGAGCGTGAGAGTTGGAGAGGGGAGCGAGCCCCGCTTCCCAGCCTGGAGAACGCTGCCGGGGCCGGGGGCTGCTCGAACTCTTCGGGAAGCGAATATTGTTTGGGGAGCTAATGAGCCTAATAAAAACGTGGTGATGGTGGTGAGGGGCTGGTGGGGGCCGTAAGAAATATTGACTCGTTTTCAGGTCTGTGGGGGCTGATGTTCCGTGGTAGACGAACTATTAATGTAGCTCACAGCGAATGTGGAAGGAACTTTTGACTAACAGTGGACTCGGGAATCTCTTGTTTTCCAGTAGTAATGCCTCTTTGTTTTTTTTAGATGTTTTCACCTCCTGTGAGCAGTGGGAAAAATGGACCAACTTCCTTGGCAAGTGGACATTTTACTGGCTCAAGTAGGTAACATTTTTGTTTCGTATGTGGTTAAATTGTTGTTAGTTATTTATCCATAGGCATTACCTTTGTTGTGGTTGTGATAATCTCTTCTGGGGAGCAGATTCATTCAGATTTGAGCGGAATTATTCCTAAGCGCTGGCTGCTATTATTATTATTATTTCCACAAGACTAGGATGTTTTCACAGGATTTCCATACATTTATGATTTTTTAAAAAAAAACCTTAAACTTCTCCTCTGTGTAATTGTTCAAGGTGAGCTAGCTTGAATCTTTTTTTTCTTTTTTCAATTGAGCATTGGAGATTTCAGATACTATCTTTTGTATGGCAGAAATTATAATCAAAACATCTTGCGTGAGAATTAATTTTGTGAATAAGAATTGAAGGCTGCTTAAATTAAATAAATAAATAAGCAAGTATCCGAGTATAAACACCAACCTCTTCCGGGAAAAGAACTCTTTAGTATTAGAGATCACTGTTTGCTGATGGAATATTTTTCGGTGAATTAAAATCTTCAGGCTAGTTTCTTTTCCTGGTGGAAGACAGAGCATTTTCTTTCTAAATATTTGACTGCTTTTGAAGAGTCCCTGAAATTTAACTGGAGGATTTGTTTGTTTGCATGTTTGTTTATTTGGCTGTAGTAGTACTGTATGGGCAACTTCTGCATTCCATAAAAACAGGAGTCCTGTTTGATGACAAAAGAAATATCGGGGCTCTTTGCGGTAGAACATATGTGTACAATGATTTCCTGGCAGCTAAAGTTTTATATAGAGGCTTTTACATGCCTGACAAATTAGAAGTAAAACTAGCAAAGATACTTAGGCGTTTGAAATTTCCTTACTCTTCTATTAAGTTCGTTTAAGAGGGTTCCCTGCCTTGCGGATGTGGTGTTTTGGACAGGACGCAAATACATCTCCGGGTAGAGAGTTGCAGTGTTTTAAAAGCACAGGCAATTACACATACCAACACACTGTACGGAGTATTGTTATACACAGAGTACTGTTCTAAATCAGATGGTAAATTTGGACAAGCCTTCACTGCAAACTGCCAGTGGATATCTAGATATAAACACGTCATTGCATATAGTTTCATGCCTGGTATTTGCAGTTTGTACTCAATTAAAGGAACCTCTTCTGTGTATTCAGTATAGCCATTTTTATTAAAGGCACTAGTACGTCAATTAACTTTTTATTTCCAAAGAAGGACTTCCTAATTTGAGGGTAGTCTGTGATATACATTTTAAAGATACTAAATCAAGTGCCGCCTACAATTATTAAGCACTCCTTTTGTGAATTTTATTCTATTCAGACTTTCAAATTAATATCAGGTTTTTGTTTTATCTTCACAAATTTGGTTATATTATGGATATAGTGACTTGGAGAATTTTACTCTTAGGTTTGAATAACTTTCCAAGCACAATTTGCCTTATATCTGGCAAGCTAAAGATTTTAATCCTATTTTTTGTCATTTTATGCATTACGTAATTTTAATAACTGATTTAACTGAATACATAATATTCACTATATTTGTTCTCACTGGAGAGAAGCAAAGAGTGTTTGTGCCAGACAAATCAATTTGTCATGCTTACATACCAGTCAATGCAGCAACTAACACTTGGTCTAACAGCAATTGACTAGATAGTTATATTTAATAAATGCATCGTAAACCTCATCTGTGAAGTCATTTTGATCAGAAATACCACAGCATAGCAAACGTGGACTGTGAGTGAAATCGAGGGGTTACACTGTTTTTTATTGTCTCTACGTCTGAGAGCATGAAAGTAACTTTGACGCATCATTTTAGACGTACAAACAATTTAATGAGCTGAAGTAAGTTACTAATATTAAGTTATAGACCATTTAAAATAACACCTGGACCCTCCCACACTGTAACAACATGTAAATGCTTGAATACACCAGTCTCTGATGGTGGAGGATGAAGTGCCCCACTTGATAAAGGAACGTATGCTGCATGTTGGTAGATTGTTTGCACAATGGCATGCAGCACAGGGTACGCTCTTCTCGGGGAAAATCATTTTGAATTTGCAATATGAATGTCTGTTGCTCAGTTATTAGGCAGGGAGTTTTGTAGCGAGTGACCAGTGATTTCAAAAAAAGTTGTCAGAGTCTAGGCATCGGTGAATCGCCCCTCGCTGGTGCGCGGTGCGAGGGTGGGTGTGTGGCCTGAAGATAGAGTTGCGTGAAGGAGAAGCGTGGCTATTGTTTCCCGGTGCTCTTGCTGGCCAGCTAGCTCTGTGCCAGGGTCTTGCTCCTGGAGAATATTTGAGGTGCGGTGTTGTAATGAGCTAGGAATCAAGAAATTCAGATTTGATATGCTAGCGCCCAGACAACTGCTTCAAGAGATGTTTTCTATTACTGTATGGAAGGATTAAAGGTGGCTCCATTAATAACATATGAACACAGTTTATTACTCTAACTGTGCATATTGATAATATGAAATTTTAGCGATTCCCTGTTCTTCCCTCTGGACAGATGCCCTTCTGAAGTTTGAGCTGACCTTCTCTTAATGGTCCTCTTTTAAAAATTATATTTACCGAGATGGAGAACCACAGATGTCATTCCTCTGCGTTAACNCTGCTTTATCTGTTAGGTGATCTTCATGGTAGAAGAAAAAAAAAAAAAAAGCCCAAAACCGACCCCAAAGAAAAGTAATCCCAAGCAGTGAAGTGAAACTAACTGTACTTTAGGAAGTGTGGTAATATTTCATGCTTAAAGTCATCTTAATAGCTTTTTACTCATCTAATATATGATGCTCTATTGTGATTTGTAATGTGTGAATGAAAATAAAGTAAAGCCACATTTCCTTTTAATCTTTAATTTCACAAACATGGCTTCTTACCATGTTAAGAAATGGTGAGGGCTGCAAGGGAGAAAGGAATGTAACCTGAGCCTCAGCCGTGACATTCCCATGGAGCATTTTTCACATGAAAGGCTTTTGTCAACCCAGTAAAGGACCAGGAGTTTTTGTTTGATGTTTGCAGGTGTTCAGCAGAGAGTACTAAAACAATTCAGCCATGCTGGTTTAGAGACTCTGACCTTAACAGGGGGAATTGGTGAAGACTGAAATTATTTTTAAGAAAACTCCCCTGGAGTTACCTCGAATTTATATTGTATTTGTAAAGTGATTTAATACCTGTTACTTAAATTGAACAATACACATCCATTAGAATGAAGCGGGCGTTTTCTTTTTATTTTTTTTTTTCTTCCTTTCTTTTTTCTTTTTTTTTAGGACAGTTGCCAAAATAACATTAATTTTCCCAGATCTTCTAAAATTTTCTGAATAGTTTACCTTAGCTTCCGCAGGAGAAGCATTTGTCATAATCTAAGTGCGAGCCATTGTAAAATAAGGGGAAGATGATGATCACTGGTGCTTGATTTTTGGGAATGGATTTTGAAGCGGTTTCTCGACAACTGTGGTAGTGAAGAATTTGCTAGGTCTGTCACATTTGGCATATTTCAGTTTTTGAACTGTTAATTAAAGCCCACATCTTCCTGATTATGTTCAATTTCTGCTTCTTCTATTTTCAGTATTTAATTTTACCTAAGTTTTCAAGCATCTGTTATAGATTGCCCGCTATGTATATGTTTGAATATTGTGTGGGTGAGTAGCAGTAGAATAACTGAATTCTTATGATTGGCCATTCCTATTGCACACAAAAAAAGAAATCTAAAATCTTTGCTAGCACAGACATCGCTGAATAAAGCTGTCAGTTTAAAGGATTTAAAGACTTGCTTTTAATTTTGCCATTAGTTTGATTAGGGCTTGTCCTGCATTAAAATAACAGCGATTACAAATTAATACATCTTTAACTAGGGAACCACAAATTCAGCTTGATTTTTGAAGTTCTTTTTTTACTTTGGATGTGTCTGAGTAAATTATAACCAAATACAGTTTTTTAAGTACAGTTCATTTTTTGGAGTGTGGCCTTCTGGGAAAAGCTGCATAATTTTGCTATTATTGGTGGATCACCAGGAAAACTGAGGTTAAATACAGTCTCTATCTTGAGAACATTTTGGTAGCCGTGGAGGTCAGGATGCATGCGCAGGTCCCGTTAGTGTCAGCAGGGATAATGCGTGTGTGTGCTCGGGAAGAATACACCCTCCTTTACCAGGGAGGATTTGGGAAGAATGTGATTATTTTGGGGGTTATAATGCAGAATTGCCATTCAAAAGAAAAAAAAAAAAGTATATGAGAGATTTTAAGCATAGGGATCAGAGAAGTACCTTTAACAATGAAGGAAAAGAAGTGTAGTAGGTACGTGGCTACTGCAGTTACAGAGGGGACTCTGAAGGGGAGTCCACATTTGTAATGGTGTATGTCAGAAAACACAGAAAATGATGATTGACTTTGGGTGTTGGCTTTGCTTGCGTGTTGCACCATGTTCCTCCGTTTGCCAGGCGGCATTCCAGGTCTCCAGCATGCCGGTGCGCAGGGCACAGCAGTGCCGAGCCCCAGACCCTCCGGCCCCATCCGGCTCGGCTGCTGCTAGCCCGTGGCTCTGCTTCGTGATCCTCCTCTCTTGGTTTGCCTGTTGAAAAACACTTGAGGCTTTAGCTACGTAGATACACAAAGGCAACTGCTTCCATATTTTTCATCCCTAATGTTTCGTAATTATGATTAAGAAGAAGAAGAATGCTAGTTACCTCCCATCCTTCCAGCTATGTTTACTTGAGAAGCGTTCGATCCTCCTCCCCTCCGAGTCCTATTAAAGAGAGTACTGTGGGGGCAGAGAAAGACCCACGCTATGGTATTTGAGTTGGCCCCAGACACCGTAGCGCATACTTGGAGGAGCTAAATATTTAGTTACAAAGAAGAGAGGTTACTTCGGAGTTTGTGTCTTGCTCGCAGTGGCAAACTGAGTGCATCCTGCAGAGGACGTTCCAGAGACACAGCCACCTACAATCACTCACGTATATTTAAATCTGGAAGCTGAAGTCCTATCTTGGTAATTAAAAACAAAACAAACAAAAAAAGACAGAAAGGAAAAAAAAGACATGAATCCCCTTGGCTTCTGATTTTGAAAGAAAACTGGCCTTATTAAATGGAAGAGGGTCTCAACAAATACTCCGCGAAAAGGTTGTGTTGGATCTCAGAGAATTGTGTCTGAAACAGTTCAGTCATGCCTGTTGGATACTGTAGCTTTTTTTTTTTTAAATACTTTGTGTCATAATCATTGCATGTCTACCTTGTCAAGACTCCTGAATATATTTAATAATTCAAAAACATTAGCTGTCTGAGAGACTGAAATGCTTGGGGGCCAGATCCAGCCAAATGTCACTTGGAGGAGATGTTTGTGCCTGCCATTGCCAAATTTAGCAGTAACAGAAATAATGTTTTAGATTATTCAGTGGATACGAGGTATCTGTGAACAAAGTGTATCTGTTAAACCAGTGAACTTAGGGCTGACTTGGAATTAAGTAGGAGTACAAAGCTTGTGTAACGTGTTCAGTGAGGGATGTGGGAACAAAAGGCATCTGGGAGCGCGTGAGGTACAATTTGGCTTCTTCCCACTAGATTTGTGCTCGTACCACTCCCAAATTCATATTGATTCCTGTCATAGGCAAACGCAGCTCCCATTGACTGAATTCCCAAGAAACATTAAATAGGCACAAACAATTGTCAGCCCCTGCATCTCGTGAACACCAGGTCACACAAATTTTAATCTTTCACCGCTTACACTTATTTTTTGGCTTCTGCAGAAAGAACATGTGATTTTAATTTATTATTTTTATTCCCCCCCCCCGCCCCAATTTAAACCATTACTGAATTTGGAATTGCTTTGATATTTTACTTACCTAGATGTAAGCACGCGCTTTGGGATCCCAGGAATGTTGCGAATGAGCTGCTTGACATTTTTTTGACAAGATCAGCAAATATCTTTACCGTGCTATAGTAATGAGGAAATCACTTAAATAACAGATGAACAACTAAGTCACATAAACATATATAATAGAACTATGTAATGAAAGTTTATGCTGTTAATTGCTTGAATCTCTCTTAAATGCACAGAATCATGGAGCAGTAAAAGCTGTCATATAAACAGTTTTGGTTTGAGTTTAAAATTATTCCTTTTTTTTTTTTTTCATCTGCTATGATAAACAAAGTCATTTTGTAAGCTTTACAGATCAAACATTTACTTCTAATGGTAAACTACATTTTGTATCTGGAAATTTGTGTCTTTGCAAGGCCCAGAAAAAGTAGGAGAGCCCCGGTGGCCCCAGGCCTGTGGTTTTCAGTGTTTGATATCATGATGTTATTTAGATCAGTTCCCATAAGCCAAGATAACAGATCTGCAGTTGTTTAATAAGGAACAGGGTATGTGTTTGTAACGGTTTGAAGATCTTTTACCAAAATTTTCCCAGATAAGTGATACCAGGGAGGTGGACATAATCAAAGTGGAGCTAAAAAGGGATAGGAATTACATTTCAAGAAGTGGAAATGNTTTTTTTTTTTTTTTTTTTTTAATGTCCTGAATCGGAGGCAGCCTATTGTTTTGAAGCTTATGAAACGCAGCCTTACAAAAGTCAGGTGCCTACATCTCCTAGGGCTCCTGGTAGCCGGCAGAGGAGAGATCGCCCCAGGGCGGTTCAGCTCAGCGCTGTGAATCATTTTCTGGCGATGCCCGTTCCCTGCCAAAGGACCTAGCGCTTTGCCGAGGCGTAGCTGGCTGCGTTCTGGCTGTCGAAGGCTAGGTGAGACGGATCCCCCCAGCCAAATTGCACTGTCGTTGCTCAGACAAATTTCTAGTTCACGTAAGCTCACGGTGCGGTCATCGGAGAGAAGAGGTGGCATAGCCTGGGAATGTTTTACATGTCCTGCTGAAGATGTAGGCATATAAAATTAATATACATGTAATAGTATGTACCATCTGCCAGTGCCTGCACATAGTCCGCAGAGTTCCTCTTGCACCTCGGAAGACAGGAGGAATAACAACAGTTAAAGCGAGTCCCCTGAATAATTTAATTTGGTGTTATTTATTCTGTACTATTAACCGCTAAGTAAAAGTCACTACCAAATTTCCTCATCTGCCTTTACGCAGCTGATGCTGCCCATCAGTCTGAGGCACTGGGATGTTGAGGGGCCTCCAGGTTTTTTGTCATCTGGGAGGTACCGTGCGCCTCATGGGATCTAGCCCAAATGCCGAAGTCTGCCTCTTGCCATTTGTACCGTTCAAAGGTTTTCAGGCCTGTGACTTTGGGGTTTGCGCTGGGGCACAAATCCGTGCTCTTGTAACAGCAGCCTGCTAAATTTTCTTCTTTAACCTGCGTGCAGTGAAAGCTTTCTGCCTAGTGCTTCTTGGCAGAGCAGAAGGGTGGCAATGGCCAAATTCTTAGATATTTTTTCTAATGTTTTCAAAGGCTGTTGTGTAATTTCTTTTCTTAGCAAACTTACAGAAATAGGAAAAGTGTTGAGAAAGGTTGGCATATTTACTCTTTCTGCCAAGGTAAACACTGGTGCAGTTGATCTGCATATCAAACAACCAGGTGTATTTAAAAATGCGTTTATCTTGGTGGATTTTAGAGTGGTGAGAAAGTATTTGATGTGAAGGTGCAGTAACAGCATTGTTCGTGTGAGAGCTATTGTGACAGTCACCGTTTAACGATGTCTTTCAAGACTACTATTGGTAGTAATGACAATACGTAGCTGCAATCTATTGTTGTCTGTGCTGGGTATTGATCTATTTTGGAAACAACGCTTCACACGCGCTGCTGTATTTACAGAGTACTCTTGTGGAATTTGTCTAATCCCCTAAGACTTGATTTGTTGAATATAATGATTTTCTTTTCACCTGGTGAAAAGGCTTCCGAGGTTAAGATGATGTATCTGGCACTTGGCGGTGCCTTCTGCTCCACGGTCTCAGCGGGGTATCGGGGAGTGATGCCGGGCGCTGCGCTTGCGTGTTCGGTAGCCACTTGGTCCTCTCCTCGCCGAAAGCCCGCTCGCATTTTCAGCTGGCTTCAGCGGGCATGGCATCTGGGCTTCGTTTCCGTCATTCAGGGTTTTACTTGAAATCTCTGTCGGTGCGTAAGTCGCTGCCGCAGAGGGACACTGACGGCCCTGGCGTGGGCGCCCGTGTTGTGCCGAGGCAGGGGCAGAGGAGCCGAGGCTCCCGCGCTCTCCGGCTGCCGGGAGAGGCGAAGTGGCTCTTGCTCTGGGCTCTGTGAGCAATGGCAGGCTGTCATCCGCTGCCTGCGAGCCGCCACGCTGCCGGCAGCCTTCCCAGCAGCTCCGGCCCTTCCTGCCCTTTAACATGCTTCCCATTGCCAGTGCTGCCCTTGGCACCCTGCTTCGTCGTGTGTGTGTGTATACGGCACCCTGCCTCGTCTCTGAGGCGTGATGCAGAAGGGGATCTTCATTCAGAAGAGTGCAGAACCAGGGAGGCTTCAAATAGGAGGTTTTACCTTTGGATTCTTACCGTTACACCAGATCCTTTCAGGCCCATGGACTATTTCTGTGGGTTCCAGCAAAGTTTATTTCAAAAAAAAAACAACCAACCAACCCCAAAACAAAAAGCCTATTGCATATTACATTGACTATGCAGCGATCAGTACCTCCGCCAGGATAATTTTAGGGGTCCAAAAATGGAAAAAAAATTGAAATCACTGAATTAATTCTTAGGCATGTGTGTAATCTGGAAGAAAACAGGGATTCAATTTTGTTTTTTTCTGTAATATATAAAAAATAGACTCTCTCCTGGTGCTGTTTTTCTTGAATAAAAGCCTGTCTTGTTCCTGAAAATTTGGGATTGTCAGGTTAACATGGCACGATGCACTTTTCCCTCCGACTGTACATATAAATACGATCGACCTATTTGATAAATAACTGGTACAAAGGTTTTGTTATATTAAAAACAGCTAAGTATGACTCCTGATCGAATATCAAGACTGTAATTGAATCTCAGGGGTTCTGGTACTGTTCATAAAGCATTTGAGTTGTTTTGTGCTTCGTGACGTCAGCCAAAAGCTTGATTGAATTATGTTCTTGTATTGTGGGAGCACCTGCCAGTGCCACTAGACTTAAGGGTCTGTCAGCATTTCCATTACAAACCTTTCTGATAAGTTTGTGACTTGGCTCCAAGCGTTTGAACTGGGCTGAAGGCTGGCGTGTAAACTTCCAGCCTGGAAGTGAGCTGTTCTGCAAATACAACAAACCCGAATAAATTCCCCAAACTCTGATACGATGTGCAGCGCTCCTCCCCGTGACTCTTCTCTTGCCTGTCTCTCTGTGCAGATCTGATCCTGTTCCTTGGGCACAGTTCCTGTTTGGAATGACTCTGGGATGTGACAGAGCAGAGGCTGAAATACTGGTGCTTAATGAAACTCCGCAAAAGAGGGTTTCTTTAGTATTTTAGAAACAAAAGACATGCAGGGATGAGGCTGTGACATAGTCTGTCTCTGTCATTCCAGTACCACGAGGCTGTTTGGGTGAACTTCCATGCGATACCGTGATTTGGGAGTACCTGTGAGCACGGTCCATCTCTGCTGGCAGTTCTGCAGGCTATAGTGTAGGTTTCCTCGCTTTTGAGAGGATTCTCGTTAAAGGGAGAAGTGACAGCTGTAATTACAGTTGTAATACAGAAGTGATTATTAAATTATTTTTAGCTCCTTATAGGTCTGCATACTTAATTATGGGGATGACACGTAGCAGCTGATCCTGAAATGCAGAGTAAATATTTAGTGCGGTGCTGCTCAAGGTGCGTTGCATTGAGAATAAATGCTCCTTATCCTTAGAAGACTGCTGTCCATCAGGCCTTGTAACTGGTTAAATGCAGCAGATACTTTGAGAGAAGGGCAGGGACGAGGCTACTGGGTTTGTGATAAGGCAGATTCACCATCAGACCTCCTGAAAGGACAGAAAGTGGCCTAATAGCTTGATGAAGTTCTGCAGCCGTAAGCCCATGGTGGCGAGTCCTGGGCTCGCCCCGAAGCTCACCCTGCCGTGTGCGCGGGAGGATCCCGGCTCTTTGCCCCTCCTGCTTTTTCAGGATTAATGGTTTTGCTTGGACCGTGCACAGGGGAGATGATTTGGACTCTCAAGACTTAACAGTGCTGCAAAACCTCATTCACGCAGCATTTCATACAACAGAAATCACATCTACCTGAAATTTAGACACGCGTTCTGACGTAGCCTGTCTGAAGTCTGCTCCTTCGCAATGAACACTGTGTAGTCACCTGCAGGTTGTGAATGTCCCCTCCACGAGAAATAGTACCAGTTCTGTGGTATGACTTCATCTGACTCTGAAATGTTATTTTATTTTTCAGACCTAGGATACTTTTTCAGTGGTATCTGAATGTGTGTGGCAGAGGGTTGAAGGAGAAGTGGAAGCAACTATTTGGAAAATACTTTTTCCCGATCTTACAAATAGAAATAAATGCCACGTTCTGTGATTCCTGATGTGACCGTAAGCTGTCAGGCACGCTTTCGTTGTGCTCCTGTACCACTGATGCAGCTTTTCTAGTCAGACCTTACAAATTGATCTTGCCGAGCTGTGACTAACTAGCGGCAGCTACTAGTTACTGGCTGTTGCCAGAGCAGTTGGTTTTGGTTTGCCTTAAACTCATATTGTTCGGGACCACTTGTGTTCTTTGTGCTAATCTGGGCTCTCCTAAGCCAACTTTATTTAATAGTATTTTGTCCCTCACAGTCCTTCGGGAAAAATTATGTGTTAAGTCCTGATTAGAGACTAGATAATGCTTTATTCTGCAGGATCAGAGTTGTTAGCGAATGCATTGCTTAACTTTTGTTTTCTGTGTCTAATCACTTTGTTGATTTTATACTCTTTGGAAAGATTTACTTACTTAGGAAATACTGTGTCTTGTTGTATAAACAGAGGAAAATTCATATTCCTAAAATTAGATATTTTGTAAACACCACAAATTAGAGCATTTAATTTATGAACTGGCTTATTAACTAATGGACATTGTCTTTTTCCCTCTCCTAATTTTCTCATTTATATTCCATTTTTTTCTCTTTTATCTCTGTCTTTTAAAACCGAAGCGGTTAATTGGCACTAGTGGCAACACAGTGGTGAGAGTGCTTCAGGTTCATGCTCATGTCAAGATTTGATTAAGCGGTTTGGTCAGTGTGAAATACTGATGCTTCTTCGCATCTCCCTGCCTGTGACTGAAGTGTACAACGGATACTGAAAATGTGTTGATATCCAATTAGGAAGTTAACATGGCAAAATTACCAATTATCAGAAAGTAAACACACAGCTCAGGACAGCTTTCGTCAGCGCACAGGCTCTCCGTCGTGTGCGCTGTTCGGGCGATGCCCCTTTCCAAGGGAATGCTGCTTCCTTGGCTGTGGCGTAAATCCTTAACAGTAAAATTATTGGCAGTAAATGATCATTTTCTTTTTAACCACAAACCCAGTTTAGCTGAAGCACAAGAACGTTGCCATATTAAAAAAAAAAAAAAAATGACAACCCACATTTTAGTTCCTTTTAAGTCTTTTGGGAATTCAGTTGAATCCAGGTTATTTCAGCAGTATTGGATCAGCAGCGGAGTCACTTCTTACCTTCACGTGGGTCCCAGCTTGTCCAGATGTTTGTCATCTCATTTTCTCTATTTCTTCCCCTTTACCGACTTGTTTTTATTTTTTCCTCGGACTTGTGAATGCAAGCTCTGTCGGACAGGAAAAACACTGCAGTTCATTAAACCTGCATTATCTGAACACTGTGGGGCAAGATTTAGGTTTTTTGCTGTGCACATCCAGAGTAGAGAGCTCTGACACTGCACTGTGGGTGTCGTGTGGGGCAGCGGCAAAACACCTTCCAACAAGAAGGATTCTCCTGCGGCCAGAAAAAAACCGCACTGCTGGACCGCACGGTCATCTGGATCTGACCACTATAGTCATAACTCCAGCCTTTGATTCAAAAGTGTCCCCTTTAATTCCAGTGTTTCCTTGCTTCGGGGGCAGAAGAGGTTATCTATTTAAAATTTAGAAGTGAAGGAATAGGAATGGAGGAAGGAACTGAAAACACTGTAATCAAAACTTAACCAGAAAACAGATAAGGTGGTGATTATCGGCATTTTTGTGCTTCTGGAGTCCCACTGCCTGTAAATGCCCAAGTGTTTTATGTGGCTGTTGAACCCATAGTATCTGACTACAAGAAGACGATGAGATTTACTATACTAAAAGTATGATATTTAAAACTTTAAAAAAAAATCTATAACCGGTTTTTAACATATTCTTAAGTGTAAAAAAAAAATAAAATAAAATACTCTGGCTCTGCCATTGGGCAAAATTGTGATGTGTTTGTAAACAGGGCAATGCCTAATGCCACGCCTAATGGAGAATTGTTATTTTCTTAATCCAAAATAGAAAGAGCTTAAATAGGAAGTGCCGGATTATGAAAGAAGCAGCTTTATTCTTTTTAATATAAAGTTGTTTCCTCCTATTCAGCTCAGTCCTATCCCCATTGCTGGAAAAAATAGA
Organism: Himantopus leucocephalus; assembly: GCA_003993805.1. Taxonomy (NCBI): domain Eukaryota; kingdom Metazoa; phylum Chordata; class Aves; order Charadriiformes; family Recurvirostridae; genus Himantopus; species Himantopus leucocephalus. Next base: position 801,389 of record RSEF01000031.1, read on the forward strand.
CTTCTGGTGGCCTCCGTAGGGGTGGGATGAAACCCAGTAAGGGGTCACTTGCACCGTGCGCTCTCTGGAGTGCATTTTGGTAATATTGGTACAATCATATTTTTCTGTGTAAGCCACTTCCCTGTCCATTGCTGTCTAAAAGACCTAGTTCAACAGGAAATTAAGAGCAAAAATTAAAATAGATAATCTGTAGAACGTTTTCAGATTTGTCTGTTGTGTTTATCAGAAGTCAATGTGAAAGATAGCAATGCTGAATAAAAATAGAAGTGAATTTAAAAAATAAGACATAACACTAAAAAAATCTATTTGAGAAATAGCACTCCTCCCGGTCTCTCGTTTGCGCTGATGGGAGAATCCCCGAACGCGAGCGAGGGCAGCGTTGTGAGAGGGAAGGACGGGGCTGCTCGCTTGCTCCTGCGTTCACAGATGGCACCCATCTTGCCTACTGTGAGTTTCGTCAAAGACTGGCATCTTAATCGAACATAATCACGTAGGTGCCTCCGACATCGGTGGAGAGAGATACTGTCTGGAAAGAGATAGGGAGGCTTATCCCTTTGTAAGATAAGGGTGTAAGATAGCTCTTTCAAGGCACCCGTCTCTTCATCCTGATTGTAAAGGCAGCTCGGTGAGTAGATGGCTGCTTTTTAGATGGCTCAAGTTAAAGGAGATGAATCCCGTCTTAAAGGTCCCTGGGTCTACTTGAATCTTTTTTTTTTATTATTTTTAATTTTTTAGAACACAAAATCCTTTATTCTTACGTCTCTGAAGAATCAAGAGCCCACATCATCTAGGCTGGAAAACTGTTCTCTCGCTGCAGTGTTTTATGTTATTATTTATGTATTTATTACATTTATTAAAGACTGCCACTGTGTTTGGTGGTGTGCATTTTAGAGGGTTAATTGGTTCCAGTTGCAGAGTTAATTGATTTCAGTTGGCTCCAAGGAGGAGATGTGAAATGGAGTCTCTTCTGAGGGTGACACTTCCCGGGAGAGGGAAACACCTCCTCTCCCCTTCCTGCGAGGTACAATTCTCCTTTGTACCTTAAGAGAGGAAATCTTCTCTGCATTGCCATTTCATCTCATTCTTAACAGCGCGTCCTATAAAATGCCTCCTTCCGAGTGGCAGGGTGTCTATGCAGTCATGAATGCGCCTCTCCATTATTAGCATCTTTTGATTTTATTCCAACTCGGTGACTAATAGCAACAGATTCCAAATAGTTATTCTGAGACTTTTGACTCAGTCCAAATTTTGCCTTAAAATGGGTTTGCTTACATACAAGAGCTATTTTGCTCTCCCGCATTCATTGTAGCATTTTCAAATTATTTTCAACTTGAAAAGGGGTTTGATCTTTTCTAATTTAATCAGAGTTTCCTGAGAGGACTTCAAGGAAGAACATCTCATTTACTGATTGGTGAAACTGGAAAAGTTCCTTATAGAGAATCATCAAAAATTCTGGCTGCTTACTGTCTAATACTGGATTTATGAACTGTGCTCAAACAGTTTTTCTGGTGGGTTTTCACACTTCTTGTGTCTGGCTCACTCAGAAATACTGCAAATATCGCACTTCTCTTTCTCATTAGAGGCAGCTAATTAATAAATATGAGAAAGTTAACTGATGGGAAAATGTTATCTGGGCACTACAACTTGGTAACCGTGACTTTCTTCTGAGTAATAAAAAATAATAGGTAACATGCGGGAGGAAGTGGTGGTGGATTTATATAATCTATCAGATCCACAACTGGAATAAATCAGCATAACTCTACAAACACCCACCGAGTTGTGCCATTTTGTGCTGAGGATCTCGTGTTCTGCTAGGAAACTAATAGGATAAAGTCTAAAATATCTTTATTTTAGCGAGGGCAGTGAGGAGAATCATTGCTTTCTGGGAAGAAGACATGCTGCAGCTCCATAGGTACTTGTGAAGGTACCAATTTGTACCATTCCTTTTTGTCTTTCATTGTAAAATTAAAGTACACGTTTCCTGGTTGCTTATTTGGCTGAAGCCTCCTTCAAGCACACATTCAATAATTTGTCTTATTCATCTCCTCATCATGCTCGTGGTTATGTTACATTCACCTACAGTAGGGATTCAGTGATAGAGGAAGAATGAATATGGATGAATCGATGAATGCAAGTGCTGTAAGTGATTTTTTAGAGCTTCTTGTATTCAGTTTGACAGTCTCAGATGGAAGACTGTCAAGATCAGTCCCATGTTTTGAATCGTCAAGTGCACTTTATGTGCTTTTCCCCCTGAGTTGGAACCCGGTCTTTCAGATATCGAAAGCAATGGGAATTTTCCTGCCGATTTCCCTGTGAGAAGGATTGGGCTCTTTGCCTATATTCTGCAGATTTATACATTTCATTGCCCTACATACTCATGCTAATGAAGGAGATAGGTACAGGCATGGAAAGGCATGATGCGAATAGGTGGGCTTGGAAAAGGAGGGCTCCATTTATTTATTTATTCTTTTAGGCTTGCCCAGAAGAATAATTTTCTTATACACTCTGCTTGAGATTGTGCTAGGAGAAGATGTTTGCAGGGATTGGAACGGCCTATTGAAAAGTTGTTTGCTTTTAGCATTTTGAAGTGATTTAAAAATTATTTTTCTCTACCAGCTTCACATTACTTTGTAACGAAAACTTCCCTTTAAAAATTCGCTGCCATCCTTATAACTAGTGTACACTTTGTATTTCCTTGTCCTACTGTTTGGGTTATAAACATATTTAAAAAAATATATTCACACACACAACATTATCATGATTCGGCTTAAGCATCTGTGGTTATAAGTGCACTTCATTTCACCTAATTAAGTTATTTAGTCATTTACACATTAGCAATGTACTACATATTCCACTTTTACAGGAACTTATTTTAATTATACCCACAGTTCTGTTCTGCTCCATTATAGCCATAGATCAAGCTGAATAATAACCATTCTAAAAGCCATATGCTAAAAGAGATTATAGGTCATTAAGGCCAAATTAAGGTAACATTTCTGATGGTCACAAACAGAAGTCTAACCAACAATTATCTTCTTTCAGGTCTGTAGATAGAGTCCTCTTTGAGCTTTTAAGATGACAACCAAAGGACAATCTCTGATTCCTAATTGTTGGCATTGGTTTCAGAGGTTGTAATTTCTGAAATTAATAAGGTTTGCTAAGGCAGAACAATATTTGTTTGTTTTTCGCTCTCCGATTCTGGTGTTTGCCAGAGGGCCCCAGTGTAAACTTAACCTTAGAATCATAGAATCATTTAGGTTGGAAGGGACCTTTAAGATC
>RSEF01000031.1:804767-837851 GCA_003993805.1 Himantopus leucocephalus
TGGGGAACACCACTTGTGACCGGCCACCAACTGGAGTTAACTCTGTTCACCACCTCTCTTTGGTCCCGGCCATCCAGCCAGTTCTTTACCCAGCAAAGACTACNATCCAGCCAGTTCTTTACCCAGCAAAGACTATACCTGTCCAAGCCAGGAACAGCCAGTTTCTCCAGGAGAATGCTGTGGGAAATGTTGACAAAGGCTGTACTAAAGCCTAGGTAGACAAAACAACATTCAGCTCTTGCGGAGTACTTGCTCTGTGTAAGCATCCATTCATCTGCTTCCTTTAGTTGTACTGACCATCAAAGCTCATTTTCAGTGGTGTCGGGTTCTACAACTTCGGGCTTAGCTGTCTTCTGCTGAATAGAGTTGGATCTAATTTTCTCAAGATTAATTTTGGCTCAGCGCTTGCACCTAAGAGGCTTACCAGTAATTCCCTTTTGAGTGAGCCTCGGTGGTATTTTCCTCTGGAAAGAGCTGAGCTTTAGACAAAGTTTCTGCAGGGAGAGACCTGGGTGTCATGTCTTTGGTATATGCTGCCTTGCAAATAGGTCTTCCACTAGTTTCTACCATTGAATGTTAACTTTAAGTATCGTTGTTTTCACTGTCCAAGCACATTCACAAAAAATAAAGCCTCTATGTCTACTCTGTAGTTGTTAGCAAATGTCATATTACAAACAGAATTTCTTTCCCCATCAAGTGGAATAAATATTCCCATTGTACTCAGGAATTCAGAAAAATCTGGAGGAAATGGCTCAAACAGGACGGTGCTCCTTGAAGGTCAGTGATGATGGGCCCGGTAGGGTGAAGAGGGCCCTGCGAAGGCTCATGGATGATTTCAGGCAGGAACATCACAGCGATCCCTTCTTGCCTTGAAGTCTATGAGTCTGTGGGCAAAGACAGACCTTTCTGGAGCGCTGCAGGTTGTCCTGCTTTAGCCATATAAGGAGAAGGTTGGCTTTTGTCTTTTTTTTTTTTAAGAAACGTGTATTTTAGACTAGAAAGCTTTCTTAGCTTACAGATGACACTTTGCAACAAAATAAGCTGGAAACCATTCCTGCCTGTGGGTCATTAGTTTCCCACTCTTTCTTTTACGCCTTTGTGGGTGTTTAAGAAAAATGTTTACAGTAGCCTTGCTGGATGAAACCAACTGTTCTAAATAAATAAATAAACAAACATATACACCTGTAACCAAAAAGAGTCACCAGCGGTCATATTTACAATGTTCAGTTGGTGCTTGGTTCAAACCAAGCTCCGGTAGAAAGACAAAAGGAATTATGCTCCTTTTTTCTGGCCGATGCCATGCCGGTGAGTACCATAATGGCTGCTGTATCCCTTTGTATTCAAGAGTAAACTACATGAATTATGAGATATTGCAGGATAAGATGCCATGAACAGCTGGGATTCCTGTTGCATCTCACAAGTAACAGCAGACAAGAATACAATCTCTTATCTAATGGATTTGTTAAAAACAGGTAATCCCACATTCCTGAGCAGCTTCTCTCCATAGATAGCTGGCTGGCCACTCGCAGTTATTCATCCCCATGTTTGTGTCTTCAGTTGCCAGCCGTTGGACTTCGTAATGAAAGACTTTTTCTGGTGTTTAGAGACATGGGGATGTATATCAATGCCATTTATCAGAGGATTTGAAAAGGAAGTTAGGACTGGAAGGGAGGTTTTGGATTAGCAGGTCCAGGTGCCTGGTATTGCTTAGATTGTCATGCTCTGTCTTAAAATTGTTAAGGTTTTTGATCCAAAAATTGTCTTGGAATAGCGTTCCAGCATCTCAGTCCTGATGGCCAGAAGTCTTATTGTAATGTTTTGACAAAATTTAAATATGGCCAGTTTATATTCACTTGTTCTTGTTCCAGCACTTAAATAGCATGTTTCCCTTCTCCATCTGTCCCCCTCCCCCAACGTGTGGCATGTCTCTACAGGAACGTGCCTTTTTTGATAGGAAGAGTCAACCAGACATTTGCGTCTCCCAGATGCATGCGTGCGCTTGTCCCAGTTGAGTTTGCTCTGCACTCTTCCCAAAGAGGGAGTGGAGCGCCGTGGAGCAATGTCACGATAGGAGGTGCCATCCCCATAGATCTAAGGGAGTCCCATCCCACCATTGCTGCAGCTGAAGCCTCCCCATGGTGCCTCCTGACCTACAGAGCTGCCCGTGGGCGTGGAGACCCTGCAGGTGCTGGGTGGGCTGCCTAATTGGAGTCATTTAAGCTGAGCTACCAGAGAGGTGCAGGAGTTAGTTTGGGCTGGGGTGTGGATGGAGGTGGCTGGTTGTGGGGCTCTGTGCAGTCTGGCTGGGCTTGGACACACGTGGGCCTTGGCGGTGTGACTGCTGCTTCTTCCCTGAGGTAAGGAATGCTGAACAGGAGATTTCCACGTGAATGTTTTGAAAGGAAAAACATGGAGGCTGGTGTACTTTGTCTTTCCTGCTCTTACCCTGTGGACTTTTCCTTGGGAAGTCTGGGTTTTACCTTGTTTTCTCTTGGAAAATCTTCCCTGAGAATTTATGAATTGAGTATTTCTGCTTTATTTTAGATTGTAGAAAGTAAGGTGGGGTGCCTTGGTGAAGTTCATAGTGTGTATATGTATGCATGTGTCTGTGCAGCAGGTTTTTGCCAGTTCCTTGCTTAAATAAGTTAACTTGTTTGCCTTAGCTATAGATTTACGGGGCTTTGAGAGACCTTTGTTTGCAGGAGACAGAACCCATTTCGTCATTCTATTCTGTGATTCTGTTATGTCTGAAATAGTTAAGTCTGGTCTCCTGGTCTGAAATAAAAATAGCGACTCAAAATACAGACCCATTGTATTGCTGGACTTGATAGAATGGAGTCCTTTGTGTTTGAGTCAAGAGGATCCCGATGCCCCTCTTGTGCGTGCACCTTGTCTCTGCTGTTGGCTGCCTCTAAGTTGAGGAGATAGATCCTTGCAGTATGTCATCTACTGTGGTGGTGGTGATGTGTAGAGGTTAAACTGATAAGGAAATTTGCCTGGATACCAGTGATGAGATACCTACCTTAAGTGGGTGTGGGTTGTTTTTTTTTTCTTCTTAGATTTCTCTGTGCTTTCACAGTTTAGCAGATGAGTGTAATCCCTTTGCTTGCAATAGGATTGCAAGCAAATGCTTCCCTTTTGGCTTGCATTTTGACTTCCATCCTCTCTGAATGCACTCTTAAATACTGAGTTAAGCGTAACTTGTATTCTGAAATTCTGTGTGAATGAGAGCATAAGTAGCTCTTCTACTGTTAAACCTTCTCTATTGTGCAGGGGTCAAAATGTAACCTATGTGAAATTTTTTTTAAACTCTGGTCCAAATCCTGAGGGCTTCCACTCAAGGAAGAGTCCCATTGGCTTTGCTCGAGGAAGGGATCCCACCCGTTAGTGATGTGCTAAATTCCACTTGCGTACAATGGTATGAATTGGATGTAACTTTACTAAATTCAGTGGATTCATGCCAGACTCGCGCTCGTGCAACTAAAAAACTTCTTTGCATTTTGTCACAGAACCTGATAAGTAGTACCATGGAATCAAAAGTGCGCATAATGTGCAAAGTCAGACTATATTTAAAGTGCCTTATTCACAGAGGAACACCTCTAACCTTTCAATATGTGAATAAGATGTCAACCTAGTTCTGTAACTCCACCAGGTTTTGACATGATAATGCATTTACAGTCACTTATATGCTTGCATTGGTGAAGTGCAATAATTTGCCCATGTTTATTTAAATAGTGCAAGCTTTGAACGTTATCACCTTTTTATTTAAGAGGAAAGAGACTACAAAGATGACATCATAGGAGCATCATGCATAGACAGTTAAATTTTGAAGAGGCATGTATTTTAAGGTGATCCCTGCTTCTTCGCCTCTCCTTTCTGAAATTGAATTGCAGGGTCCCTGGAATGAAGACCAAATTTTCTTCCTTAAACTGGAATTTCTATATCTGTGTCAGTATTTACAAAAGCAGTTCTAGCTCTCCTCGCTATAGAATTAGTCATCCAAGTGAGTGATCTGAATTTTACATTCTGTTATCAGTGAGTTGGAGGAAGACATTCGGTTCTGGAAACCTGGCTATCGATTTAGCTGTTTGAAATGAAGGTGTGGAAAACTCACTTTAAATCTGCCATTTTAAATAATGAGGGGTTTTGGTCAATGCAACAAGAATAAAAACTGGTAGTGAGTAGTGTATGTTTTAATTTGAAATTTTGGGAAGACTCCATGGCAACTAATATGTAAGGAGTAGGGTCCTTTGTGAATCCTTTGGGTAATCAGGCTTTGTTTGCTTGCTGATTTGTTTGTTGGGTTTTTTTGGTATTTGTTAAATAAGCTGTTGGACTGCAACTCCTGTACAGTGGTCTGTCTTCAGTGTGTAAATTATTTCGAAATACAAATTTTGTTCTGAGGCAGTCTTGAAAATTCATAAATGCTTTTGCACTCTTTTGTGAAAATACAGAATGTGCATTGTGCTGGGAATGCTTTTGTAACTCAAAGATTAAAGGGAGGGACTGATAGTAAAATTTTTAATGTAATGGTAATTGTGAAAATGGTAAGAAGGTAGGCGACTATATAAATACATTTTCTGTACTGGATCAAAAATAACTGGAGGGATGTGAAACTAAAGTGAACAGTAAAATAGATAAATCTAGTAGTTAGTTGAGATTTTACTTTCACTTCAGTCATCGTAGCACTGTATTATTAATGTGTGTTTGAAGTATGAATGTAAGGAACAACTTTACCCGTTTGCTTGTCACACAAGTTGCTATCTAAAGGGAAATATCACTGATGGAAAACCAGAGAGACTAAATAGATATATTTGGTCTCACAGGCAGTCCATTAATTTGCTCAAATTAAATATTATCTTTAAATATTGAAAGGTTAAATGTACACTGATAATGGATTTAGACAGCCATTAAGTCATAATTGCTCTCTAATGTAGTTAGCAAAAGACATTATTTGATATAACTTATTGAAAAGGGACTAAAAGCACCAGGATTTTTTTTTTTCACTTGCCCTTTTTCATATAAATGTACGAGATTAAATTCCATTTTCATTTAACACTGTGGGACCTACTAAACTCTGGGAGTTTAGGTGGCTGTAGGTGAGCGGGCAGGATGTGGTCCGTGCCCCCGGGGTGGGCTCCGCACTGTTGGGTGCTGGTGCCGAGTCCTTCGTGTAGGTGCAAGAGGAGATGGATTGTGTCTGCCCCCGTGTAGAAGGGGAAAGGTGTCACGCTGAGCAGAAGGCAAGCTCTCTGCCACCGCGCTTGCATCTGGGAGCAACCCCAATATTGTCTGTGTTGCCCCTACGCTCAGGATGGTAGCCTGGAGGTTGAGCTGTGACAGTGATACGGGCTGGGTCTCCAGAAACAGTCGGGAGCATCCTCCCAGGTTTGTGCCAGCCACTTTGGGGCTCTTCTTGGAGCTGCTCCATCGTCAGCTGGGAAATACGAGCCAGGGTTGAAGGAATAAAGTCTGGGTTACAGGTGTGTTATGGTCACTAAGGCTTTATTTTGGTTAAAAGTAAAAATATTTTTAAGCTTTCATAATATTTATCTGCAAATGTATGTTGATGCAGCTCTCGGGACTGAGCTCCTTCTGCAGACCAGGATCACTCTTCAAATTATCCCAGAGCCACTAGTGCTCATGCTGCAAATCCCGTTCTGTTAAAGTTTCCTTGAGGTCCACAGGTGTTAGATTGTTTGCAGGTGGAAATCATCACAGTCACACTGAAACCTCCAGAGGCAGGACGGTTGGAGGGAGCTGGTTTAAAAAGCAATTGCTCTCAGCTGTGGGGGGAACTGGGCTGCAGGAGTGCCCTTGGGGTGTGGGGCTCGAGTCAGCTGGGGCAGTGAGATGGTTCGGCTGTGGGCCTTCAGCTTTCTGGTTTGAGTCTTTCATATATTTATTTTTTTTCTGATTATTTATTTAGTTAAAGTTGCCTTGCCCCCATGATCTATTATCTTTCTTTCTGGGCAGTGGTAATCCACAGATGAAGGGCTCTTGTGAACAGAATACAGGTGGTAATTTCTAAAGCTGCTCCGGTTTGATTCAGAGCAGCGTTTCAATCTATGGCCCTGTGAATTCGGCGTTCGGAGATCTTGCAGGACTTTCTCTTATGTCAGGAAGAAAAAGATAAATATCAATGTTTTCTTGGATAGTGTCTTGTTTAAAGCCTGGAAGGGCCTTAATCATAAGTAGATGTTATCCTGTAAATGAGATGTTTTTCTTCTTCAGCAATATTTAATGAGATAATATCAAATAGAAGACTTACTTAAAATAAAGGAAAATCTGCTCTCATCTATTAAAGTATTATATTAGAAGTCAAAAAAATCTCTAGAACATTGTACTATTTTTTCCTTTTTCATACAATTCATGTAATGTAGGTAATGAATCGGGATGAATTTTTCTTAATTTTCCTGTTCTGAATCTTATGAGACAAAAAAAACCCCACCCAAATTGCTGCCGAGTGATTCACAGTGAAAAATTTGATACGAGATCTAAATTAATTACAAATCACAAGAAGATGGTTTTGCAAACAAAAATTTTACTTTTATCTTTTTTCTTTTTTTTTTTTTCCCCTCGAAATCATGGTGTAGGGTGTAACTGTGATGAGGACAGTGTTTGAGCCGGCCTCCTTTGGCTAACAGCAGCAATAAGTACATGGTGACACACTGAATAGAGAGTACATTTTTAGTGGGTTAGGGGATGCCTATAATAAGAAACTTAATTGAGTTGTCAGTCTTTTGCTCTGTGAGCTAAATCATAGATTTGAACCACTGAGAAGTACCTTGATTAGATACCTTTGAATATATCTTGCACTCTGGCATGTGCAAGGAAATAGTTTACGTTTCTTACAAATGAAATGACTCAAATGTCTTTGTCTTAATGAAACAGCTATTTCCTTGAAAATACATTCTATGGTTTTTATTTCCTGATGCTTTATCCTTTGGCTAGTTTAATTTGGGCTCAGTTTGTAGAATGTAACCTTTGGCTCAGTGGACTTTTTTTTTTTTTGTAGGAGGGAGAACTGTTTTTGGTAGATTTTGTCAATCGTGGATTTGTGAAAGGACCAAGACCATGGTGTGATAACGCACTGTACAAGCAGGGCCTCCTCATTCTGCTGCTTCCCTGCAGAATTTAAACAAAGTAGTCGGATAAGTATGTTTTCGAGGGAAAATCCATGTGCAGGAGGCTTACAAAAGTGTTTCTAGTTTGGATAACAACCCCCCACACACACACTTGTACGGCCTTTGGTGTCTCCTGGTTAATGTGGTGTCACCTTGCATGTCCCTGGAGCCAGAAAACCTGTCTGGTCACACCAAGAATGCGCGAAGGGACTCCTTTAATTTGCTTACCCTCTGGCTCAGCCCGGAAGATGCTGGAGATTACCTCTTTCCTTTCGATGTAAAGCTCTTTTGTTGGAACAGAAGAATACGTGAAACACATTTTGAAAATTAATTAACTATATATAGTTAATTCTTCCTCATGCATTAGTTGTTGTAATATTTGATGGCTTTACCATACTCATGGTATGCTATTTTTGTCATTTAAGGTCAGCTTAATTATGAAAGGAAGGGAAGTAAACTGGCCTGTCTGTAAAATGGAAAAAAAAAAAAACAAAACAGAAACTCCAAAAGCTACAAAACCTGCAAAATTAATAGACTTCTAAAAAGATTACAATTCTGTAGAGCAAGCAGTTTGTTTGTTTTCCAGCACAAGATTTTCACTCCTTGTCCCTGTACCTTTGGTATTGTTGTACTGTCTTCATCACGGCTCGGTGAGGGGCGGTGAAATGGGGCATGGATATTGGGTTAGAAATCCCTAATTCCTTTGCACTGGGTGTCCTGGGCAAGTCAGTCTGATATAGACAAGTTTTGAAAATGACAGTAAAAAATGAAGCTATTTAAAGCTGGGAATTGTTAAGTCCCTTGTTGGGATTCTGAATTAGGGGACTGTTTTTCTGCATCCAGAGTGCCTCACAAGTTCCCGTTACTGTCATTGGATATACTTTGGTAGTCATGCTTAAAATGAGGTTTCCTGCTTGCTTCAAGACTTAAATGTAGACGGCAGGCTTATGTGCACCTGTTTCCCGAAAATCCAGCCACGATTTGCAGCAGTGGCACAAGTGAGGTATTGTTCGTAGACAGATAGCCTGGTTGTCAGCTTGTGTACGGCCAGTATAACAAATGGGTTACCGCTCCTCTAGACCGTATTATTTCTCATGACTAGTAATATGCTAACGGAGCATACAAGGTACTTTTAAAGAGAGAACTGGGTTTTTTTTTTTTTCAAGCAATAGTCCTGAGCGGAAACCAAGAAAATGGTTTCTTTTTACGTCCTTTTACCTAGAGGGTCAGCGTGTCCCTTTCCCTGGAGCACTGCTTCTTTAGCTATTCCTGTACCTTTTACCCAATAATCTGCATTAATGAAGGGAAAATTGTCAGCACCTAGTAGCGAGAGAGCAAATCTGGAACAACTGCAGTTTAAATACTTTGACAAGTGTTCATCTCTCTGCACACGCTGCCTCTTTGACCGACCTCTGCTCCAGTCGCATGGGGCCGGCCAGTGTCACTGGCCAACCCCGCTCATCTGGAGAGCGGCGGGGATCAGCAGTGGGACAAGAAGCAAATAGGAAATCCTTTTCTTCCTCAACCAAAAATGTTGACAAACATAATTTTATCTTTGTTACACTTTCTTCAAAACTTTTTGGAGGAAAAAATGAACCCCAGGAAGCACAATATCATTGTTTTTCCATCTTTGTCCAAGACGAGTCTTGTTTGCTACCTTTTGTACTTGTTTATTTCCCTCCAACCCTTTTTTTAGACAGAAGTTCCCAGGAATCAACGGTTTGTTTTTGGAGTACGTTGAGGAAAATATTCCTGAGAAAATCACTGCTTTGACTAAAGAGAGTTGTTATTATTAAAATCTTTCTTTTAACAAGCTGGATCCAAGTGAAATCTAGGTCTTATTTATTTAAAAAAATCTTAACGCTGAGGTGGTCTAGTCCTAAACTGTAACCTTATTGTGACTGAGCAAGCCCTAAACAAAGAGGAGGATCCTTCCCCAGGAGCTTAAAATTGGAGTATAAAACAAGGGAGAACAGATGGATAGACAGATTGGGGAGCACAAGAAAACAAAGAGATGGTATTGTTCGGCATAAATAGCTGTGGTCGGCTCTTCCCGGCAGCTGAACCAAACCGAGGGCTGGTGAATAATGTATGGCTGATGCGATGGGGACTGGAAGACCATGAGAAGGATGCGAGGAGGGAGTGCAGTCGAGGGTTTTCAGATGTATTTTGAGTTGCGAGAGGATAAAGCTGGAGGTGGAGAGAAGAGAAGAGGGAGGTTTTGGGTCAGAGCAGAGGAGGAGATGGTGAGATAGGCAATGTGGAGATAGTGTGGACTGGATTGCTGGGAAAAAATAATAATGGGCTTAGGAGAGAGAACTGAGAAGAACCTTCTGTTCTTGAGAGAGGATGAAGGAGAAGGCTGTAGGAGGGAGAGGGGAAGAGCAGAGAGGAAGTCGTGTTTTTATTTGGTAAGTTATTCTTTGGCAGGAATTGGCAAAGCACTGTGCTGAGGGAGAGCTAGAGCCAGGAGAGTAAAAGGAAGTGAAGACTGAGACTGAGTAAAAGGCAGAGAAAAGGCAGCTGGGGTTGTGGGTGTGCGATTCAATGAAGTTAGAGTAGCAGAGCTGTCTAGTAGGAAGGGCACAGAATTTAAGCAGCAGAGGAGTGGTCTGTGGTGGAGGACATCTACCTGGTTGTGGGTTTTCCACCTAGAAAGCTCACGTTGCAAGAGGAGGAGTGAAGCAAGTGATTGCTGGTACTGCTTGGTCAGGACTGAGAATCAGCAGGACCTCCTTTGTAATGGGAGAGAGGGACAAAAGACTCAAAGGTGGAGAAGAGTTATGATGAGAACCATCAACTGTATCTGTGGGGAAAAAGCAAAGAACAGATAGAAAGAAGAGAGCTGAGAACAGGTCAGTCATCCACTATTGGGTTGAAAGTCATGGAAAAGTGCATGGAAGGAAACCAGAGGATGGGCAGAGAGTTGGGAGGTGGGAGAGGTAACACACCTGCTCTGAAGTTGTGGTCTGACTGGTTTGGAGACTGCATCAGGAGAGATGGTGCCTTGGTTTCAGGTGGGAAGGGGTTGAATAGGGAAGTTGGTGAACATCAAATTAATAACTCTTTGGTGCACAGGAGTGAGTAGGTATGGCCTAGCAAATGCCTATTTATTGCTCTGTCAAATGGAGACAAAGTGCAAGGGTCTGACTTCATGGAAGGTACTGATAAGAAAACAACCCTGAAGTCCCCAAAAGAGAGAGTAGAAATGCAGAGAAGAGTAAAAGAAAAATAAAGGAAAAATAAGTCAGTTGAAGAGGTGAGGAGGCAGGACCCAGAAATGCCAAGGAAGAGTATTTATTATTTATGCAATACTCTTCAAATTAGAAGAGTAAGGAGGGGTAAACAGTAGGGTTTGGAAGGGCAAAAATGGGAGAGGAAAAACTTACCAGCTGGGTTGCAAAGTGTCAGATGAGGATAGGCCTCCAGGAAAGTGGCTTGGTGAAAGATGTGTCTTTGACAGCTGGGAGGAGTATGGTATGGATAGGTTGTGAACGATTGAGGTCTTTTTATACTTGTATGAAGGCTGCCCTTTCCCTGGATAACGGTGCTGCTGGAAGCACTGTGCAGCACATTGGGATAGGGCCTTTTCCAGAGGCACTCGTGTTGGGAATGGTGGGAAAAAGCGCTGCGAGTTTAGAACGTGGGTCGTTCAGGTGCCAAAATTGTGCCAGTCAATACCTTACTCTTTGAATCTTCCTCTGGATTTCAATGGGATGGTTTTGAAAAAGAACGAGATGCTTCTCCATTGGTGCTTTCATTTTATGCTCAGGTCATATAAAACAGGCTGTTGTCTGGAGAAGGCATACCTGCAGCAAGGACTGGTGTCGGCCTGGGCCTCGTCCGGTGGGGATCTTATTGCCATTATGATGCCGTATGTGCCATTACAAGGATTAGCCATGAACAAATGAAGATGATAGCCATGAAGTTTAGTGCTCTGCATTAGGTGTGCTGTGATTGCCTCTCTCGCTACTGTATGTCATTCATTTCAGATTTAAATATCTAATGGCTCTCATCAAACAACATTTAAACTTTCTATGAAATCCTGCAAATGTTCCTTTAGATCATATTATAAGTAACAATGGATGAAATGAGCTTGAATGGGAGGGCTGTGTTTCAGTCTCGGGGGTTCTGCAGCTGCTGGTGATGACAGTGGAACACTTCAATTGAACTGCAGCCTGGTATTCAGCAGCACTCTGCCCATTAAACGACGTATAAAAACAGTATAAATGGTCCGGCACATTTCCTTTTCCACACTATTTTCATCTTAGTCACTGGAGTGTTTCTGTAGAAAATAATTTATTTACTGGGAAGCTAACAAGGAATGTTTTGGTCACTGTGAGCACCAGATGTGGTGCTCGGATTGTAGCATGAACAAACTTAATTCAACAAGGAAGTCTTTATGCATTGAAAAGGATCTCACGTGACCGTGCCGTTTGCTGCTGGTCCTGCTGGAGCAGACCTGTCCTCGCAGGGGCAGCAGGAACGCGGCCCTGCCATCTCAGAGGGCGAAACGAAGCCACGAGCTCTGGAGGTTTTGAGTGCCCTAACAGCTATTTATTAGTATTTGTTTGTTTATTTGGATGGTGCCATATTTGTGTTAGGAATTTTATAGGCTCATAAGGAGACGTGTTCGGTCGCCCAAGGATATTGCAATCTAGTGTGGACAGATGTCACGTTGAGTAAAGAAATCAAGCCGTGGGGGTTGGAGGGTAGCGATGTGATAACACAGGGGGAGTTGAAAAAGTGTTGCTGGGAAAAAATAGGGTTGTTATTAAGAATGCTATTATGTAGAAGCTGAGTTTTGAATATAGTTGAAACCCTACTGTGACATAGATTTTAGTCAATAGCAGTCACATCCTTAGCCATAGGTAACTTCACTTTCCCCATCCCCCTTTGCTGTTCAGCTGACTTTTAAGGGGGTTTTTTGCCTTCCAGAAATTCACACACCCACTAAAGCCAGTATCATGGAAAACATGGGAAAAGGATCGAAGGCAATACCATACATTACGATCAGAAATATTTGAATATCAAAAGCCATCAAGAAGCAAATGCCCTTGCTCTTGTTGTGCCCCGCTGCTCTGGCCAGCCTGGCTGTATTGTGTCAGCAAGGAGGACCAGGTTGAGAAGCCGGGCAAAAGGTCCAGAACTGAAATGCTGCTCTCTGGTTCTCCGGCAGCAAACTGCAGGGTCTGAGGTCGGTGGGAACCGAAGGAGGTTAGCCTCACCCAGAAGTTGCGGAGCCCACCGTGAAAATGCAGTAGCTGTCTCGCCTTGTGCTTTGAAATGCATAGAGTACACATTTTAAAAACTATATTTTCTTGTTTTCATACTGCTTATGAAACAGTCAGCCAAATTTCCTTAAAGCTGTGACTTCAGCATGATGATCTGTACAGAAATAATCCGTCTCTTCAAATGCTACATTTTCTTTATTCCAAGAGTTTTCAGGAGGGCTTATACAGTGACATGACAACTTGAGACACCTACATCTCATTGCAGTGAACTGTAGCGCAAATGTAATCCAAATCAGTAGAGATGAATTGGTGCGTGTTTAAACTTTAAAGTTAAATATAACAGCAATTGGTAGCTTAATTGCTCTTAAGAAGTATTTGGTGGGGTCTTTAGAGCCATTTATAGTCTTGGTCTATTGCTGCCGCCTTTGGCGCACAGGGGTGACTGTGGTACCCATTTCTAAAAGTAAGTGGTGAGGGGCAAACTGAGCCCAACTGTCCTGAAGCTGTGTGGGTGCAGCTGCCCCTGGGGCTCGGAGCTGCTGGGGTCTGCGGGGCCGGCCGGGTGCTGGGGCGTGGGTGTCCCTGTCCCTCTGGCAGCTGGGAGGCAGGTCCTCCCCGTCCCTCCAGCCAGGCCAGGCAGGGGCTTGCCTTTCCTTTCTCTTTGCTTTCTCCCCCCACTTCTCAACTCTGATTGATGGAAACGCTCACTGGGAGTTGTTTCTTGACATCCTTTAAAAAAAAAAAAAAACCTGAAAGCATGAAATGTTATGATAGTGTTATGTCTATTTTTGAAAGTAAGGCTGTTAATGTAAAAATGGTGCTGATATGCTGGAGTGAATTATAAAGGCAAGATTATTAAATCCCTGAAAATTGCTAATTTATTAATTTTCTCACCTAATTTTGATTTATGGTGCATGATTATAGTGACACATCTTAAAAAAAAAAGTGAATTGCTGAGAAATTATTTGCATATTGCAAAAATTTTTCCGAGACTTTACATTTAACATTTGCCAAAAAAAAATACCCACCCCTCTTGTTCTCGGCTTTCACTTGAAACCTTCTGAGCTAAAAGAAGATTGTAAGGGGATTAACTTTCATAGCTTCCCTGTACAAGCGAAAGGTGGTCTTGTGAGTAGTAAGGGTTCTTACCCGGTTTGGGTGTTAATTTTACTCCTGTGAGAAGCATGTTTGGGTTTACGTTGCTGCATGTTGGAAGCGCTTTGCTATATGGAATGATTTAACTAAAAATTAACTCTCACAAACGTGCATTTGGAAGAGCACTGAGCAGAGGATCTTGCCGCATTTTGTTCTAAGAAAGGCTGATTCTGCCAGCTCTGAAGAAACTTGGGGCTGGATCCTGTAAAGCTTATTCGCAGGGTTTGGTTTGTTTTCTTTGAAAGGGATTGCTCGCAGGCACAAGCACTGGTAAGCAAGAGTTTGCGGCGTCTGATCCTTCCAACAGTGAGGGATGACTCGTTCTTTGAGAGGGGTGGTGACAGTAAGTCCTGAAGACCCAGATCTCCTGCTGGTGTTTGTGCTTAGGCTCTGGCTGGTGCAGTGGAAAAATATATGTGTATCTTAGGGAGCGTGTTTTCGACGAGTTTTCAAGACGTGGTTGTGGGAACCATCCCGGTACGGCAGTGTGTGGCTGAGGACGGCAAGGACCGGCAGGTGCCTGGCTGTTTGAAAGCACAATGTGTACATACTGTGTATATATACATACATAAATCCTCTGGTATACATTGAAGGTATATTTGCCTTGCTTGGATGTGCCTTTGGACAGTGTATGGGGACAAACGACTCTCTGCCCTTTGTGGTTGGCCATCGGTGTGTTGAATGAACTGAAGTTGGAGACAGGAGGAGATGAGCAGGCGGTATAATACAGAATCCCTCAATGCTCTTGGCCGGAGCACTTCACGCTGGATGCTCCCGCGAGGAGCAGATTAGGGCTTGCTGGTGCGGGCGGAAAAGGGGGAGGGAAAGGAAGCGAAAGCAAAGCACCTCTGAGCGTGAGGGTGACATGCAGTCAAGGCTGACCACATCGCTTCACGTGGATGCCTCTGCCTGTGCTGGTGAGAGGAGGAGAGCAGCGTGATGAGGTCGGGTGAGGTGACATCGCTGTCCCCGTCCTGCTGGGCAGGGGAGGTCAGGACCGAGTTCCCTGTCCTCAGGGACTCGCTCAGGAGCTCCTTGGTGGAACAAGACCTTATCCCGCAGAGGGGATCCGCAGCCCCCTGCCTTGGCACAACCACGCTTGTATTGTACCTTGCTTCCTTTCTGTTCAAATTCTGCTCTTACTCCTACTGGCACCGACTGCGGGAACGTAAGCCTTGTTGGAGATGCTCCAGACTTAAACAGATGTGAATAAGAGCCCAGATTAGTAATGTGGTTTTTCTTTTTTTCNTTTTTTTTTTTTTTTCAACACCCACCTAAGTGCACCTTGCTCTTTGTGTGCAAGAGATAATTTAATCAAAGCATTCATTTAGGGCTGGCTCCATCCTGCTCAAGTTGTGGATAAGCTCCCATTAACTGTGGCAGTGCAGGATCGCGCTCTAAGGGCCAGATTTGTACAGGCGGCAGGTGCCTAGACTCGCAGGCAGGTATCTACTAGGATTTTGAGAAGCACGGAGCTGTCTAACCATCATATAGAATCAGATATCCAGGCACTTGTGGGAACCCTGCTAAGCACCTACCTGCACCTTTAGATGCCCTTTAGAAGTCTTGCTTTGAAAGTCAAATCCAGGGGGGAAAAAAAAAAACCCAAATGAAATCAGTGGCAAAAGTGACCTTAGTGTGCAAGCAATAAAGCAGCTGAGGATAGAGGAAACTACGATTGCTTGGATTTTTATTCATATATGAAACAAGCTTGAGACTTGTTAATTTTGCTTAAGTGCCATGGCAACATACATATCTGTTTTGCAGCTTATGAAATGTATTTTTGGAACTACTGACTCACACACTTGAATATTTCTGCTGTACTAAGTGAATGTATTTCCTTTTGCTTTCGTGCAGCTATTCAGCATGAAAATAAAAGCAGTTCCCTTCTGGTTTGTATCACGCTGCAGCTCGGGGCTGTTTTCTGGAGCAGTCGCACCTGGGCTGAGCGTGCCCGATGGCATCGCTGTGCTGCTGCCGGTGGGAGCCGCTGCGATGGGTGCCGGGCTGCGCTCTCCACGGGCATAAAGCCGCGGGTTGTGGTCTCCAAGTCTGATATGGGCTGGACGGGGGATAGCTGAGGCTGGCAGTGAAGAACATTGAAGTATCGTGTATTTTGTCCGTTTGAGCCCCTTGCATTTAAACAGCGCAAGTGACCAGGTTTTCAGGCACTCCTGAGACCGTAGTGAAATAGGGTTGATCTCCAGGGTGGATTACGAGACTATGGAGTGCCAGTGCCATAAGCTCAAACCAGCGTGGTGGGGTTGGCAGCACTTACAGACCTGAAAACCTCTTTGCTTTGCGGAGGGTGTTGGGAGGTGTGCCACCTTAGAGGAGCTGGGGAGAAATGCAGGCAGTCCCTGTCGAGACGCTGGCAGTGTTGGCAGGATGCATGTGGCTCTCTGGGTGCAGGCAGCGAGTGATGGAGCTGATGTCCTTCACCTGTGCTCGCACTGAGGCACTTGAGAAGTTTCCATTTTCAAGTAACACAGTTGAGGATTTTTAGTGTGTGCTCTGTGGTTCTTGCCGTACTGGTTACTAATTTGCTGCTGATCAAGGCACTTGGCGGCTTTTGGCTGGCAGGAGCAAAGCTTTCCTAACAAACCGGTGAGTTCAGGACGTGCTGTGTTCACACAAGAGCCTCTGTCATCGCGTGTTTGTGACAATGAAAAAATAATTTTTACTTGACAGTAGGAAGCGAGCAGCATACCCTGCTGCTATGAATATTCAGTGACGTTCCTCGGGCGACCTTTTGCACAGATTAGGCTGGTGAACGGTGTGCCTGCGGTACCAAGGCGTGACGTGCTCTTTCTGCCTCCCTGAAGGGAGCCGTGCTGTGGGCTGTGGCACTGCTCGTAGCGGCACACCCGAGGGTGGCAAGAGCATGTTACCATTCTATAAGACTTCTTCTTTCTGGCTCTGTTTGAAACCGCACGGGCAGTTTCCAAAGACCTGTCTATGAGAAATGCCAGTGCCAGAGAGCAAGAAGGGGCAGGTTTCCCGCGGGGTGCAGGCAGGGAGGCCGTGCAGCTCCTGCTGCGCTGCGCCGGCTTAGCCTTCTTCGGTACCCACCTGCCACGTTTTGGCCGGTTTCGTTCTATTATTTGCTTCACACAATGAGACTGTGATCCTAATGTTGAACTTTTATGGCTTCTTTGTATAAAAAAGCTAGGCCCATCATAATCCACAAAACTGAAGAAACTTAATTTCTGGGTCGGACCTTGCCAGAATATCATAGTTTCTACTTAGCTCACAGGCTTATTGTGGGGCTTTTAAAATTAATATTTAGGTGTACGTAGTGCAACATACTATGCAAATGAATTGTTATTATTTCACTTCCAAGTGATAAGTATGGGTATGCCCTGTCATTTAGAGAACATCAGAACCCAATTACTTAAAACATCTGCCTAGCAATTTTGATTAGTTTACTGTACTGTGTTTAAATAAAAAATAAAATAATTGAACAATAGTAGTAGAAAAAAAATCATTTAAAATGGGAGCTGATTTTCTATACGAATTTTTAAGACACTAAAAGAGGCACTAGAGATGAGACTACACTGTAATGTGACAGTTTCCAACCAGGAACGTTAAGGCAGAACCGAACCCTGCGGTGCAGCGGGAGGCTGGCAGTGGAGAGCGAGGGCGCCCGCCTGCGTGGCCCCTACGAGAAGGAGCCCGGCACGTGGCCCTGTGCCGTCAGTCGTGCTGCTGAAAGACCGGAGGACAGGGCAAAGAACGGACAAGGATTATGGAGGGCCAAAGGGGTGGATTTGTAAGTTTTAACTAATAGCTGGAAAAAAGGTGATATTTCTAATGTCGCTTATCGGGAATGGGGAAGAGCGGTGATACCTGCCCCTGGGGAAGGCGAGCATCAGTCCCCAGGCTGGTGAACAGTCGTACAGGGTAACGTGAGGAGAAGCGCATTAAATGTAAGAGTACAGTGGTGAGTGTGGAAATGTGTGGAGTAGGCAGAGTGGAGAGGTGGGAAGGCTCTCTTTGGAGAGAAGTAAGCCAAGGGGATGGCATGGTGGTGCCAGGCAGCTGAGCACTGAGTGGCTGGGAGCCGGTGGGACGGTGACAGTGCCGGAGCGTGGCAGCACTGCTCGCACTCACCTCGGGAGGTGGGAGGCAGGGCTCAGGCTGTGCCTGGGTCTCTTCTTTGTCATTCGCGACACTGTAGGATAAGTTGGAGCCTCAACTCTTTGCCTGAGCTAGCTGCGTGCTTAAAGAGCAGAAAAAGGGGCTTTAAGCTTCTTTTAACCCCATTTCCTCAGAGTAGCTGTGTCTTGGCCCCTGGTGAAGATGCAGTGACCTGCCCTTGTAATTCACCTCATTTGAAGCCCCAGAGCAAAAGCCAGGAGGCAGAGGAGAGAAAGGGGGGAGTTTTGGAAGGGGACAGGGGAGTGAAGCCCCTGGGGAGTCCAGCTCAGCGTCTCCTTCCCGGGGGTGGGAGGCCGTCCCTGCTGGGTTGTGGAGTGTAGCCAGGGCGCGGGGATGGTGGTGGCATGTTGTGCAGATATGTTCTAGACAAACGTGTGCAAGATGTAGCCCAGGGGAAGTTGTATTTATTATAGGGAAGAAGAATGGGGAACCATCAAAGAGTTTAAGTACTTATAGCTGCTTTGGAACAAGGCTGTGCTGGCAAATAGATGGACTAGATGACCTGCCAGGGCTCTTTACATCCCTGTGTTTAATTGCATTTGTCACTGGACTATGTCTAGGGGTTTTAAAATATTATTTTACTAGAAAATGTTCTGGATTCTGCTGTCAAGACCAGGTGGCAACAGTTTTACAGCATGTATTTTCCCTTCCAATTTTCAACACTGGAACTTGTAGAATGTCTTTAGCTGATAATTTAAGTCTCTACTTACTAATTGGACCAAGACATAACTTTGTAGCTTTATCTCTTTCCTATTCCTCATTTTATTTCTGTTTCAATTAGTGAGTGTGCCTTTAGCAAGAGACTAAGATTGTTTTTCTATCTGTTATAAGATTTGCCTGCAAGAGAAATGCATTTTATTGCCTGTCTTCTCAAATAGCATTCGCCCCTTTACAATCAATGAAAAGACCAACAAGCTCGTCTGCCTTAGGTTCGGCCTCCCTGGGCCAGGCTGCTTCCCTCGTACTGGGGCTGGGGAGGAGTTTTACCTGTGGTGACGCTTCCAGTTTAACAAAAACCTGCTTTAACCTCCGTCTTGTGTCAGACTTTAAAATTGAAAAGAATAAGCATGGAAACTTGACTTTGTCAGAGATGCCAAAATGCTAGGGAAGGCTGACGTCCCGCAGAAAGCTCCGAGAGCAGCAACGCCTGTTCCTGTGAACCAGGGGCCGAAGTGGCAGCACCCGCCTGGTCCTACAGCTGATCGTGTCTGTGTTGAATCGCGAGATGGTGACACCGCATGTTTTATGGCATGTGGGTTATTGAGCCTGGTTCACAGCTTTCTCATCCTCGGTACAGCCATTTGCAGTGAAGTCGCTGGGTTAGGACTGTTAGTTCTGGTATTCGGCTGAGGTGCAGAAGTGCTTAGGAGCTACTGGCAGAGTACGCTGGGACGCAGCTGTGCTCAAGGGGATACAAAGAGGGTGACAAATGCTTGAGGTTTGACCAAAATATTTTAAATTTTGCTGAACAAAAAACCTTCATTCACTGACTAGCATGATACTGAATATGCTATAGACAATAAAACCCCAATAGGTAATACAGCGTACAGTGGTCCCAGCCAGAGACTTGTGTTCTTCTGTCACCAACGCAAAGAGGGGGCAGTTGTGTATTTCTTGTAGACATGGAACATGTCCTGACAGCTTCCTGCACAGCATCCCAGTTGCTAGAAAATGTAGATTCTAATTGCCAGCCACAGTTAATTGGTTATTACTCATTATTTATTTAATTTAATGCTCTGTTGACCACGTACTCAACTTACTTAAGATTCTTTTAAGAAATAATTTGTTTGTCTCTTGTTTGCCTTGGAGATATTAACAAGCAAAATAGAGACCTTAGAAGTTTGAAACTTAAACTTTAT
This sequence comes from Himantopus leucocephalus, assembly GCA_003993805.1. Taxonomy (NCBI): domain Eukaryota; kingdom Metazoa; phylum Chordata; class Aves; order Charadriiformes; family Recurvirostridae; genus Himantopus; species Himantopus leucocephalus. Next base: position 824,304 of record RSEF01000031.1, read on the forward strand.
TTCAGAGCTCGTGTGAAATAGCTTGGTGGACACAGGCTGTCTTCACAGATAGCGCTTTTTAGAAACCCAAAGACTTACAATTAAAAGTACTGCATTAAATTGCATTCCGTGTGTAGTGCGTCTAGCTGCGTAGTCTGTGGACATAGGAAGAAATATTCCTGCTGGCTGACGTGCTGGGGCTGCGCTTGTGATCACTCCATCACCGCTGGTAGGACAGCGCTCTTCTTTGTCCAGCTCCTTGGCCTCCAGGGTCTCTAACTTCGATTAGTTCCGCTCCTGGGGTGCCATTGCACGTTGCCTTTTCAAAGATTAATGTCTTAGGTGGAAATGTTCCTAAAAGTACTTTTCAACGGCAAACGTGTTACATTTTGTTCTTACGTACCTTATTTTCCTAAGCAACAGTTATCCAAAAGAATTAAATTAAAATAGTTTGTTCTAAGATGGTTTCCAAATTACTACTTTGCTGTTTTTCAAACCTCTTCAATGGCTGCGTTTGATCTACAAAAGGTCAGATTTGCTTAGCTCATGCCTTTTTTATTGCTCCATCCCCTGTGGGTCCTTGTGGACTCCTACACCTGCCTTGACAAGGGTTACATCTTGGGGATGAATTGCTAATTTTGTCTCTTGGAAGCTCAATCTTTTAACTTGTTGTTTTTTATAATTATTCTAAACTTTAAAATGGACATTTCATGGTTTTTGTTAATCTTGGCTTTTGCAAAAAATAATTGTCAGCGAGTCCCTTCACCTCAGGTTTAGTGTCCTCAAGTTAAATAACCAACTTCCTCCAAGTAACTTCCTAATCTGGTAATTTCTCTTGATTTTCTTCTCTCGCGTTCTCCACCCTCCTCTTCCTGGCTTCATGATCCATGTTTATCACTGCATAATGTTATTTCCTTCCAGCCCCGGCATCTGCCTGGGTGAGCACATCTTCCTGTGGCTGGCCGTGCCCCTCGCTTCCACCATCAATCCACAACCCACTGCAGCCTTTCACACCCCTCAGCGCTCAAATTTAGCTTATTCAAATGCTGTGGATCTCTCTACTTCTCTCTGGTTTGCAAAAGGACCTAATTTATTAGAGAAACCGAACACTTCTGTAATCAAGGTTCTTGGTAGCTTATTTATAGCCTTCAGTTGTGCTCAGTCCCTCCCTTCCCCAGCAGCGCCCTTCTCTGAAGAAAACAACCAAACATCTCCCTTCTCCTTTTCTGAGGCTTTTGAAGAATAGTGAACTTGTGACATCTTCCATAGGGGTGAATAAAAGATCCCCAGATATTGCAACTGTGTGCCCAAAACTCACATGTAACCAAATGTTTTTTTGCAAGTTGGCAGAAAAATGTTCTGATAGCATTTTGCTCTTGAGCACGCCTCTGCACTGCCTGGGGTTGGCCAGGACCAGAAGTGGAAGTGCTGAAATACCACGAGACAGGCTGTTCGTCTGAGGTTTCCCGCTCACTTTTCCAGACCCAAGCAGTCTAGACACTTTTGATAAACACCTGAAATTTCTGGAACCTCTGAACTCCTCGCTCTGGGTTGCTCACGGAATGGTTAGGGTTGGAAGGGACCTCTGGAGATCATCTAGTCCAACCTCCAGTTGCCCAGTGATGCCGTTCTACTGACGGGCTGTTGGTCCTCTTTGAGAGCACAGAGTTCTCCATCTCCGGCACAGTTACGCAGGCTTATCCAAAGGAACTGCCTTCTGCAGAGTTTAGCAGAGAACTCTGTTCGTCTGCTGTTATCCCTCTCTGTGTTGTCCTGCCAGGTCTCGAGATCGCCAGCCCTGCTTTAGCCTGGCGCCACGTGGGCAATGCTTTCCTCTGATGGCTGTTGAAGCCTTGGCTCCGCAGAGTACAAAAAAGACAAAGTTTTAATCCAGGTGGAGGGATTTAATGGAGAGGGAGTTAAAAAACTGGTTGTAACCCGTTGCTGTGAGATCCTCATTTAAGCAACAAACTTCAGCTCTTCTGCATCAGCACTGCTTACTGCTATTTTCTAGAAAGTAGAGTCGTTCTGTACGTACCGCTTGCATTTTAGCAATTATATTGCTAATTCACATAAGTAATCTTTGTGTTACGTTAAAGAGTGAATGAAACTCTCATTAGTTTTTTGGTCATGATTTTAAATTGTGGTTTCCAGCAACTCTTGCATTTGGATGAAATTTAGAATTGAATTCTAAGAGGCAAAACCCAGCAGTTTAAATAACTTATAGTAGTTTGACTGTAAGCTTACAAAATTTTTCTGTATTGAAATGAACAGCAGCACTAAAAATATGAACTGTTAGTGATTTGTGTTAGTGTATTGAATTGATTGGTTTTGGTTAGTGTCCTTCAGTGGTTTAGAACTAGTAAATCTCATGCTTTCTGGTTTTATTGTGAGAGTGGAAGAAAAAGATAAGCTAGTGTACTTTTCTTTTTAAAAAAAAAAAAAAATCCAGCCTTGAACACATTAGCCATTGGGCTGTACTGGTAGAACAAACAGCAATGAAGGCAAGGTTCTGGATGTGTCCAGAGAAGAGGCTGGTGGTGTCAAAAAATACTGTTGTTTTTCTGTGTGCCGGGGTACTGGGAGTGTGGCTACCTATTTCCGTTAAATTAGTGCCTTGTATTTCTTTGAAATGTGAACACCGAATTTGTAATGCTTGGAGATTTAACTTCTGCTTCATTTATGTTATTTAATTACAGCAAGTTTAGATCTTAAAAGAAGCCAAAGTTTTAAATTTACATTGAACTCTTTTTGAAAAGAAAATTATATAGAATTCAAAATGTTTAGCAGTCAGAAATCAAATGTCAAAAGTAATTGTTTTCCTTACTCTGATACTAGTTTTCCCCTAGAGTCCTCAGTTTTTGGTTTTGTAGCACAGCCAAGGAAGTTAGGGGAGGCAATGGCAGTGAAAAATCCTTTAAGCTATTAAATGTTGAAAGATTAAATAAAAAAACAAAACACCAAATAGACTGGAAAACTCCCCACCAAATTGACTGATGCTCTATATGGTTCCTTTCAGAGCACGCAGCAGTATTTTGCAATTTAAAAAAACTGAGTGTTGTCAAATTCAGGCTGTTTAAAGCTCACAGTTGGGAGCTTTCAGTTAGTTGTGTCCTACAGATCTCATGTATGTATGTAAATATACATAGTGTATATAAATATACGTATGTGTACACACAAGTGTGTTTGGGCAAAACTAAGTTGTAAAACTAGGGCCAGAGTATTTTATTATAGGTAGTTGTGGAACTTGCAGAAGTTAGGTGAAATATGCACAGTTTCCCCAAATGAGAAAGTGCTGATCCTATATTTATATATATTTTTATATATATATAAAAAATCATTATTAAAAACCAGCTTAATCTGTATCTTGTGTCTGATATCTTAGAAAGTCTGACCTGGGGAGTCTTTTTCCCAGTGCTCCTAGTAAATGCAGTCATAAGCATTTTGGTAGTAAGAGCTGCTTATTTCATGCTCCCTTTTTGTTTTCTTGCTTATTTCTGCTGCAAAGTGTTCCCTCTTTGTTGAAATTTCTTAAGTGAAAAAGCGTCTTCATCATCTGCATTTTGATGCAAGACAGACGAGCGATAAGCACTAACTGCTTTTTCTACAAACCGTAGTGAAAAGGAGGTACTAAGCACAGGCAACATCATTTGATAGCGACGTACACTTTTATTTGTGAAACAGCCTATTTAAATATGTTAATGTTAGGCACAGCCATTGGAACAGAATAGAGGCTGTAAACTTCACGCTGCGAGCATGAAACCTGGGGCTGCCGCAAGAAATTTTTGCCAACTCTTATTATTAGCTTTATATAAAATCATAAGGGACAAAGGTCAGAGAAGAATGAATTGTCTATACCAAATGGGTTTATTTTGTACATTCGAGGTTGTTTTCCGTCTTTATTTTCGTGGTTTCCCTGGCTTCCCTGCAATCCTTGCTTTTACAGAGCAGCCAGAAGAGACAAAAACTATTGAAAACGGGAAAACTTAATCTGAAAAAGAAAGCAGTTGCCAGCCGGCCTGTGATCAGGTGTCTTACCTTTCACTCTGCTGGATTTGCTTTCTGAAATTAATTTGGCTGTTTAAGAACATTTGTGTTATCATAGCATAGAAATGTATCATCATTTTTATACGCGCTCATAAATCATACGGCTCAGCCGGTAATTTTAAAGCTTGTCCAAGAGTCATGTTTGTGCTGAAACTCTGCAGAAGACGTTTCAGCTCAAAAGAACAATTTTGGAAGGGAAGACGGTATTTCGCCAGCGATGGAATGGCTCTTTCAGCATATGGCAATTATGATGTAGCTCGTTCTGGCAGGGGAGGCAGGAAGTCTGCAGCTCGGGGTCCTCTGCATCCGCGGGTGTTGACAATTACTCCTAATGTCGTTAAAAGTAACCACTTACGAATTTATCTTTTTTTTTTCCCTCTTCTGAGGTCCTAAAATTTTTATCGATTATACGGCTCTTATAGACTCAGGCAAACCGTTGCAAACAGCTTCTAGGCTGCGGCACGGGCAGGATGCTGCGTGAAGCACTGGTGCTGGCCGCGGGTGGGCACTGGGATGGGTGCCGTGTGGGGCAGCATTAACCTGGTGTTTCACTAGCGCTTGCTTTCAACGTAAACACTCTAGCACAAGGTCAGTACCCACGTAGCAAAGTTTCTTTTTCCACCAGGCACCTAAGGCTAGCCATTATTTTTTTTTTTTCCCCTTATTTGTTCATCTTGTAAATAGAAAGCAATTTGTGAAAGCAGCACAGCCAGCGCAGGCGGTGGGGGGAGCACAGGGGAGGGAAGGGGCCACCTCGGCACTCGCTGTTAGCCAGCACGGCCCCGCCGCCTTCCCTGCAGCTTTGGTGGTTTGTACCAGCCTTCGTTTTGGAATGGGCAATCTGATGCGTTATTTGTTTTTTTGGAACTAAGTGTAATTTTCATCTCTGTTCTCATCGTTGTGAAGTCAGGAGGGGTAACAGGATCACTGTGTGAAAATGCTGCGGGTGGAGTGAAAGGCTCTGTTTGAAGGAGATATTGGCCAGAGAATAGAAATTGCAGGTCCGTTGCTGGAAAACTAAAATAAAGGTTGGTTTGTTCTCCTTATCCTCCCTGTCCCCTACACGCTGGGAAGGGGCCGCGATAGAAAGATTGCATTAGAAGGAAATAAAAAGCGCTTGCGGTATTTATTCTCTATAAAACACACTTCAACCATCAAAACCCGTAGTCAGTATAAATTCTAAATGGGAAAGAACAGAGTGCATTAGAACTGTGAAGAGGAGATTATTAAAGGGTTGATTTAACTAGTCATGTTGCAGCCCATAAACCATATCTAAATCTCTGGAGCAAGCTTAAAAGACTACATTGAGGTCAACCTTCACAATACCTGGATTTGAGAAAATTGAAAACAAATTTCTATGCGGAGGAGTTCAGATTTGGAAATCTCTGGTTCATTCTGCAGGGCAAACCCCGCTTACTGTCGTTATGGGGAGCGAGTGCTTCAGCCAAAGGGTGATGCTGACATAAGCAGAAGGGGTGACTCATTAATTCAGCTTTGTTTGGTTGGGCAACCAAAGAGGGAAAAAAAAGCCTTAATCCACTTACACATAGGAGAGGTGCCTCTTCACAGTGCTGCTCGTAGGGGCTCCTCTGTAACCCGGTGCTCACCGCGGGGCTAGCTGCGGCGTTTCTGCAGAGCCCCCGGCTGTGACACGGACGGTGTCACTGTGTCCTGCGCCAGGTGAGCCCGGTGCTGCCAGGGCTCGGCTCCCGGCACGTGGCTCGCACCGCGCTCGGCGGGCTCTCTGCCTCCCGCCGCGCTCCCGGCACGCCGGCAGACAGATAAGGGTAGATTTGGTCACTTGCCTAAAGTCGTACAATAAGTCATCAGCAGAGCTCTGAATTTGATAACTAATATAAATATTTATTGCTGGTTTTACTCTGGCAGTGCTAGATATCTGTGCTGCCTTGGACTGCACCTTGCGCCGAGTTTCTGCCTGGGAAAGCGCAGCAGCCTTGCAGCTGCCTTTGCTTTTTCTCTTCTTTTTTTAGGTTTTCTTCATCTTATGGGGGGGGGAAAAAAAAAACAAAATTAAATACGTACATTTTCTTTAATTTTATTGCAGATTTTTTTTTGAATTGCATTTCTTTCCCAGCCCAGTTTCTCTTTTAGTCTCTTCCTGTGCTGAAGTCATACTCCAGTGAATGACATCATCTCTCTACCGAGGCAACTCCTCTGATGTAGTTCCTGTAATTCCAACAGTAACTCAGTTAATTCCGAATTAAAGGCGCTATTATTGCAAATGTGTTTTTAGTGCAGGATCAGAGGATGACTGGGAAGAGTCTTCTTTTACAGAAGGGGTAGGCTCCCTAATTAGTTAATGGTAAGGAAATATATGGAACAGCAAGAGGGACAAGAGGAGCTATATTTGTACTCTGATCAATATGCAAAAATTGCCTCCATTTGAAAAGTACTTTATTAGACTATCTGGAGAAATCTGTAATGATCTGCCAATGTAAGTAGTGTGCCCAGACTTGTCACCCAATTATTTTACACGGGCAATTAACAGCTCAGAGGAGCTCCTGGGAAGCAGTTTGCCTATGTTGCAGGTGAATCCTTGCCTGTGTGCTTACACTGCGGTACTGGTGTACGCGAGCGAGGCACACCAAATTTAATTTCATTTTGTCTGTGTATATGGGGGTATGTAATTCACACACTTGTTTACATATGCACGTAGCAAGCTCTGTGTGCAATACTTTATGTAAATCCCTGACTTGGAGACCCCGCTATAGTCAAATTTCATGTCTTTGCCCAATCCAGTAGTGGTTGCCGTTAATTTTCATGTGACCAAAACAACATGTTTTTCCCTGGACTTGTTCTCGAGATTGGCCAGAAGTATTTTGTTTGGGTGTTTTGGTTTGGGTTGGTGGTTTTTTTTTTTTTCCTTCTCACTGGCTGTGGAAGATATTAGCCTAATTGACAGAACTTGTCGTGACTCCTGTCTGTGAGGAGCAGGACCTCCTGGGGCTGGGGGCCTCTCAGCGGCAGCGCGTGCTGCCCGGCCGGCTGCTGTGCTCTCCACATCTGGGTTTTCTCAGCCGGGGAGAGGGGGGGGGGACGCCTTTGCCATGGTACAGATGGGCTGCTTAGACTTCTGTAGTCGTGTCCCATGGTACTTGTATGCTGAAGGACAGTGTCAGGGCCCGGGCTTCTTGACCGGGCTTCCTCCAGGTGCTGTCCTAGCTGTGACCAGGGTGGCAGCGGGGATGTCTGGAGGAGGTGAGGTGGGCTGGTGCTCCTCTGCAGGGGAGGTGGCCGGGATGGAGGGGCTCACCCGTGGCCGTGAGGAGGTGCCTGGGGCACCGGAGATGCTCCAGCTACTCAGCCACAGCAGGGCAGGGGGGAATTGCTGTTGGACAGCAGGAGCATGTGGGAGGTTAACACGTAAAGAAAGGAGAGTGTGTAAAGGTAAAGACTTCAGCTGAACTCGGAATGAGGCTTTCTGTCTTTCGCCACAGACCGTGGCTTGAAATTGCTGCTCTGCCAGACNGTAAAGAAAGGAGAGTGTGTAAAGGTAAAGACTTCAGCTGAACTTGGAGTGAGGCTTTCAGTCTTTCGCCACAGACTGTGGCTTGAAATGTCTGGCAGAGCAGCANTGCCAGACGAGTTTGGCACTGTATTTGGCATTGCCATTTGCGTGCCTGTGCGAATGTATCTGGAAAACGTATGAATACATTAATCGGGAAGATAGGTACAGGAAGTCCATTAGTAAGTGCATAGATTAGATCTTTTCCATCTTTTCTTACTGGGTGAATTTCCAATCCTGGTGTCTAGCAACAATCATGTACCTCCCAGTCCAGCTTAGGAGCCCCATGCTCCTGAAGGCAATTGAGGGAAGCGTTAAGGTCACTGCAAACCACATTTCACACATAATAAATATTTGTATTTTTCAACAAGTAGAAATTTACCCCCATCCCAGTAAGCCTGACCAAGGGTATAAATGCTGTTTCTTCAGGCCTAATCTCCAAAGCAACATGCAGAACAAATCACTGGGACGAGAAGTACAGTGAGCACGCATCACTTTCCCAGATGTGATGTTTGCGGAGTCACTGGTGCAGGGGGGAACGTGGGGGTNCTAATCTCCAAAGCAACATGCAGAACAAATCACTGGGACGAGAAATACAGTGAGCACGCATCACTTTCCCAGATGTGATGCTTGCGGAGTCACTGGTGCAGGGGGGAATGTGGGGCNTTGCGGAGTCACTGGTGCAGGGGGGAACGTGGGGGTAACACCACAGCTGGGCAGAGCAGCAGACCTTTCCCACCCAGGTTACAGGCGTTTATTCCAGCCCTGTAGTTTATCTGTTGGACAGATCTGGTTTTGCAACTTTGGGATATTGTGGCAGCACCTTCAGCTAAGGGAACAGGAGGGAACCTGAACCTTTAAAAACTGATTTAAAATACTTTATGAGTATGCAACATCCATCACCTTCTCTACTGGTCTATGCAACATCTGTAAATTGAGCTGGCAAGGGAAATTAAGGGGTAGGTTGGTCTGGAATATCATAAGCGTAAAGAAGGCAGTAGTTAATTTTTTTTTTAATCAAGCCTACATGGAGTAAGGTTTACAAATTCCCAGCATCTGTGCAAGATTGAATTTGGCTTGCAAATTATACTCAGTAAGGGCTCTCAGTTTTTGGAGGCTGCGATGGGCTGACTCTTCTGAGCAAAAGCTTTACCTTGAATGCCTGAAGCACGTCTGGCACTGGGATTCCCCATTTCCGATCCCCCTTCCCTGAGATTTCTGCATCGTGTGAGTAGCAGAAAATGGCATTGGTAGTGAAGTGGGGGTGAACAGAGTACTCTTATGAGTACACGTTTAGTACAGGTCAGTAAAACTGATCTTTGGAATTCACCGTCCACGAAAAATAGCTGAGAGTTAATAGCCTAGTTATGGCAATAGAAGTAAATTTTATAGTGTATTTTACAAAGTACAGTGAGGACTGGGAAAGAACAAGGTCCGGCTTTGAGGCACAGTACTGAGAACTGGGGAAGGAATTATTAGGGAGCGGTGTGTGATTGCTTCATTTAAAATAATAGAAACAATGTTTTGTACTTCCTTGTAATATCTGCTGCCTTCTGAGAATCTGAAACGTAAATGAACAATAGCCCCATATATCATGGGACATTCCTGCTATCTTTCAAAATAATCTATACAAATCCAGAGGTGTAATAAGCAGATATGAATAACTGTAATATTGTACATGGTCAAGAGATGGAGAAGGGTAAAGACACAGGTTTATGAGAGGGATTTCTGGGAATTGTAGGTGGTTACTCACATGGGCATAAAGGGAGGGAAGTATGGGAAGGACTTCTGGGAATGGTAGGTGTTACCAGCGGGGACATAGAGAAAGGGAAGCAACCATATCCTACGCTTGTGGCTAGCTCGTATTTCTGAGCAGAAGAATGCTTTGCTCGCAGTAGTAAGTCATAAAGGCTGACAGAGGACTATGTTTTTACACGCACATCTATGGATTTACTTTCATGAATAATGAAAATACGATACCTGTATAAATCTCCTTAGATGAGAACTAAACTCAAGTTTACTTTAATGATGGTAAAATAAAATAACATGAAGTCCCCTGGGAAAATTGCAATTGCAACTCTGGCTACTGAAGAAGTGTTATGCGAAAAGGCATAGACTAGTTATGGATGGAAAGAAAAGACTTTTTATTTGATCCTGGAAAGAAAGTTGAGACACACATTAGCGGCAAAGCAATTATAAAACGTTAGAGAAGAGACAGTGATTATTGGACTTTATGACAGGAAGTCATTGAGAATTTCCTGAAAGAAGTAAAAGAGGAGTGTATTTGCATTCTGCTCAGTGATTTGGGAGTACTTAGATATTTATAGGAAAATTCCAAGAGGTTGTGTGTGTTTTCCATTATACAGATTTCCTATAAAAAATAAATAAACGTTGCCACAGCAAACTAATGGCTGCATTTTCTACTCTCTGCTGTGAAACTTGCTCATGTTAGATTATACTGGGCTTAATTTTTTACTGAATTTTTTTACCAGATTTACTTTGCACGATTGCAAAAATTTTTACAATACAAAATGGGAAAGACCTACACTAACGAAAAATTCGTAGAATTTAAGAAAAAGAAATGTCACAACTCCTTAAATGAGGGGAAAACCCAAACCATGACTAAACCCAGAACACCTGTATCTTTAGATTTGGAGTCTGTACCGCTTTCATCTTTCTTTTGTTTCTCTCTATCATGTAAAACCTCTTGCTTTGTAAGGGTAACCCGGGCAGAAGTTGAAAGACCTGTGTGCTCTTCCAAGTGGTGTGGGGCTTGGTGTGGTGGGTGCGTTGGGCTGATTGTCTGGGGAGCAGTGTGGGGAGGGTTTGGGCTGATAGCCCCCCCGGGGGCGTTAGGGTGCTCGACACGCTCCTGTCCACTTGTGAGGTCCCTTTCTAACCAGTTTCCCCTGTTCCCTTCGGTAAGTCAGCTCTCCTTGTCTCGCCCTTACCCTTCTGATTAAAATTTATTCATCCCAGAATTATGAATAATATACAGGAGGAGGAAGGGGGGATATAAAACAGGAGGAATATGCATATAAACATGCAGAACTTCACACCCCAGACTCTTTCATTGCTCTCTGGAAACTATCTAAATGTCTGGTTATTTCTCCCCTCTCCCCATTGTATTTGAATGTATTCAAACAGCAAAAGAATTTTCTTGTCACTTTTTTTCTTTCATGCCTGCAGGATTAATAGGTAAATAGCTGGGTTTGTTCTTAAGGCTTTTGTTTGTGGTGATGAGTGAGTGAGTAGGTGGCATCTGGATGTGAAAGTTTAATGAGGGAGAGTAGTGCTGCGCTGGAGTGGGTTTTCAGTGGAGAAGGTGATGGGGCTCGTGCTCCCCTGTGCCTCTGTTGGGAGGAGAGACCCTCATCCTACGGGGTCGGGTCCCTGGGCAGCCCCTTGCTCCGGGGCATCCGTCCCAGGTTGCTGAGCTGGTGCATCTCAGGGTTTTCAGTCAGACCAGCGGTTAGACCTGGGGCAGTTGTCACTTTGGGGTCTCTGCATGCTTGGTGGTGCTCTCCAGGCATCGCTGGGAGCATCGGCTTTGTGGGCTCTCATGTGCCTGAGCTTCAGCCAGGTCCAACAGGATCCCTTGATTCCTAATGATCTGCTCACATGCGTTGAAGAAACTGAGATGCAAGGAGCCTTATGATTTAGAATCTTAAATGCTCTGTTGAAACTGGGCATGGGAGCACTGGAATGCCTCAGGTCTGATCCTAGCATGTACGTCTATTTATTATGTGGTTGTAGACAAGTCATTTAGCATGAAGATGCTGACAGTTATGTGGATGCCTAATTCCACAAGTAAATGCTGAAATATGTAGTTTTCAGAGAGATTGAGCAAGCGGGCCCGCATTGTTCTTTGTGAAGCCACTCTTGATTAATTCCTGTATAAATAAAATCGGAATCAGACTCAATTTCCCAAGGAGAAGAGCATGAAAATAATTTCTATTGTTTGGTATGGGGTTTGGGGTGAAGAGGTCATAATTCCCCAAAATTGAGGGGTAAACTGATCCTATCAATTCAATTTTCCAGTAAATGTTTGTTTTGGGTTCCCCCCCATATCCATGTCCTTCAAGTTCTGCCTCAGAGTGTTTTAACAATTAATCTAAAACATATTAATTCTCGTTAATGCTGCTCTCCACACAATGGCTTTTGTTTGGCGTCAAGTTATGGTGTGTGCGAACTTCCTTCCAAGCTCATATTCCAAGCCTAGATTCATCTGAAGCTGTGAAACCTAGTGTTGCCGTTGGGGAGCTGGAGCCTGTTTTCCCATCCCGGAGGAATTCCTCCGGCACTGTGTATCCTGAGCTTCTGAAGGCTGCCGATGTAAGAAACCAGCTCGTTTTCTGAGCACCAGACTAGGTGATACAGTTGGCCAATGTTCTTTCCTCTTACAGACCATGTTTCTGTTAGGGCTGAACCTATTTATTTAGGAGCTTTATTTATTCTCTGTCATGAAATTCCAAGCACACCACTGTTTTTTGGCTCCCTTTCTGTTTTTGGGCTCGCTCCTCAGAGCAGATCAGCTGAAATGAGTTACGTGGGTCTGTTGCTGGATTGTTCTTTTTAACTGATATGCGCGTGCACAAAGGCACATACATTATTTTTTTATCTTTAAAAAGAAAGAAGTTGATCTGTGCAGACATCAACAGGATATTATTAGTCCCAAGAACTGACGACAGTTTGACAGCCTGATGCGTAGAGGAAGGAAGTTTACAAACATCTCGGAGAGAGCCATGTTGAGCCGTTGAAGGAAATGAGGCATGTCCTGCTGTTATTGTGCTTATAGCACTGGGATTCCCAAGGGGCAGAACAAGCCCATCTTGAGACCTCAGTCTGGCAAAGAACAAGTTGACTCATATTTTATTTTTGTTGTTTTTGTTACTAGTCTGTTATTGTTCCAATTGTGATGTTGCTTGTAAACAAACTGCTGCTATAATTTTATTTGCAGCTATTGAATGATAGCTTAGGCGCATACAGGAAAACAGGCATCTAAAGCTAGTCATTATTTTTTCATACGTTTTTGATGTTGCAATGCATCAGGTATGGTGTCTCCCAGATTAGTAAGTGCAGACAGTGGGTCCGAGTTGTGTGCAGAGAGCTCCGCACACACTGAACAAGAAGCTCCGTGTGAAATGTGGCACCCCAAGAGCTCCTGACCGAGAGCCCCTGGTCTGCCGCACAGGGTCACCCACTGGTTAGGGCCAAGCTCGTCCCCCGTGTCTTTGGGGACTGACTCTGTTGTGAAGTTTGATTAACCATAACAGAGGACCATCAGAAAAATGAAAAATAGGAAGCTAGTGACAAATTTACTATAAAATAAGTGTTCAAGTGAGACAAAATTGTCAGGGCTAAAAGTTTAAATCCACTGTTGGTGCTGAATGGGAGGAGCGCTGGCACCAGTGTTTCTAAAGCTTAAGCAGTAAAATTTTAAGAAACTAGATGTCCTGTGTGCAGGACATGCTGGTACATCCTTAGAGACATCCTTAACATATGCACACATTTCCACTCAAAGACTGTAATGCAAACTCTGTGTCTCTGACTTTTTCATGGCTATCGGTAGGTGTTTGCCAGAACTTCTTCCTGCATTCAAAAGTCATGGCAGTCTTCTGACTAAATTTGTGCCATAATTACTCCTTTCTAAGTTACCTTTGATCAGCTGCAGTGTTAACTGATGCAAGCTGATCTGAACTCCTCTCCGCAGCGCTCGTGGTGTGCCAGGTCATTCCCAGTTTGGAAAGAAGACACACAAAACTTAAATAAGTTTTAATAAAAGCCAATAGCTACAGCTGTTCAGTGAGTGCTTACAGTGATGGTGGTCTCCCAGTAACGTCAGGTATTGTAATAGGGGTATCGGCACCAGGCTGTGGCTGCGGTGGTTCAGGCTGGGTGTGGAAACCCCCCCCCCTGCCCCCGGCAGGTCCCACGGCACTGGCTGTATGGGGGCATCGCGGGATTCCACTCTGCAGAGGTTTCCGAAGCTGGGA
>RSEF01000031.1:837951-855805 GCA_003993805.1 Himantopus leucocephalus
CGGACTAGATCTGGAGATCCAATGTCATGCGGTGCTTCTGTGTCACGGTGGCCAGTCCAGCTGGGCAGCCAGCACAGAGCTGCCCCCAAACTTGGTCCCAGAGCCACCAGCCGAGGTAACAGCATCTCCTCCCTCCCAGGGAAGTGTGAGGGTAAGGGAAGGGCTGTCCTCTGCAGCCCCAGGTACTGTGAAAACAGGGCCAGAGGTGTATATAGATTGGGCTTAAATCTCATCAGGTAGAGCTCAGAGCCAGAAATCACTTGGTCTTGGAATAATGAGTCAGCTGTTGCCATTTCCAANGTTTTCTTGCCGTATTTTTTTATTTCAGTAGCTAAAGTGATTCAAGAATTAAACAGTCATTCATGGGAGTGAAATAAACTAGACTTTTAAAATATATATACACTAAGTAAAAGTCTTCATGTTGGCATGTTGATGAATATCTACAGGGTTTTTTCAAAGCCAGTAGATTATCACTTGTGTTACAAAGAATAGTTAAAAAAGCAAGGTTAAAGTCTATCCTAACTCTCTTGGTCATGTTTATAGTACAGTTTTATTACTGAAGGTAAGACAGATAACTGGGCATTACTCCAAATTCCTGGCAGATTTCCCTTTCCAAGGCACTAATATTGGGATTAGTGTGTTGTTTTAAAGCCATTACCTTTCTTCACCTTCATAATGGCTTGTTCTTAGGGGAGAATACTGAAAACTCGGTGCTCGTAAAGCAGGCTTGTTATGCAATGTATGCAAAGGTACGTTGTGTTATCAGTTGGATTTACTTTAATGTCTGTGTGCATTTTTGTATGGCTTATATATAAAATTTGTAGGTTCTTTGATTATTGAAGCATATATATGGCACACAGGTAGTGGACTAAAACTAAAACTCGCGAGCCCTAGTGCTTTTGAGTTTCAAGAAGTTGTCACCTCGTGGTAATAATGGACCATTCATATATGAATGCTGCTGCCCTGCCCGCTTCTGGCATCCCGATGCCGTGGATGCTCTAGAAGCTGTGGAGGCATATGAAAGGGATAACTTCCATATATGCAAGTGGAGAAGACATTGTTCTCGCGTGGCTTAGGGTTATTCTCTCCGTAGGCTCAGAAGCAATTATATTTCTTCTCTGGATGGCCGTTTCCAAGAAAACCCAGAGTGGAAGCATCAAGATTATGGTTAGTGAATTGTTTCCTATCTGGGTAGCTGGGAAACAGATACAGCCTGTATCAATTCACAGTGCTGCTGCTGCCTGGGGGGGGAAAGGGCACCTCTGACCAGTGATGGAGCGCTGGTCTGACTGGGAACAGAAAAACAGGGTCTCAGAATCAGCAGGCAACAGGTAGTCAGTGGAGCAGCAGCAACCTTTGCTGGCTGCGGCTAGGAGAATGTGAAATGGGTTGACAGAGAGAGACAGCAGGAGAGAGCATTTACTGCTAACAATTGACTAGATCCCATGCCCTTGGGGAAGTTTTTGTTCTTTTCTTGGTAGGGGAAATAGCTTGGATGAAAGATATGAGGATATGAAATAAGTTTAACAGCAGGAAGTTGTGTAAACATGATTAATTCCATTAATGGAAACTTTCGAATTGAAGGTTGTCAGTCCTTGTGTATATACCTCTTGTTTTCTTGTGAAATGTCACACAGAGTATTGAAACCCTTTCATAAGGGAAAGCATTAAAAAAAAAAAAAGAGAGAAAAATATGCTTGGTTAGTTGCCTGGAAAGAGTAAGAAAATTCTGCTGCCTTGCCCAAGATTATAGTAGATTTGGAAGGTTTTGTGTCATATTTTCCTGCCGTGTCTTACTTGTCCTGTATGAATAAGAGTTCATTTGCAAAGCTTGTCTGGGAAGAAGGCACGCATGAGAACACCAGGGAGGCGGCTTCTCCAGGGCTGCTGGTGAGAAGATGACTGAAAGTAGTGCAAGCAAGAAATTCTGGAATCGAGATGCCGGTAGCATCACTCAGCAAAAGGACAGCTTGCAATTTTGAGTTGCAATGATACTGTTGGAAAAACACCCAGTGGCATTTAGTCTGAATTCTGAGGTGCTAAGAAGCACGTATGCGCCATCAGACTAACATGGGAGAAGTGACACCAAGTGACTCGTCTCTCTCCCAGAAAAATCACAGCAATGCTGAGGCTGCAGAGCACAAGTGTGCAAGGTGCTGCTCCCCGTGGCTTGGAAGAGATCATGAACCTGCATTCATTTTCCCGGTTATTTAATCGATTTTTTCAAAGTCTATAGATATATATTTGTGTGTGTATATACGTATACATATATGTGCACGTGTGTTGTGGACGCCTATACTGGGCTGCGGATGGCCTCGCTTACAATCCACAAAGCATCTCCCCCCTGCCCCGTCCTGCACAGCTGAAATAAGATGCAGCTGACATCAGTCTCTTTGCCTTTTTATGATACGGGGATGCGGTGGTATCAAAGCAGGCAGGATGAAAGCACAAAAGCTTCCTGTTTCCAGCTGTTTTCCTCAGCAAAGATTTTTTATTTTTTTTTTCCAAAGATGATGCTTCCTTTTAAGGGGTTTTTAATCTGCAAACTGTTTCCTCAGTTTATTTCACTACAGTAAAATGTGTTCCCTTTAGGTCATATCTGTCTCTTTTAAAAACCAACCTGCCCTTTTCAGTAGTTTTATTTGCTACTCAAAAGAACAAACATGACTTTATAAAAAACCTTTAATGAAGTACAAAGACCAATAAATCTTTTGCCACTAGAGCTGAAAATTTATACTGATTTTTTTTTTAAAAGAGAAACCTTGAATAAATTAAGTGGGGAAAAATATACTGACTTCATAACACTTCAGAGTTTTTAATGCCGAGACTCTTGCATTTGTACCTGCGCTTAATATACAAAAAAAATAGGTTCAGATTTGTGTCATATATGAAAAATGCTTTATTTGAGGACACAAGTAACTTTAAAGAAGGGAAGAAATAGCAATTGGGATACAAAAAAAAAAATCTTCCAGCTGCTTCCATTATGTTAGTCTCTCTTCATTAAACTGATCTCTTTGTTTACTTTCTTCTAAAGTAAACATGTATAATTAAAATATATTGTGCCTCTTGCTATGGCTCTAATTCTGTGTGTGGGTTTGTTGCAATCGGAAATACCCTAAAATGCTGCCAACACCTCGGTGGAAGCGGGGCCCTGCATTTTATTAAGGTAAAATGCTCATGGGGGAACTAGACGGTGGATTTCGGCTCTCGCCCAGGTTGGGTCCGGCAGTCGCGGAGGTGTCCCCACCAGCGCCGTGTCTTCTCGCTCTAGGTCACCCTGACGATTTCACTGATGGGAACCCTCGGGTGGGTTCCTGCCCGCTCCCTTTGCGAGGTGGATGGGGAGCGAGCGGAGACGAACCACCCTGGGCAGGAGCGGTTGTACCGTGTCACCCGGGCTATATGGCAAGTCCTTAAACTGCAACGAAACCGAAAGCATAAGGGAGAGAACCACCTCGTTGCGATTGAGCTGTAAAGCTTTTTCTGACATATGTTTTGAATGGAGATGGTGTCCCAAATGCCAAGATGTGTTGAAGGATAGCTGGTTGTTTTTGGATGATTGTCCTATATTTACTGCTTACAAGTTTCATTGTTGTTGAAAGTCTGCTGTGGTCTGTAAATATGTTCTGGAGCTGTATAAAAATATCACAATTAACATATTCAGAAGGACAACAATTGTCATGGTTGAATGACTTAGAAAGTAGCACAGGCTGTAAACAGGATGTGCTGAAATGAACTAGCACACAGTTCCGCTGCAATGGTCTTTTCAACGAGCGTCTGCTTGTTATCAGCACTTCTGAAAATAATCTTTGGATCCTCTAAAGGACATAATGCTCTGGTTTTTAAATCAGTTCTTCTAAGATGAGAAGCTTAGCTGGCATTGCTACCATTAGAGATACCCAGGTTTGGTTTGGGAGCGCTGTCTGGATTCGTGCTCTCTAGCTTAGCGGAATGCTGTAAAGGGAAGAAGGGAGAGGGAGGAGGAGGGATGAACATTTTCCCCCAAATTCTGCTGGATAAAGCCCTTCTATTAACAAACTCAACAGCTAGGAGGGAGACAGGATGTCCTGAGGGGAACTCGTATCTAGACATGGTGGGTGTAAAATTTCCATCTCTTGGGCTTGTGGTTGTTTTTCACTCAGTAGCGTTAAGGTATGGAACAGGAAAAAATATTTCATCGGAGTGGTGTAACGTATTCCAGTAAGACATTGCCGAATATATGCCTGTTTGGTGGAGGGACATAATTTATTCCGTTTCACATCTCTGCAGTTTTAAATGCTGTACCTTCATGTCAAAGGATACCTTTAAGGATGATTTCTTTCTTAATGATCCATCAGATGAAAAAGTACAGAATTTGCTAAAAACACCTTTCAGAAAGCCACGGATGCTTTCCCAGGTTTAATTCTCAGCAACATTCTCCAAAGTCCTTGTAATTTAGAAAGGTGACTTGAATGATGATCTAAAGACAGAGGATTTCCAACGATGCACTGAAACTTCTCCGTTTAGCATCTTTCCCTGCAGGAGCCTGTGCTTTCTCTAACATTCGTAGGAGTGGTTTCCCTTAGTCTGGGCAACCGGGCCCCCAGTCCAGCAAGGAGGATGAGATGCTGAAATTGTTTCCATCCTTGCCTTACAGGTGGTTTTAAAATTATTGTTGTTTTTTTCTTTTAATGAGTTCCCTTGCAAGGAGATTGTGGCCTTCTTGGGAACAGCGAGAGAGTCGGAGCCCTGTAAGTTTCTTATGAGCATATGGTCAGGCTGGAAAATAGCAGATGCTGCATGAGCAAAGGGCAGAGCCTTAGAAGGTAGGAGATGAAGAAGGCTTCAAGAGACCCTCCCTCACTGATCTTTCAGTTCAAAATCAAATGCTGCCATTAGGTAAGTTATCCCTGGCAAAAACTTCAAGGTTTACAGTCATGCCTCAGCTGCTCGTGGAAGCGTGGAAGTTTTCCAAAAGTGACAAATAATTTCTCAGACTTCCACTTTATCAAATGCAGTTGAGTTATGGTGCCTCGAAAGAGTCCAGTGAAAAGGACTAATGGTCTGAATAGATGTGATACACGAAGCGATGCAGGGCAGATATTGAAAACCAAAGAGGTTTTGCAGATAGATTTGGCTTTTGTTATTATCCTGTGAGAAGAACAGAAAGCCTTGAGAAAATTAATGAAATCATCAGGTTTGAAGAAAGGAGGTTTCATAAATGGTCCCTTGTACACCGGGGGAAGGAGCGCGTGCTGTGTGGTGAAGGCAGCACCCGGTCTGTGGTTAACAGCAGCGCTGGGTGCGGAGGGATGGATGCGGGGTGGAAGGGAGGGATTCCTTGCGACTGAGCAGGCCAGAGTGCCTATGGTCGGCTGTACCTGTGACCGTGGACGTTGTATCTTCTGGGGATAGGCATCCTTTTATTTTTCGTCAGTAAGTATAACGAGTGGGTAGTGCTTTGTGTATTCTACAGTGATGAATTAATTTGGTGTTCATTGTGGTAGCACTGATCATAATGAATTAATTTGGCATTCATGTGGATGTCATGCTTTTTTTTAAGCTTTTCTATTACAATGCAGAATTAGTTAGTAGACACTTAAAGCGTTACACATCCGATTCAGTTGTCATCATAACCTGTTTGTGCTGTTCCCTTGTCTGGATGTTGCTAGCGCATTGTATTCATTTTCTGGAGAAAGGTTTATTGCGTGGCAGGAGGGACGTTTCAGTCGCAGTGACGGTACAGCAGCAGTATGAGGTTTAAAAGTTGCTGTTCCTCTTCTGCTTACCTATTTTAAAGTACCTGAGCAAACTCCAAGGGTGTAATAGGCGATTGATTTTACACAGTTTGGAATAAAGAAAAGGCATTTATTTTTGCTACTTAATGCCCAGTTCTAAATGCATCATCAGTAACTTGTGCCATCATTGAAGACAAATAGACTTTTCCTTGTGTAAAAAAAATTAAATAGTGAAAAAGCCATAAAATGTAGTCCTTTGCTTCTTCCCTTCTTTTTCTCTCCCAAAATGTGCTCAGTTGATAAATGTATATACCTATATAAGTTATCCCTTCTTTTGGAGAGGGCCCATGATTGCACATGCATCTTCTTTTCCATTGGTAAAGCGTTTGGAGTTTAACTGGGAGACATGCTGGTGAGTTGAAACAGTAAATGTTGCTTTAAAACTGAGCTGATGTGGTGATGTTGCAGCCAGTGATTTAAAATGCAACTCACATCAAGGGAGTGATTTTTTTTTTTTTAAAAGCCTTTAAATGTACTTTTTTTTATTTGTGGATGCTCTCATATTTAGTTCTTTCTATGTACAATGTATATGAAGATTTTAGACAAAATATGTAACTCTTACTGGAGATTTCTATGATGCCTCATAGGCACAGGTCAGTTACATGGAATGTCTTGTTCATGAAGTGCCTAATTATTAGTGTGATCTGGACCTGAGATGGTACAAACAGTGGAAAGGGAATAATAGGGTTTTTTTTAAGTCAACAGAGAGCATTCTGATCCTCCTGTGCAGTGTTGCCAATTTGACATTGCACCACGAGACACAGTATTTCATGTTTCATTTGGCCAGGGCAAAACCAATCCAATTATCTTGGCGTTTGGGTTTTTGTTTCTTCTTAACCAAAAGGAAATCTCTTGACTCTTGCTTGCATTGAAAAGCAAAAAAACCATGAGCTGAGCTTAAAGCACCATAAAAACTAAAGAAAACGGAGAAAGTGAAGAAAGGAAGTTTCACTTTGACCAATCATGAGTTAAGCTCTTTGCGTTTAGCAATGTGTAATGCCACCTAACTCCTGCATCAGCTTTTGGTTGAACTTGAGCATGTGTTTTAGAAAGGAGGGGTTTTCAGCCCAAGTAAAATCTAGCCCGCTGCATCAGAGTGATAATAAAAGACGATTCTTGACCAATGATGGAATGCTTTTGTTGGATTTTTTTTTTTTGCAGTCAGGTGCTTGAAACCCATTTTATTGATATGAAAAGTCAGAGAGATCCAGTAATATATAAGGAGTATGGGAGCACCCGTGTCCCCCTGGGGACTCCAGCAGCTGGGCAGGTCCCCAGGAGAGCAGGGCAGGGCACCATCTGGGGCTGCTCTGCAGGAAACTTCACTAAATGCCTGAGTATTTCTTTTTTTTTTATACAAGGTATATCTGCATCTACTGCAGTGAGGAACTCTTTTTGCCAGGACACTGAAACAATTGAGGCGTGCAGATAATAGGTTTTTGGGGTTTGTGTTTTCTAGCCGTGAGTGTTGTGGAGAATTGCAGAATCGGAAATTCAATGTGAAATCTTGCATGCCGATGGCCATCGGAGAGAGGACGCACCTGGGGCTGAGGTGTCTCAATCCCTTTCTCCTTGTAAATTCAAGTCTGAGAGTGAAAGAGTTGAAAGAAACTATACCCACGATAAGGCTGTTTGAGATAACCGAATATCTAGAGCCCCTTCTTGGCCATCAAATCCATCCTGTTCAAATTTACAGCTTTAACAAACTGATGTTAAATGAATTTTAAGAGGCTTTGGGGATGGTGGTGGCTGTTAGATGCCCAGATCTGTACCAGGGCCAAATGTGGCCCAAGTGCTGGTAGTTTGTCCTCCCTAACCTTTTACCTGTGGTTTATCTTTATCACCAAAGGCCGCCTTAAACTGGATGGATTAAGCCAGGTGAAGTCACAGCACGACCTTGAAAAGATAACAAACTCGCTCGCTTTGCTTTAAAAATTGTTTTGCACTACGGTGTAATAGATCACTTAAAATTTCAGTAGAATTGATTTCTGGTAGATCTTTTTCCCTTGTTGGTTGATATTCTTTGCCCAGAAACACATGGATTGTCTTACGATAGCAAGTGTCCGGTAAATAGAAAGTGTTTGCTAAGGGCTGTCATAATACACTTTAAATGCAAATACATCTAGGACAGTTTTAATGTAATTTTCATATAGATGAAGTCATTCTGAAGTAGGCTTAAATCAAAGTGCTGTTCTCCAAAGACTACAAGTTTAGCAGAAAATGTCCTTTAGTTTCATTAGATATTTTTCTTCTGTTAACGTTTGATTTCCCTTTCATCGGATCTGCGTGGTTTGCAATCAGGCCAGTATCTCCTATTCACTGCAGTTGGTATAATTTGTGACTCTTGCAGCAGCCAGTTGGAGGATGAGCTGGACTGGTGGGGGTTGTGTTTTGGTTGGTTTTTCTTTCTTTTTTTTTTTAACTTCAACTTTTTCCAGTTTCACATTCCTCGCTAATCTTTCTGTTTCCAAGAAACATAAATATTGGGAATTAACCAGTCATGTACTGGCCAGAGAGGTACAAAACCCAGCTGCTGGTGTGGTCTGTAAAAAATCTGGTTTAGATAACAGCATCATATTGAAGTGTGTGCAGAAACAGCTCCAACAGATGCACTCCCGATCCTGAGCTGTCCATTCAAAGGCAACGAGCTCATCACTGCATTTATTGCCCGCCCATAAGTGGGGGGAAGAAGAAAGTTTGCATTTTTTTAATGCTTATTTTCTTTTAATTTTTTCCCCTTCATAAAGAAGGAAGAAGCCAGCCTTCGCCCCTGGAGCTGCACGCAGAGCTCCTGCGGAAGGAGCGGTGATTCATAGTGCTGGGGGAGCCTGCAGAAAGGGGTTAGAAGATGAGCGAAGCGAAGTAATGGGGGGAAGTTCATGGGCTCTGGCTGGTGGGTTTGGTGCCACCACCATGCGCTGTGGGTTTGCCCAGCCCTACCACAGCTCTGCCTTGTGCCAGTTGCTATGGTCCCGCCAGGATGGCACGGTGACAGCTCCTGCCCCCCGCGGCCAGGCATGGCCCCGCACCCTCCACCCTCCCAGCAACGCAGAGCAGAAGGGTGATGCTCTCCTGGCTTTGCAGCCAGCACAGAGGGGTGAAAAATTAACCCCTTTTCCCCAGGTTTTTGACAATTTCTGCTTTGAGATTCTGCAGGCAGAAAAGAAGAGGGCTTAAGCCCACTGGATTTAATTCCATTAATTGAGTTTCACTTATCTGCTTTTACAACCTCAAAGCTACTAATCAACTCTAAGAGTTAGTAGTTAGGGATACTTTAAGTCAAAGCAAAACTGCAGACAAGTGGGGAAAAAAACCCCTAACTTTTTATTATTTGTCACTCAAAAACACGTAGGAAAAAGTTCCATTTTTGTAGTGCCTTTACCATCACTCTTTCTGCATGGCTGGTTCGCAGAGTCAAGTCTCCAGGCCAGTTACAGTTTCCATAAAACTGTCCCAGACTGAGCTCCCCTTCTGTGTCAGATTTTATCCAGTCCAATTCAGATGCCGTGACCCTGGCTTTTACAGAAGTTCTGGATTAAACTGAGGGTGCCTGCATTAAGTTTTGAATGAGGTATTTCAGCACCTAAACGTGTTACCTAATTTTAAAAATGCCCGTCTTCCTGCTGCTTCCCCTGGTTTCCACTGAAGAAACTCTTCTGTATTTATATTTAAACATGAAATTGTCTATAACAAGTTTAAGAACATAGTTTTGGGTATTATTTTTTTTTCTTTTCAAATCAGGGCAGATAGTTTTTCATGAGAGTACCTACTATGTGCTAAATGTGCTGTTTGTCTACGTGATGCTATAAATTATTGGACCGACTTATTCCGTGAAATAATCTCCTTAATGTATACGAGCAGAGCATTAACCTGGTTGTTCTTTTCCCTTGCCTTGTGGGAGCCCTGGTGCCCTCCCCAGATTGTTGTGATATATTGCAGCATTGCTGCCAACTGTTAATGAGATTACTAATGCAGTGTAACTGGGTAGCAAATTATTAAATGCTACTCCATACCATTATTCAGCTTATTTTAGCAATTTGTGAGAGGGGCACTCGTAAATCAAACTCCTCATATATTATTTTTGTTAATTAAGAGTTAAATTAAATCCAACATTTTAAACATTGTGTCGCTGACAACAATACCGGACCACGTACTGCACAATAATGTGTGGGAAAAAGTCCTCTTCTGCAGCGTGGAGGAAGGAGCGAGTGAGCGAGTGCCCTGCTCTCGCCCCGTGGTGTGTCCAGCTGCGGTGCACAGCGTGCTGTGCAGTCCTCGCACGCTGCTCGCACGTCTCTCCGCATGTCTCTGCGTTGCCAAAAGGATTTGGGGTCCTTGCACAGGGAGTTGATGCTAAGGGTATAAACCTTAAGAATGAATTACCTAGCTTTAATTGCTACAGCACAGGGTTTCCTAATATTTCATGGCCCAGGAAAGCATGTATCATGCGATTACTGATGCGCTGGCAAAAAAGTGGCTCAGCCCCCTGCTGCGGGCGCTGCTCTGCCGTGCCTGGCTGGAGCCAGGGCTGCTGCGGGTGCTTTCCTTCTGGCAAATGCCCTGGTGAGCGCTGCTTCACCCAAGGGTGGTGTGAGGCCTGGCTTTTGGGGGGCAGGAGAGGGATGGCTTTGAAGCTGGGACACCTTCTGCATCACCTGCTCCGTTACCTGGAGCTTTTGAGTGCCTTTTCTGGTATGACAGTGTTACCTCTAAATGTTACCACGTCTGCAGCGTAACATTTCTCATTCGTATAACACATTTTTAGAGTGTTATTATATAAGCATACATAACTTCTTAAAAAATATCATCTGTATATCTGACTAGTGGCAGACTGGCGGACTTGGGTGTTTTTAAAAAAAAAAAATCATTGAAGGTGGTTAAACATGAAATTATTCATTTGGTGTTGGGTGCCTAAGTTGAACTTCTGCAATGATTTTTCTCTTCCACATGTAAACGTGCTTTGCAGTGTGCCTTATCATGTGATTGTGTCTTTTTTAGAANGATTTCCCTTATAAAGCTCGTATTTTCCTAGACTACACAAACATGTGCAAAAAAAAAAGGAAAATTTATTTGTTTAGAAACTCAATGCAGTTTTCTTCCAGAAAAGGAACAAAGTGAATGTTAAAATAAGAAGGTAACCTTTGACTCTCAGGGTCACTAGCCCTTCTCGGTGCTACGTAGCTGAGAAGAGCATCCGAGTGTTTCACACCAGCCTTGGGAAGCAGGGGTCTTCAGAGACGCTTGGTGGGCAGATTGGGCAGGGCGCAGGGTGAGGTATAGTTTAATTGTTGAGGTAACTGTTATTTGCAAGAGAAGACAACATTGTCTATGTGACAATGGTGTTTACAGCTATGGATACAACCCCTCTGGCCCTCTTGCTTGAGGTCCTTTGAGATGTGCGTGGTGTGCCGTGGGGTCCAGAGGGGCTGGGGCTGTGCGCGGCTGTAACTGGGAGAGTGCTGGAGGGGATATGTGCTGCAAAGGGTGTTGGGGTGCTGCCGCAGGAGAAGTGGGCAGGCAGAAAAGGGGGGGAAAAGTGGTGTAGAAGTTAATGGTGGAGAACAATAAGGATACATAATGAGCCCTCTTAGAAGTCCACAATTGTCTCCTAGTTAGCCATCTTATCCTAAGAGGCCTGGCCTTAGGTAGGTTTTAATCAAAGCTTCCACCATCGGTCACCTTTTGGCTTTGGTTACTAGTTCAGAACTGAAATGTCCATTTGCTTCATACCAAGATCTTCATAATCTATTACTACAAGGAGATTTCAAGTGAATCTGCCCTTAAGTATTTTTAAGTCATGGTGTAGAACATACCCTCTTAGCCTGGAGCAGTGTGATTAATTATCATAACTTTGGAGTGCTCTATGTTACTGGGTTCAAGTAAAAATTAAGTACTTTAACATTATATATAGACTACCTCTGAATATACAGTAAGCTAATTGGATAACCACAGTTTATAAACCACATCCATTTTATAACTGAAAGGGTCCTGAGAAACAGATGCTTTCCTACTAACCTCTACCTCCTCTGAGGTTAAAATGAATGCGGAAGAGACCCATTTTGCTCAGGAAACCCTTCTCCCGCGGCACTCCTTACCCCCAAACTACCCAAAACCAGAACAAACCCAGACCTTCAGTAACCTGACAAGCTGGAAAGGGCGATATAACTAGAAGCTTAAACTTTTTCTTACTATCTGCTTATAGTTCCAGCAGATCTGCTACAAACTGGTTAAACGCTGAAGTTACGCAAATGGAATGGATATGTGAAAGTCATCTGTCCTTACAAGCACAAAGTCTATGTCAGAAGTGTGTTAGAAAATAGCTTATGTAACCCTCCTAAACACAATGTGAGGTTTTATGACCTCACCCGACGGCAGGACAATGCGATTCTTTGTTATGAATATTAAGATTGAGAACAGTTTAGATTTGTTTACACTGTTGACGTTTTATAGCAAATGCTGTCAAGTGGTGCCTCAGACTGTCTGTGGATATTTGTATAGACTTTGGAAATTCAGGCAGAAAATAAAATGACCATCTGATTCAAATGAATTTTCCAATTATTTGTGGCTTTAACAGAAGCGATTGAAGTGTATTGTATATATCTGGCAGCTGCTCCTACTTCTTTGAAAAAAAACCTAAAGCTTTGTATCTAATCCCTTGAGCAAACCAGTAGTAAATTGTTTATCAAATAAGTAGTAGAAATTCCCCAGTTTGAATCCATGCTTTCTTTACATGGCTGTCACGGAAAGGATAATTATATGCAACTTCCCGCGTGCTGGAGGTGCATGGATTCAGTTTGCCTATTCCTCTTCTCTTCTTCAAGCCCAAACTGTTGCCGTTGCCTGAACTTGGTGCAACTTCTCCCCATCCTGTGCCTGCAGTCTGTCAACATCCCCTCTATTGTCTGATACTAAACCCATGTTCGATTCCTCATCAATCCCTTTATTGTCTCCCTGCTGTTTCCCATGTCATATTTAAGTTTTCCTCGCTGGTTTCCATGGCCCGTCTCAGTCTGTGCTTTTGTTCCTGACTCCATCTCCTTTCTCTCGAAGTCAGTCCTTGACAACTTCTGTCACCTTCAAGCTTCATGCTGACCTTCTTCCAGACCACGTCCCCATCTATTTTTTTCTAATCATATCCTGATGATATTTAGAGCAAAATCTTCAAAAAAGATTGCATCAATGGGTATGCATTTTAAATTTGCCAGTCCTTTAGCTTACCAAATGTCCAGGTTACCAACTTATTCTTCCCTTGATGTACAGCTCTTTAATCCTTCTTCTGTATTTTGTCATTTTTTTGTTGAGCTCGTTTTTATTTGGTTCTTAAAAAACGTAATACTCTGAGAAGAAAAAGTTCTTTTGAAAAACAAAACAGCAGAAAAGGTCTCAATCCACAAAACGAGTGTGTCTAACTTAATTTGTATTAGCAGTTTCTGACGTACTGTTTGTAAGGTGCTTCAGAGCACAAAGAGGAAATAGCGATCCCGAAGTGTCTGTTTATCATACTTGTCTGAGTACGATAATCATAATTAGAGTCTAGGATTTTTCCCACCCTTCTCATTTTTGACACAACTGTAATTCATACAATGAGAAATGCAAATCATGTGTTGGTATGGCGTGTGTACAGAAAGTCTCTTTTGTGTCGAGATCTTGGTCCTTTTCCTGCTCACTTGAGGACATTTTGACTGCTAAATCCCATATAAAGTTACTTTCACTGGTTAATATACTCTTTAATAGACTATGTTTTTTTTGTTGAAGATAAAATTCAAATCTGAAGATGTTTGTCTCTTTCCGTTTGCTATTCTGTGTATTTTAGATCGTGTCAGCAAGTCGACACAGTTGGCAGTCTTTTCCGGGGAAATGCTCAGGGTTGGCATAAAAGGGTTTACTGATGCAGGTAAAGATATACTGGCTGAACTACTGCAGAAGTGAAATGCCTGTTTTGAAAATGGACCACTGCTTGCCACACGCATTCACTATTTTGGCATGGTTTTTGTATTTTTGTATTGTCT
This sequence comes from Himantopus leucocephalus, assembly GCA_003993805.1. Lineage (NCBI taxonomy): Eukaryota > Metazoa > Chordata > Aves > Charadriiformes > Recurvirostridae > Himantopus > Himantopus leucocephalus. The sequence continues at coordinate 851,737 of RSEF01000031.1, forward strand.
TTTTTTTATATTTTTTAGCATGTAAGAATATCTTTGATTCCCTGTGTTAAAACTGTAAAAAAGTGGCTGATGTTTTGTAATCCACACCCTTTCCTTTATCTCTTTTTCCAAACAACTTTCTTCAAAGACCTCAGTGCTGAGGACCGCTCGGGGCTCAGCCCGTATCACGAGCCCGCTCCCCTCACCTAGAGCCTGTCCGGGCCCGGGGGGGGGAGCCCCCGCTGTCCCGGGAAGAGAAGAGCCGTCAGCTTTTTTGAGCTCATGCAGTAGAAAACAGGGTCTGGCTTTTCCTTTCATGCAAACTGCTCTTGTCATCTGCTGCTGGCAAGGTGAGGTGCATCCTTTTGTGCTCCTCTGTCACCCAAATTGGTACTGGAAAAGCCAGTCCAGGGCGGGATTTTCATAGCTGTGAAGACCCTTTCCCTGGTAAGCGTGGGCTACCCCCCCCGTCCTCCTCAATTGTCGCTCCTGCTCCTCCGAGCTGGCTTAGTTACCCTTCTCCGTGCTCCTAGGCTGTATTTCCATAGCAGGTTGACAGCTGGGCTTTCCTTTGCAGTCATTCCGGTGCCTTCTGTGCCCTCTGATAGTCTGCTGGGGTGAGCACAGTGTGTAACGACATCTTACCCTGACTTTATGATGGTACAAATGAAATGATGGACTGAACCAGCAGCCCTTGCCAGGCCAGCCCTTCTGGTGGCCAAAGGCTCGGACCTTCTTAGGTTTCCTCCAGCTTACCTCTTCATCTGCTCTTCAGCTCTTCGCTCCCGGAGAAGCTAGGCTTTCTGTAGCTGTCTCCGAATTGCAGCCCTCTTGCTGGCAGGGGTGGATGGGGAGCTGCGTGTGCAGGGTGGGAAGGCTGGGAGACTTCTAGGGGTCAGGGACTGCTAGGCCAACCCGCTCTGGCCGGCCATCAGCCACCCTTGCGCTGCAGCAGCAAGTCTTGCCTGACACCAGCACGGTGTCCAGCAGCCGCCCGCTCTTCGTGTGCAGGAGTCGAGTGCTGGGAAGGAACCACCATTTTCCTTGGCATCTCGTCCCAAGGCAAACACATTACAGCATTTTCGGGGAGGTTAAGCAAATGTATTAATCTTGACTACAGTATATTAACCTTTCTGCTTTGGAAAGTCATCTTAAGTAATTTTACTTTGAGTTCGCCAACGAGCATTGGGAAGATTTTCCTTTCACTCTGGTTTTCTGCAGCTGATCCCTTTTGCTGCGTAAGTAAATTCAGGAACACAACACTTGGCTTCTCTGAAATATATCTAGTTATTCACAAAAAGTAAAAAGTCCTCAATTTAAGCGTTTTTATGCCTTTGTATGTTAAAATCTTTTCCAAATTTGTTGCAGTATTTTGGAGTTACAGTAACGCAATTCTATTTCAGAGCTGCAAAGACAAATAATTTTATCAATAAATATTATTTTACCCTTATGCATATGAAATAACCATTCTTCAGGCATTATCTTTGGCTTGATATGTGGTTTATTCAGGTCCTCTAAAAGAATACGGCCTAGAACTGAGTTAAAGAAAAGTGAGAGAGAATTGTGTATTTCTTGCTCTGAAGCCGATAGATAAAGGCCAGATTTTTCACAGGCATGCTGCTGAGCACAGGCTGCTCGCTCAGCACCTGTATTACTACATGTGTTAAATGTCATGATTTTGATTGTTGCTGTTCTGAATGTGAAATACTGTTTATTCGGAATTAAGGGAACACAAATACTGAAGACAATGTTTTAGTCTTAATTGAAATCAAATGGAAAACTCCCCCAGAAGTAGAATTTCACCCCTGTCTTTCCATAGCAAGGAGGTTTAGCCAATGAAAGCTGAATTTGACCTTTCTGCTCGCTTTACTATTTGAACATCTAAAAAAAATCGTGGGTGTACATACATACAGATGTATGCTTCTCCTTCTGTTTACTCTGAGTGTAGTGGTCAGGTTATTTCATTTGTGTATTTGCGCACGTGCTGGGATGATGGCGTTGGGAGGGCGGAGTGAAGCTTAGGTTATGCAGTGCACTGTGTAACACCTGCACGCTCTAGAAAGCATCGTTATCGGGTGGCAAGAGGTGGTGAGTGTGCTCTGGCTTTACGTGGAAAGGCTGGGGTGTGAGCTGTGTGCTTTAACACACATCCTCAGTCCCCCCCTAAATAATACCCGATTGAATACAATGTGAGCTGAATGCCTGTTTTCCCACAAAATTGCTCAAAACACTGCTCAGACTGGTGGTGGGAACCAGAAACGCTCTCCTGGGGCAAATCCCAACCTCCCGCTCTCGTTGCTCCAGTGGAAATCTTGCTCCCGTATGATGCCTGGATAAGCAGCCATGTATGTATGAACGGCGGAGAAATCAACATTCCTAATCACATTTGCTACAAAATTAACGAGATCCACCACTGTGCTCATTTTTTCTTCTGTTATCTCACCTAGTTGCTCAACTACTGTTACTGTCTGGTGCGTGCCACTTCTTATATGGGTTTTTCATATGTGTCATCTTTCAAATGGCACCTCTTTTTTTTTTTGAAACAGTTAAGTTCTTAGTTACTTTTGCTAGTTTGAGTCTTCCCTTTCTTCTTTTTGTTTTTCTGCCCAACTCTCTCTCTGTGAGCAAAATGCCTGTGATATCCATGTTGCTGTTTACCAGAGCAAAGCAGGAGAATATAATTTCCTGGCCTATGATTTTAAGATTTTATGTGTGCCCAAATTTGTTATTGGAGATAGTGGGAGGTTCAAACAAAATTATATTCCGGAATAATCTAGTTTATTGTCCTGTGTGTTATTGCTACAGTCTTGGATGATTTCCCAAGTATTTGTTTGGATTATTCCTGCAAAGAGGAGTTTGTTTTGGTTTTCTTCTGGGTTTGTGTGTTTTTCCAGGGGAAAAAAAAAGCCCACCCTAATTTTCCAATTCTAAAGTCTCTGATTGGGAGCACCTCAAGGGATTCAATGAAACTTTTACCAAAGAAAGTTCAAGGAACTGGGTGTTATGACCAAGGTCAAGGAGCCTTATATGGTACCTCCAGTTCATGCATCGCAGCCCCTTAAAATAAAGTTGATGTTGGCCTGAGAGCGTCACGCAGTGTGTCAGAGCTAGTGGCCTACTGCAAAAATAATTTGAAATTACCTATATTAGGCACTAAGTTGCCCTTTAGGTCACCTAACTGTGAACTTCTTTCCTTTTCTGGAGCTGGGAGGTGTGTATTAAGCACCTCTAATCACTTGAGATCCTGAGCTGTTTAACAACACCTGAGGATCATGCTGATGCTTCTCTAAAGCATGGGTGGTGGTGGAGGTGTAATTGCTGTCACCTGCAGGCTACAGTGCTCAGACCTGGGTGTTTGTGGTGGACCATGATAGTATCCGCTGTGCTTCTGCTGGACTCTGCCCTGCCTGTATTTGTGGGGCATGACTGGAGTCTGCTCAGCAGATGGGGAGCACCAGGAGGTCTGGGCAGAGCATGAGCATCTCTCAGCCTCGCTGCTGGAGGGTCTCGGAGCCTCATGCCCTGCTCGGGGGCTCCCAAAGCATCCCTCCTTCTTCTATGTGTCAAGGGAACCTCGGTGCAAGAAGCAGAACTTCGCAGGCTGCTGAAAATGACTTTTAGGTTCAACTGGTAGCTTTCTGGAACTCATTCCACTGCAGAAATGCAGCTTTTGGCCCCAAAAATCAGTGCTCTGGATTTCTCCCTGCATCCTTGAGCATCAGTGGCCTCTCTGAAGTTGCAGTGCCTTCCAGCACAGGGCTGTAATCATCGTGGATAGCAATTCTATTTTCCCCCAGATCATTAACAGAAGTAACAGGATTTGAATCCAGCTAAACTCAGTCTGCAGCATTGAACATCTTGTCTAGATTCAGTTGAATGTGCTTTTCCCCGGTTCTTTGCTTAAAATGCTGAGAATGGTTTGACTCTATTTAAATGCCAGTTTTACTTCTCTTAGATAGAATTTCTGAGATGCTGAATGAAGCTTTAGTTATGTTATTTAAATCACACTGTATTAATTGTGTATGAATCTGTTCCACTTTGAAGAATCCACAATTTATTGTCGTTTAGACAATTATTCTCTCACCCGATG
>RSEF01000031.1:861556-898748 GCA_003993805.1 Himantopus leucocephalus
CCTGAACTGGTTTTATACTGGTGTTTACTGTTGACTTGAATGGAGTTGCTCCTGATTTGAGGTGGTTTTCCAGGCAAGAAAGACTTTGTTGTTACTGGGGACAGGTATTGCTGACCCCCTACCTGTGAACAGCCAATGTTTGCAGACAGGCTGTGCTTAAATGAGGCCTTATATTGTATTTTATTTTTTGGATATTTGTTTTTAAAATACATTTTTACGTGGCCAGTGTCTAGCAGGGAGCCTGCGCGTTAGGTTTTGGAGCAACCCTTTGGGGAGGAGCAGAGAGAAGTGGCAGAGCTGCCTGCATTACTCACTCCTCAAACGGCTGCTCGCATGTATTTAAAAGACAGGGGACACGGGTTAGTGGTGGGTTTGGCAGCGTTAGGGTGATGGTTGGACTTGGTGATCTTCAGGGTCCCTTCCCACCTAGGGGATTCTGTGTACTCACACAGAGCTTGCTTTGTGCGTGTCTGGAGTCCCGCTCCCCTGCTGTATAGGTATTTTGTGTTTTCTTAAGAGGGTCTGCAGAGTCATTCCTTGGCGCAGCAATGAAATGTGCGTGGGCAGACAGCTGCGATGGGCATGGCGCGTCGGGCGTCCCTTCTCATCGCCATTCCCGTGGCCAGGTGTGCTCTTTGGGCATGCTTCTTATCCTCCGACTTGGGTTGCCTTGCTGGTACATTAAATCATTTACCAACGTACAGTAACTTCCTTCTAAACCCCCTGTAGCTTAACGGAGCATTTCGCTGCGAGGATTAGATTGAGGTTTCAGGCGCTGCTGAAGAAAGCTGCTGGCTTATGTGGTGACCTTTGAATCTCATCTGGGTTAGTGGTTGATATTTTGATTTGGTTACTGTGGTCATATTGTGACAGCTGCTGGTTCATTATAATTCAGTTCCTCTCCTCGGTTTGCCTACCAGGAATATTTAGGTTTATGTTGCTTCAAAGTGCTCTAACCACCCTGAATTTTAACCCAGCACGCCGCACGAGGTGAAGCGTTGGGAGTGCTTTTGGTCCACCAGCCGCCGTCCGCCGGACTGGCAGTGACAGCGGAGGGTGGGGTAGGGAGAGCCTCAGTGCTAGAGAAAACTTTCCCTGAGGTTTACAAAGTTGGTTTAACCTAGTTTGTTGAATGCAGGAAAAATGAGAATAGAATAGAAAAGATCAAAAGCACTTTTCTTATCTTGTTTCATGGGCAGTCTGTGTACTCCTCCCTCCACATGTAGTATTTCTGGTGTTCCTGTTAGTGACTTTATATCTTATTGAAAAAGTTCTGACGCTACGNTTTCTTATCTTGTTTCATGGGCAGTCTGTGTACTCCTCCCTCCATGTAGTATTTCCGGTGTTCCTGTTAGTGACTTTATATATCTTATTGAAAAAGTTCCGATGCTACTAAGTAGAAGACAGTATTTAATTTCTGATATTGCTTTGAGACTCTCTAAAAGGGTGTAAGGTCACGTAATGTAGATCTGTTAATAGTTGCAGGAGTTGGTTGGTGATCTAGTATGTAAAGACAAAATCTTTGCTCTGCTTTTCTCCTTCTGTTGCTAAACATAAAATGAAGAGCAGATACCATGACTTACTCTTACTTCCCTCTGGGTTGTCTGCTTCAGGTCGATCCTACACTGCTTCGGGCTGTGCTCTTACACCATCACTTGCCTGCCGTGATTTTGGGAGGGCTGGCGCGTGCGTTTGTCAGAGACTGGCACTTGTATCGCAAAATAAATATTTTTTCCCCTCTTGTTTTTTTCCCTTTTCCTTTGAAAAATCTCCAAGTCCTAACTTTTCTCTTAGCACGGTTATTTCAGTGAAGGTGGTGTTTTCTCACTGTCAGAGGGGCCAAGCGGTGTGGGTGCCAGTGCCGTGCAGGGTCAGGCACCTGCCCGGGGCTCCTGGGAAGCCCGGCTCGGCGGCCCATCCGCGGTGCGCTCTCGGCACGTTGTTCAACGTCTTTGTGCTCAAATGTGCCTTCCTATTTATCTGCCTGAAGAACGCACGCGCTATATATTTTGCAGGGATATTGTGAGATGTGATGAATTACTGTCTGGAAAACATCCTGAGTTCCTTGGATACTCCGTACACATGCCAATTTTTAATATTATTTTTAATGCTATGATAGTATTTGTCTCCATACGAATATTGCTGTGGCGTTTGCTTTTAATCCGTGCAGCTTTGATTCTGTTACTGTTATTATAAGTAGAACTGGAATTTTTGCAGATTAGTTAAGTTTACCCAACACAGCATTATAAGGCCTTGCTTTCAATTGCTAAACTATAAACATTTGGGATGAAATTTTCCATGCTGTGTATCTGACTCAGCCTGATTATTATTTTTTTAACCTTCTGCAGAAATGATTTCAACATTTCCTAAAATGAGATTACATTTCATCCTGGCAGATTTTTGATTTTCTCAGTTAGCGTCTGGCACATCACGCACATTAATTCTTTTTCACACCACCTCTGTTATGTCAGGTGGCTTTGGTTCCCCTTTTGCAGCTGGAGAAGCGAAGGTACGGGAGGAACCGGGAGGGAAACGTCAAAACTGGGCCGGTGATTTTTCAGTTGTAAGTTTGAAATGCAAAAGGGTTTGATGGCGTCTCGGTTCTCGCGTTCAGTGGCACCCAGAGATGCCCCCGCTTGGGGAAATCGCGGGTGTGATGCCTCACAGGGGTCATCTGTGTTACGGGAACACGTGCTCAGCAGTCACTTACTCCTCATCTTAGTGGTGTCTGCTTCTTAGTGTTTCCTAAAGCCTTTTCAGGGCGATGCAGTTCATTAGTGTTAGTCAGAGGGTGTTTATTGAAGGAGCCTGGCGACTTATGGTGCATAGAAAATGAAGATGTGACTGTTATGTTTGGAAAAAATAAATTCCATGCGACATGCAGAAAGACGTGTGTGACAACTTTTTTAAAAAGCAGTCAAAGGTGAATTTTCAGGAACCATGAGCTATGTTTTCCAGAAAAAATCTGCAACTGTCTCACTAGCTATAGAATTAACTACGATGAGTTGTAACAACAGAAAATCTGAACGTAACAACTAAAGAGGTTAAGAAGGGCCTTCAGAAACCAAAGAACTGGAAATCCCAGACTCCAGTTCTCATTTAAAATATTATACGTTCATGCAGCTGACACAACCCAGCACCTGCTGGTTTTGGAGAAGTGGCTGCGTGGACGCTGCGTGATGGGCGAGCGCTTCCCAAGGGGGCGAGCGTTACCTCATCCAGCGCTCTCCCCACTGCTGAGCACCCAGGTGTTTCCCGGCCCGGTGGGCAATGTTGGGAGAGATCTCACCATGCTTGTTTCCCCCTGGAAACGAAGCAGTTTGGAGTGGATGTGGTAGGGATCCAACTGCCGGGGAGGGGAGAGGTTCCTGGGCGAGTATGATGGCTGCCACATCCCCAATGGAAACTAAAGTGTGGTGTGACTGGACTACAAGAAGGCCGTTGACTTGCGCCTGTGGTCACGGATGGAAAACGTGCTGGGGGCGCGAGCAGCATTGCTACTTCTATAGATACCAGCCTGGAGTGGACGGGTCCAGCAGTGCAGGACAGCTTCCCATGGCCGCAGGGCTCTGGCTGGCCGGGGGTGGGAGGGGGACCTTCGGGGCTGCCAGGTCTGAGTTATTTGGCTTGTTGGTGTGTCACGCCTCCAAATCTGCATCTGGCATTTCAGATTTTTTGGTTCTGTGTTTTTATTCGCCGCTAAACTCACGTAACTCCCCTTACAGCAGCTCTGGTGAACGCGGTATGGATATACATGCTCACCAACCTGATTTTTGTTCTTCCCATCCCCATGTGAGTACAGAAGGGGAAGGTCCGAGACAGGGTTTTCTACCAAATCTGGGAAAAGTAATGAGTCAGATCTTTTTGCCAAATCTAGAATTGTTTCACCAACCAAAAGATCTCATTTTCAATGTCTCCAAACTTTAAAAGCAGCAGTAATCTGGGAAATAAATGTGCCCCTTGCATAGTCTGAGAGCGGGGCGCTAAATGTATCTCCAAGAACTGAATTACAAAACAGCAACTGATTTCAGATGTGGTCTATTCTGCTCTTTAGTGGCCATGTATCTAAATTTACGTGTAAGTTAAGGCTCCGTGTTCCTTCCAGGAACAGCTGGACAGGATTTCTTCCAGCCTTTTTTTCTGGATTAGTTTTAGTGGTTTCTGCTCAACAAAGTAGAAGTGCTTCTGGATAACCCTGAGCAACCGTTTGAGTTTAACTATGCAGGGTGTCAAGGCTGAGACCCGAGGAGCTTGGATGTAGCACTTTAGCTTTCTAAGATAACCACGAGGAAAATCACACAATTTACCGTCCACTGGGGCCTTGAAAGATGCCTTGAAAATGCTTTGTAGAAGCCACTGGCTCCCTTCTTGTCATGGAATATGCAGCTGTTTCTCTTCCCTCACTTGCCTCTGAACAAAATTAACAGGAAAAAATCCGTGCCAAAAAGTGTTTTGTTGATGTACGTATCAATACGTTACCATTCCCAATCAAGGGTTAATATATTTTGCAGCAAGTCAATCTTGCAGGCGCTGCCAGTCAGGATTCTGAGCTTCAGCATTCAAGCCCAGCCTCTCGCACAGTCCTGGAGAAAAGAAAAGACAAGGACATTTCCATTTATTTGGGGAACGAGCAGCAGATGTATAAATAGAAACTGTAGACTGTAGCAATTAATGTCTGCATACTGAGCGAAGAATTGAAATATTATTTTGTACTACATAGTTTTCAGTGAAGTTTACATTCCATTGTATTTTGTTCTTAAACAAGTCCAAGCATTTTTAATAAGTTATTTTGTGCGACAGTTGTATTCTGCGGAGCATGGCATAGACTAAAGCCGTGTGAAGAATCTGCATTGAACCACAAATGTATTTGATGTGTATTTGGAGTACAAACTGTAAGTTTGCAAGATAGCGCCTGAAGTTATCCTCCCTGGAGAAAGGCAGAAAGGAGCATCCTCGTGCTGATAACCCAGCCCTCTCTTCTGCCCCCACCTTCTGCAGAGCGGGAGCTTTTCGAGCCCGGAGCGGGACTGGGGTGGTGCAGCCGGAGGCGCTGGGTTAATGCCGGCAGCGTGTGGAGGCGCTGGGCGCTTGCGGCTCCCGGAGATGCAGCCTGCAGGGCTGGCTCCGAACCCGCCATCGGGCATCGCCTGCGGACCACAGCCACCAGGCTCACATGGGCAGCGGTTACGCGAAGGCTCTGTTTTTATCTGCTTGAGATCCTGCCTTTTGCTGCATTGCAAGCATATTAATGCAGAAGCTGCTTTTAAAGTAACATCCAGAAGGCGCTTTAATGGTTAATGAGCTTCTGCCCTTTATATAGATGAACTTAGTTTGGCTTTCAAATAAGCATTTGCTGCTGTTCTCCAGCTGAGCTGATACTAGTGGCAGAGGGAATTTGAGCTCACACCTGTCTGAGCATTAAAAGAACCCTATAAGTGACTTCCTTAAAATATTCATAGAGAGGAAAAAATTCAATTTCTAGAAAACCTTACCCCACCAGGAAAACCATTGATAGACTTTTTTATTTAAAAAAAAACCCCACCAAACCAAAAGACGACCCACCACCGAAAACCCCTGGGTTTGCGAATTTAGTGACAATCTTCCCGAGCGGTTTGCAGTCACATAATCAGCGAGCGTACACCTAGAGGTAGCGGCGTGCTTCTGGGGGCCACGGCTGGCCTGGCTGTGGAGTAGATTTGCATTGCAGCTGGAAAGCATACATGTGGGAAAATCTGTGAAACAAAACAAATTTGTTGAATTACTAGGTCATTTACATAGCTGCTCCAGTCATGGTCCGTTAAACAGGCAAAAACAATGGTTTTGTTATGCTCTCTAGTTAAGGCCCAGAATGTGTAAAACAATGCCGAGTTAGCCGGATAATTAATAATCATTTTGAGCCCGTACGTACCTTAAGTCTGAACTTCACAGTGTGTGGAGATGTTGAATCGAATAAGGCGTTAGCTAAATAAGATCAACTTTATTTTGGGAGGTCTTGGTGTATTCTCCTATGAAAACCAGATAAAGCTGCAGCCGTCGGGGCTCAGAGGTGGCTGAGCCTTAACGCCGCACCACGTTCAAGCTTAGCCACAGGCACAGCTCCGGCAGCGCCTTGGTGGTCAAAACTAACTGCCGTCTGCATTTCTCCGCATCTAAGGACGCGTCCAGGAGAGAAACTTATCATTGCTTTCTGTAGGAAGACGTGGTAGTCTTGTAGCAAAAAATCATTTTTGCTTTGGTAGTGAAATTTTTAATTCTCTTTCTCGAGACTACTTCTGACGGTTTCTGTAACGACTTCTCTCTTCTTGTCCCCAGCCTTCAGCCTCTAGCGCTGCTCTGGATTTAGCACATTCGGTCAGATGCACAGAATATACAAAATCAAATATAAAACAGTTCCAATGAAAATGATAAAAAGGGTATGACAGGAGGGTACAGTAATTCTCTACAGCATCATGCCAGTAGATCCATCTTACCATATGGTCTGAATTAAGGACAGCACCAGTTCTCACACTGTACAAGGCTGATGGTATACTAGGTCCGTGCTTTGATCCTTGTACCATGTGAGATAAAAAGATACGGAGCATGCATTTAACAGGAACCATCAGTACTTTAATTAGATTGTATTTCTTTTTAACTAAAATCAGAGTACTCCGATACATTTCTTTATTCTGCAAACTTTTACTATGTGATTGTGGTCTTAAGCATATTCAGTAGTTCTAAAAAGAGTACAGAGCGAGAAGTGATGGAGAAGGATATTCTGGGAAGCAAACATGCTGACTAAATGTGATAAAGAAGAAATTAGGCCAACGATCAAATATTAAAGAGTGACATTGTGTGTGCGTATATATATGTGTGAATTATCCGGAAAAAGCAGTTTTGATTAATTCTTGGATGAGGAAGCTATGTAAACAGATCAGCAAGAATTTAGTTACAAGCGTTTTTAATTCGTTGTTTAAATACCTTTTAATTGTGATATCTATATCGACACCTTCATATCCGTTCTACTATTTATATTTTCATTTTTATATGTCACTAGAATTGAAGATGGCCGATTCTGGTTCACGTTGCCAGCAACTTTTGTTTTTTAAAATATGCCTTCTAGGAGACTTTTATTTTTTCTTCCCTTCCTAAATTTTAACTTCCATGTCAATCTCAGCCAGCGAATTGCTTCCAAAGCCAGTTTTGGTCTGGGCTTGCAACTGGCTGAGATCACGAATCTCCCACGGTAAGCGGAGCAGCACCCAGAAGGTAACTGAAAAATCTGACGAGGGAGCATGTTTTAGGAACTGTTACGCGGAGGAGTCAATAGAAGTTGGCCCGATGGCTGGAATCTGCTCAATCGTTCTTCATTTCAGCCAGCAAAACAAAACAAACAGAAAAGGAGGAAAGAAGAAACCTGAGAAAATTAGTGAAACGTTGGAGTGGCTGTTGTTGACTGAGCGTTAAAGTGGGCTCGAAGCCAGGAGAATACTAGTAGTAATTCTTAAAGTGCTAAATTACCTGCTGATGGTAAGGTGAGGCGTGCAAACGGAGCAGCTGTCCCAGTCTGAGCGTAGCTCCCGTTTAGCTTTGCCCATTAGAACCTGTTTTCACGGGGAATGGAAAGGTGATGCCGTGTAAATAGACGACATCAAGGGGAATTGGTACCTACGGAAAAAGAAGAATAGCAAGTATATTCTGCACCGCTACGCTAAGAATAAATAATATGCTGAAAAGCATACTAACATCCTACTATTTAAGAACAAGCATAGCAAGGAGTAATTGTAAGAAAGGAAGGCAAGAATGTAAGATGTGAAACATCAAGTTCAGAGGAGGTGTGGAATGAGGTTCAGTGTTTAAAAAATAATAATCTGAAAGCAAAGAGAGAGAAAGGAACAACTGTACATGAGGTTAAGATAAATAATCAGGAAAGATTATTGCAATGCATAAAGGAGAGGAGGTCAGTAAAGTAGATTTTAGGACCTCTTAGAGATGGAAAGGGTAATTTATTGACAGATGATGTAGACACTGCTAAAAAATAAATGGATTTTTCGCCTCAGTGTTCACAAAAGAGGATGGGGAACAGATGCCAGAATCGGATATAAATTTCCCAGGAGAGAGGCAAGAAATATTGAAGGAAAATAGGGATTATTCCAGAATGGGTGATCACACGGTGGGTGAGAACATCAGTAGATGGATTAAACTCTATAGAGGAACTATCACAGAATTCTTAAATAAGGAAAGAGAAAGGACTATTTCACATTTATGGGGAAAAACCAACCAAACAAACAGCTCCCCTCCATTCCGTAGTGTCCTCAGCGGTCCACAGAGATCACCGTGAGAGGAGCTTTGTGTTTCACCATAGTAGCACAGTGCTTTTGTCCTATAAGGACTTTATTGACAAGTTTTGTGTGTGACTCTCTGTTTTAGTTATTTTAAAATAATTTTAAATACCTAAAATATTTTACGATGAGGAGCCCGGTCTCCACAAAACGTACAGTCATGTATGGAAGGGAAACTGAACTTGTGGCCATCTAGAAGCAATAACTCATCTGGGTCAGGAGAAAACTTTGAGGGCACCATCGCAAATCAACAAGCATAAGGTGAGCTGTTTCCAAACGGTTTCTGCTGTGCAGTGTGTTCTGCCTCCTTAGAGAAAATCACTGATATNTCTCCACAAAACGTACAGTCATGTATGGAAGGGAAACTGAACTTCTGGCCATCTAGAAGCAATAGCTCAGCTGGGTCAGGAGGAAACTTTGAGGGCACCATCGCAGATCAACAAGCATAAGGTGAGGCGTTTCCAAACGGTTTCTGCTGTACGATGTGTTCTGCCTCCTTAGAGAGAATCACTGATATTTTTTAGTTCTGCCAGAATAAACGTATTCTTCATCTGACAGGAAGGTTGATATTGCGTGGTCTGATGTTCACGTTTGAAGGCAAGAAACTTCAGGTCATGCATCTGGAATGTTTCCATCTTGGTGGTCTGTGGGAGTATATAAGACCAGGGCATATATGCCCCTGTTTTGCTGTTGCATTTATCCTCAGGTTCAGAGTTCATGCTCGGCCACTCTGGACCTGGGTTTATGAAGAACTAATATCCAATGTTTTGATGCTCCTCTTTGTGAGCCTTGTAATGATCTAGAAGGATCATACTCTTGCTGGCACGGTCTTCAGCGTATGAACTTCAGTAGGTTTCACGCTTTTATGAATGACTGAACTAAAATGCTCAATGTAACAATGGAGTTTCATCTTAATTATTTCACCAGCCTCATCCTTGAGTCTCGTGTTTCTTCAGAGACATTCTTGCTTTTGCAAATTTGATACCAAAGGTTCTCGTGTCTCTTCCTGGTCCGGATTCATTAGTTTCTTGTACTTGTTAGGTTTGACTGCCTGCACAGGGATGATGTCTAGGTGGCTGGCAGGCAGTGACACTGAAGCTGGAGGCAAAATGAGCTGCTTGGTTTCCATTGAACAGGCAAACGTGTGAGAACTGGGGGAGGTAATGGGTATAGTATTTCACACAGAGCTAAGCTCTTGCAGGCTTGTGGTCTTCCTCGTCATATATGTTAGAAGAACATCAATTAAAATTTACCAATATTTTGTGGATTGTGAAAAAGGCAATGCAAACTGCAACTGAACTGAGGTTGTCTATCTGGCAGAGGAGAACATTTGGATACCAAGCTGATTCAGCAAAACACTTTATTTTTAAAACCTTGCAATACTTTAGAAATAGGATCTAGATCAAACAAAATTTTACATCCCCCAGGCAGAAGTTTCTCTCCAATACTTTTGGATAGCTTTTGCAGAAGACCAAACCCTTTCTTCTGTCCCCTGAGTGGAGTCTTACCCCCTTCCCAAATGCAGCTGCTGGCAGATTTTCTCTGCTGGTTTCTCGTCCCTGCAGCTGCAGGGCAAAGGTTCCAGCAGAGGGGCAGTTCTTCCTTCATCTCATCTTCCTCCTTTGACCTACAGACTGGAAACGTGCTTTGTTTTTGCTGGTCATCCTGAGAAGACACACCTTCTGGTACCTCCACCCATCCTCTTTGGTGGTATCTGAGACGCTGGAGGATAGTATCTAAGGAATGGAAGTATGTTTGGTAGGCTGATGGATCTCATTAAATTTCTGACTAAGTTTAGCTAGACTTTCCTTTTAAGGATCTTCTCCCAACTTCTGCTGGAAAAGTGAAGTATCTTGTAGATGCACCGTAACTTGCATAATACTTTGTATGCCTGCTTATCGTGATGGGAATATGCTTTGGCTTCAGTTGCCTTCTATTACACCACCAACCTCTGAAATAATGTCTCTTGGGGTGCAAGGGATTGCAAAGGAATCTCTGAATAGATGATAAATTCCTTTATAATCCCTGTTTTGTAGATGGAAACACCCAAATGTAATCAGTGCCTGAGCTTATTGCTTGTAGCTTTCCACTCACCCATGTTTAAATTTCTGGAGCTTCCTGCCACCCCAGTGGTCATGACCAAATAGCGTCCTTATTGCTCAGTTTAGGCCATGTCCTAAACCCACTCAATATAATCCTGGTTTTCTATTGATGGAAACTGTAGACCGCCAAGAGCTTTCAAAGCATGTATGACAACAGAAAGAAGTCACATGTAAAACTTGCCCTTTTTTCTACTGAGCATGCCCAGGTTATGTTGGTGTGACAGACTTACGGGTGTTCGCTTGAGGATGAGTTTGTTACAGAGGCACTTTGGCATTGTGTTGTTAATGTAAAAATCAGCTCTCTATGCCCATAAGCAAAATTATGTGTAACACAGCCAAAGTTCCGGCCATCTTCAAATACATTCTGTGCCTTTTTGTGGCGGCTGGAGTCAAGGCAATGGACCTCCAGCCTTTGCGTCTTTGAGCTTCTCTCCACTATGGTTTGAAAATGCACTGAGATTCCCTATTGAATTGGTTCTGCTGTTCAGCAGAACAGGGCGAGAGGCTTTTATCACCTCGGGAGTACTTGGCTCACACGCGCAGGACGTGCTTGGGTTTCGGTGGGCCTGGGGAGTTCCTTTCCTGCCCCCTTTCGGGGGTGAGCGGGGTGGAGGGGCAGGTTAGGGAGGCAATAGCAAGATCTGTTTGGGAGGCTTATGAACGCTAGCGGAGCATGGCAGGCTGAGCTCTCTCTTGTTTAACTTCATCATTTAAATAGCCGGGCCTTTTCGGTGTGTTTTGTTTGACTAGGTTTCACCTCTTTGTATGGCAGAGCTATTCTTTGTCTAACTTTGATATTTTTTTTTTACATGTGAAATGTTTTTGATCACGTTATATGGAGCTGTCATCACACCCTGAACAGTTGCAATTTCTGTGCCTGCTCATGTGGTGCACACCTGTAACATGTTGGGAACGGACTTGGCTTTGAAGCTCGACTTGTTCTCTCATAAGAGTCCACATATTTCTTCCATCATGTAATGAGATTTGCTGATGATACAAAACTGAGGGGAGCAAGCTGCACTTAAAAGAGAGGCAATATAAAATACAGCTTTGGCCACAGTCCTGCAGTTGGATCCGGGCAGGAGGAGTCCTGCCATGGTG
Organism: Himantopus leucocephalus; assembly: GCA_003993805.1. Taxonomy (NCBI): domain Eukaryota; kingdom Metazoa; phylum Chordata; class Aves; order Charadriiformes; family Recurvirostridae; genus Himantopus; species Himantopus leucocephalus. Next base: position 873,078 of record RSEF01000031.1, read on the forward strand.
CAGAGCCCTCTTGACTCGAACACGGCTCTGGGTGGTAATAAAAATCGGCTCGTGAGTTTCTGTTGCTATAGTTTATTTCTTTAACGCTTTCAAGATTGTAAAGTGCAGAGTAAAATAATTACTTAAATGCGGAGAGAGAGGGAGAGGGAAAGGAAAAGAAAAGGAAAATGTGCTGGTGGAGGTATTTGAGGAGAGCTGGTGGCTCACGGAGATGCCGTGGGATTATTCCAGATGTCAAGGGGTGGCAAGTGGATGTCCCGCTTCTCCTGACCGGAGGTGGAGAGCAGCCAGCCGTGGGCCCGTGATAGGAACAGGGGTGATGTGGGATCTTAGGAGGTTTTAAAAATGTAAAAAGGACTTTTCTGATTCAGCTACTGAGATGAACAAGGAGGGAGAGAGGGTAATGTGAAGCTCCTGCTTCTCTGATGCATTAAGCAGATGAGAAACTATGCTGAGCACCAAAACGCGTGGGGACCTGGATTCGGCTTTCCTGGCTGGGGCGCGGAGTCGATCTGGGAATTGGTCAGGAGAGCAAAGTGCGGGCTCTCCTCCCAGTGTCCCGCTGGGGCTGGACGGGGCGGTGTGGGGAGGCCCTTCCACGTGCTGCGTAGGCTCGTGGTGCTGTTTAACGGAGAGAGACAGATCTGAGGGTTGATGGAAAACAGCGCGTTTAAACCTTCACCCAAATACAAAACAGGTTTGTTTTTTTTCTTTTGGGGGTTTCTTTTTTTTTCTTTTCTTTTTTTCCCCTCCCCGAAGCTAATGGTCTGAGATGCGTGAGCAAAGGTTGAATAAAAGTCAAAGGAAACTATTTTGGCACTTTACAAGGGATGAGTGAGGCCACATCCGTAATCCTGTGCACGGTTCTTGTCACCTTATTATTAGAGCTGTGTAAATCTGGCAAGGATTTGTATTTGCCAAATATACCTCTGGCCTAGATTTGGGCTTATATTTGGAATTCAGGCCAGTTTTAACGCCTGTGCAGTTTGTAATTTTTGCCAGTTTTAAGCAAAATAACAGGAAAGAGGATAATGAAGGACAGAGGAGTCAGGAAAGCAGAAAACTAAGAAAGGAAGGAACTAGAAAAGAGACGGAAAAAAGGACAAAGGAATACGGAGCCCATTCCTTCTTTTCTGCTTTCTCCACAGCCCTTCCTTAACATATTCTCTCTTTTCCCTTTCACGCTTTATTTTTGCTCTCTCTTAACTTAGAAGAATTAAATTCATCCACTCTCTGCTTGTGCTCTCACATTTGTGTTTGAATTTGCAAACTTCTCCCTTAACCTCTCGCTCAGAAATTCCCCCCTCATCTTCATTTCTTGTCCTGTGCCCCGGAGTCCCTCGGTGCACGTGCTGGCTGTGAAAATTCTCCTGGTCTGCATATCCTACCCTGGTGCACAGACGCTTTGATGTACGTGCATACCAGCAAGATTAAAATTCTAAGGACTGAAAAGCATTGCACTCGCATTCATGAAATAAGCCTGGTGAGACAGATAGATATTATTTGCTGATGTTATCTCATCCCGTACGTGGGTTAGGTGGAACAGGCACACTCCCTGGCAGTGGAAAGCCCCACATGACTTTCTTTCTGATGGTCTCCTTGCTGTATCAGCAGGCTGAGAGCGCAGGAGTTGCTTTCCCCGCGGGTTGGCCAGGGCGGCTGGTCCAGGTGGAATGGTCTGAGCGGATTTTGCTAAATTAAGGCTAGAGAAGCTGTGACTTCCCCAAGGTCACCAGGAGAATCAAAGGCAGAACTGGAATAAAATCCAGGAACGAGGAGTAAGAAGCCCGGATTCCGGCTGTAGGTAATACTGGTCTCCTGCTTAAGGTTGTGATTTTATGGTATTGGGCACCCAGAGTTTTCATAGAAGGCACTGAAATTGGAGGTTTAAAGTACAGTATGAGCCTGCAGCTCCTCCTCTGTCTTGCTGGCGGTCGTTATCCATCCGAGAGACCGCAGCAGAGCCAAGTGCTCTGTGTTGGTTACCCACCTTCCTTCGGCAGCTCCGCTGGGAGGTGTCCGTGCCGTGTGCCTCGTCCCCTGCTGCCCGGCCGCTGGCGCGGTGTGAGGAACGGGGCTGGAGACGCTGGGTGTGGGTGTACAAAGAACCCGGGTCTGTATTGGTTTTCATTAGAGATAACGATCTATCTCATAGGCTTGCATGGGATGGGTGGAGCCGTTTTATTGCATTATTTAGTTACCTTCTTCAGTGATGATTCATTGATTATTAACACTTACCCGTTTGTAGGTGGCATAGGAATAAGACAGGAACACAGAAGGTGGCACAGCGGCGAGCTAACACGAGCATGGGCTTTGAAAAGCCCCTCACGTTGAGAGGGGCGGAAAGGCAGGTTTGCCTCCCTCAGGGAGGACGGGGTGGCCGAGGGTCCCTTCTGAAGGCTGGGGGGACGTCGCGAGGCTGTTCGATCTAGTGACAGATATGAAACCGGTCACAAGCCTTGAGCTTGAGCAAAGACCAGATGTGACGGGAATTACAGGCAGAAATTCTCACACAGAGAAAATAATACAGGGACGCGTTAACGGCTGGCACTAGAACCAGATACTATCAGAAGTTCAAAATAGAAATGTGTCGGTATTTGGAATAAATGTCCAGCTTAGCGGGTTGGTCAGAAACGCAAACCAACCTGGGTAGGTTTGCGGACAGCCTAAAATGTCTTCTGTTTTACGTGCCCTGGCCTCGCACTTGTGGTACTGCTCCATATGATGGTCTCCGCGTGAGCGCTGTGGACAACAGCAGAGAGGGAAGGTGTATTTTTCTTTAAAAACATTACCTTTGCATCTCTCTTCTGTGCTTTTGTGACTGCGCACCTCTTTCCTCAGAGGCACGTGGAAAACTGCTACGTTTTCATAACTTTTTGACAAGATCTGAACTTGCAAGACTCCCTTGCCCTCCCTTGCCAGTTTGCATCTTATCGGTGTTAAAAGCTTTGCTTCTCCCCTGCCCCCAGCCTCCTCCAGTCCTGCCAGAATACGACGTGTAACCCAGTACACTCCTCTCGGCGGCTTTGGCACGAAGCGCGTAAGGAAAAGCAATCTCCAGGAATAAAGCAGCTATTTCCCATCCCTGGGTAGCCGAAGCAGCAGGGGTGCGGCGCGGAGGTGCGCAGCGGCACGGACGGGCTCTGCAGCACCAACTGATCATTATTTTTCAGGTTTTGAGATTTACCTGTTGTGCTCAGCGTAACAAAAGAAATGAAATCTCTGTAATTATACTGGAAGGGGGAGGAGATGGCGTTTTAGTGCCTTTGATCTGGAGCTAGAATCGGCTCAGCTTTTGGAAATTTAATTTGAAAGAATCCAACATACACATCTGCTTTTTGTACTGCGATTTCTTTTGAGCCAGAAAATAGAAATTTATTAATGCAAATGTGTGGATTCTCTTCGTCGGAAGAGAAGGAAGCCCATTCAAAACCCAAGTTGACTCTCTTTCTTTATAGCACTAGAAGATCTTAATAGGTATGGTGGGTGCTAGCGTTACAGAGTTTATAGGCAACGTTTGGTGCGAGCAAGCAGACAGCATAAACTGGTATGATACTTCTTGGGAGCATAAAAATTTCTGGGAAATATAACATGTTGAGTATTTCCAAGGTACTAATGAAAAGAATGGGGGGGGGGGNGGGGGGGGGGGGGGGGGGAATTCTCTCAATTAAGCAGTTTAAAACCAACAACAAAATAAACGTGTCATAAAACGGCTCTGTGAGCTTGCCTGGGGTGGGAGATGGAAGGAGCCCGCGCTGCCCGCGAGGAAGCGGAGGGTTTATTTCAGTTGCTCTGCTGATGCCCAACGTGCTGTAAAATTAGTTGTGCCTCGTAAATTGAACGTGATCCAAAATCCAAGGTAGATATTTTCAAAACATTACTTAAGAGATGTGACTTGTGTTTTTCAGGGCTTTGCATAAAAACTGAGAAAAGACACATTGGACAGAAAAGCGTGCAGGAGATATACTTTGGCTCTAGTAGATGTTCCATCAGAATTTCCCCTGTGCACCTTTTTTTCCTACTCCTTGTCAAAACCTGCCAAACACGAGCTTGGTCAGTCTCTGAAATAATACTGTATAAATGAAAATGTATATCTTAAAGCATATGTAAAGAAGCCCTGATTGTTCTGTGTGACAGCAGAGAGCTAAAATAAACCTGAAAGGTTTTGTTTGTTTATTTTTAAATTAACCTGTTTTCATGCCTTGTGACTGGAGTGCATTCTCAGATTTTAAATGAAATTCATTAGGCATTTGCCTGGGCAAGACCTTTCCTCAGGTGAGTGTCTCTATGACAAGAACATCTTTCAGATCTACACAGTCAAATAAGACGCCCAGCTTTAGCTTGCTCTCGAGAACTGGACATTTTTATCTCAGCCGCCTTTATTTGTTCCTTGTGGCCTTTCAGAAATTGCACTTTTCTTTATGTTATTAGTGCAGCAGGGTTCGGGCTGCTGCAGTTCAGGCGAAGTACAAAGGGCTGGCAAATTCTGTCCAACAATGGGAAAAGGAAGGTTTTTGTTCCAAGGTGGTGTAGCTGTAGGTTGGCTTACGGGCGCTTCTGGGTGGGCAGCAGGTATCCCCGCCGTCGCTGTGGGATGAGCAGTCACTGGTTGGCATTGGGATGTGTGCAGGTTACCCAAATAATCAGCTGGCACCAAGGGTTTTGCTACTTCATATTTTTTCTCCCCTACTTCATATTTTTCCCCGCCTATGCTTACAAATGGCTTTCTCCCGGTTCGTTTTACACGCACGAGTCCTCTTCCTTCCCCTCTCTGGCTGCCCAGATGATGTGGCCGCGGTTGGCTGGGATTTCTGGTGCTCTTCTCGGGCTTTGTCGGTACGCGGGAGGCGGCGGCCGTTGGTGTGAGCCTGCTGGGATGGCTCTGCTGCGCGATGGCAGACAGTGTTCAGGTTGCGGTGGGTGCCATGACTTGAGTTCATTTTCTTTCTGTCCGGCTAAACAGTTTGAAGGGGACGAGGCAGCGTTCAGTGAACGTTACCTGCTATTGCTCCTCGGGCAGCATAGCTTAAAATATCTCCTTGCCCCAACATCCCCAGCTCGGGCAGGGAGAAGCGGGGATGCAGCGCTTGCAGCTGAGCCCACTGCAGGGGACCCCCAACTTGGCACGGGGCTGTGGTCCTTCCGTGCTGTCCGTCCGTCTGCCCGGGGGGCTCTGGGGAGCCAGAGCCCTCTGGGAGCATCTCGGGGCGTGGGGTCGTGGTACCCGGGAGGTCAGCCTCTGTGTCCGGCAGCTCTTCCTCCCTCTTCTCATGGCTGCTGTCGTGCTCATCGCCCACCCGGGGCTGGGATCTCTTCCTTCCACCGCGATGCCCCAACCTGCCGCCTCTCCCATAAAAACTTCAAACTCGTTTTGGAAAACCCCACGTGGGGAGGGCAGGGCGAGGGCAGGGAGGGCACTGGGTGCGAGCATCGCCTCCGGCCCCGCGCCGTGCCCTCAGGGTGCCGGGGAGCCCCGGCCCTTGCCGGCGAGGTGCCTCCTCGCCCCCCTCCCCGCGCGGCGGCAGAGCCGAGACAGGGCGATTATGAAGACGTCAGTCGGAGCGGAGGCAGGCGAGAGGGGAGACGCGCTCCAGATGAGGTCCTGGGGGAGCCGAGGAGGGTCATTCATGTACGACCATGTGTATGTGTCTGACAGACTGTGAAATGGTGCGTTGTTGCGCGGCTGCGCTGCACCTGGGCCCTTCATCTGTGATTGATTGGTTTGGTCATGTGTAATGGTCCCATCTGCTCCGTGTTGTTTTTCTTTTTTTACTTATAAACACCGTTCCCAGCGGCTGGGAGAGGATGAGCTCGGTTTTGTCATCTTCACTTACACTTTAGCTCAAACAAAAAAAAAAAAAAGTGGTCAAGGAGGTGAGCTCGAAAGGCTGCCCGAGGAGCGCGGCGCCACGATGCTTCGTATTTTGTGCCTCGGCCGCTTCCTCCTCCCGTGCGGGATTCGATCCCGGCTGGGATCCGGCTGGTTCACGAACCGGGAGAGACCCCGAACCCGCCAGCGAAGTGATTTGCACAAATCTGCGGATAGTGACTCTTACTGCAGCGAGGAGTTTTTTTGTAACCGAGCCAATACTTAATTAAAACCGCTGACATCATGGTGTTATAATTAAGCGTGGCATTAATTAAGCTGGAATAACGATTTTTTTTTATTAAGAGCTGCTCCAATTGTATAAGCGCACGATCGGCAAAAACAAAATAATTTTTTATTAAAGGAGGAGAAATCCGTCCCCGCGCTCGGGCTTGCCGGGAGTGAGCTGGTGGCAGAAGTAGCGTCGGCAGCACAAACTTTGGGGGGCTTCTTGGGCGCGAGCGGGGAGTGTGGGAGGTTGAAGGAAAATTTGNTTTTTTTTTTTTTTACCCAAAAATGCTGATCGGCTCCTGGCATTCTGATGGCTAATTATGCATCGGAGAGCTTCGACAGCTGCATTCATCATCATAAAATGTAATAATTAATGACATTCCAACAAAGAAAAATATGCAAATGAGAACTCATTAGCATTTTCATATTCAGCTTTGATAATGCTTTTGCTGACAAGGTTGTAATTAATGAAAATTCATGTCGCAGTCAGGAGATTGGATCGGTTTCATTCCGCTCACAATTCCCAAATGCTTGCATTATGGAAAATCGGTGGCTCTGCCAACTTTTCAGGGAAGAAAAAAACACACACACACACTAAAAGCACCAGATGCAAATTAATGGTAGGGAGCCTTTAACTCTTTAAAGTCCTATCCCCCGAGCCCCCCCCTCCCGCCTCCCCAAAAGAATGAAAGAAAAACAACAACCCTGATGCAGAAATAGTTCGATGCAGAAGCGTCAGGGTCTTTCAGAAATAACTCTTGGTTTCTGCTCAGATTATGGAAATTTCTGTAAAACTTTTTTTTCCCCCCCCTCTCTATTTTTTCTTTTATTGTACCTGCGTCCTAATAAACTCCCGAGAAAATTAGGCATCTTACGTGGTCTGTTCTCTCCCAGCCTTATCTAATTAATTCTACAACTGTTTATACACCCAAGGCTTCCTCGTGCCTAAACAGATCTGTTGGCATCCGCTGGATGGTGGCTTAGCGTGGAGTGCAGGATGCGGCCCCGGCTGTTCCCTGCTCCTTGGAGGACAGGCAGCCGCCTCGGTTATTCCGCTGCCGAGTTTCTCATCAGGCCTCCGAGAATCGCGGCTTTGCTCCCTGTCGCAGCTGCCTTGGCAGGCGGGGTTAGCTTGGATTTGGGAAATGGCTGGAGTCGTGTCCCCAAGCCGTGCTGACACATGACGGGGCGCCGGGCATTTCGCATGGGGCAGGACCGTGCTGGGGAGCGGGGGGAACCCCGGCACGCCGCGGGGAGCCGAGCTGGCCTTCCCCCAGCCCCGCCTGGGACCCGGTTGCGGCACCTGGTGCCGTGCCGTGCCACGTTGGCGCTCGTAGGAAGCTCTGTTGTGACAACAAAATTGCCAAGGGAGAGATGCGTAAAGCACCCCGGGCCTGGCGGGAGGAAGATGGAGGCAGTCGCAATACGTAGTGCTGCCCGCCGGTGGGGTAGGGGTAATCAAACCACTTTGGCTGGGACTTTTTTTTTGCAGAAAAAGGCAAACTTCAAGCTGCTCTTTTCAGAATCCAGCAGCAAACTGCCAATGTTCCCTGCCCGCCGCGCGCCTGGTGGCTAACGCAGACCCCTTCAGCGCTCAGGAGGTACAATTCCCTGGTTTGGGGGTGGCATTTATTTCTTTCTTTAAGCCCCAAAGCGGCTGCCTGGCGGGACCGGGCAGAGCAGCACGCGTCCCTCTGCGGGAAGGTGTCCCTGCTCGGGGGGATGCTGAGCCGTTCAGGTCCACAGCGACACCGCACCGCCCGGGGCGGGGAAAAGAGCTTTTTCTCTGTTCTCTGCCCATGAGCTATTTGAGCATCAATTCTGCACGGATTGTTGGATTTCTAAGAACTTTTTGTAGCTCAGTACTGCGTAACTTCACTCGTACTTCCATATAAAATAATTTGGTGTGGTGTTTTGTTTTTTTTTNTAATTTGGTGTGGTGTTTTTTTTTTTTTTTTTTGCATAACTATTTCTTTAAAACGCATCAGGTTTTACTTTTTGGTGTAGTTTCCTTTTGTATGGGCAAACTGCCCAAGCAGATGGTGTAATGTCACCTGTAAGCAATCTGAATAGATAGGTTCATTCTTACATTTTAGAGAGCTTTTTATTTCCTTTCTATACGGTACAACTATTGCTGAGAGACTGTTCAAGATGGTGTTTCTTTTTGTGTTTCCTTTTAAAGAGATTCCTGCTGTGATTGGTTCTTTTTTTTCCCTTAAAGTCTGTGTTTTGGGGCTCAGTGAAAAATCTGTGACTTAAGAAACTTTCCCGGTATTGTTGAAACGCCATCATACGAAATCCTGGGCCGTTTTTAAAACGCATAAATGAGGAAGTGATAGAATGAGTTAAAAACACATTTGATTGTTTAGACACATAACGTTTTAATTTTAGAAGTCCAACGTTTGCTTTAAAAAAAAAAAACCAACACAACAAAACACACACACACAAAAAAAAAAACCCTAAACCCCCTCGTTTTTAAAAAGAACATCTTTTAGTGACTACTGGTTGTTGTAAATGCTGTTGTTTCTGGAGGTGCCAGCTTGGCATCCCCCGGCGCTGCCACTCCAGCTGCCCACGGGAGAGGGGTCTGGCAGCGCCGGGTTTGCCCGCGCTGGCTGGGCACGGTGCCGCGGCGGTGGCCGGCGGACGGTGCGGCGCCGTGCCGGCCCGGGGGCTGCAGCAGGGGCGGCCGTTACCGCAAGTGGGGGGCTGCGAAGCCAGGTACGCTTCTGCTAAGAACCGGAGTGAGAACACCGGCTTATATCCTATACATTCCCATTTATCCTCGTTTTAGAGAACTATTGGGAGACAGATTTATACTGCACGGATACCCAATGACTTAAATAGCAGGAAAGCATAAAAGCTGTCACCTGCATAGTTTTTTTTTCACAATTAGTTCTTAAAACGAGGGGCTGTTTTCACTTTGTACATCACTTCATACCGCGCGTCCCTGGTCCTCGGTGGGACCTCGGTGTACTGGCGTGATACTGGGCTTACCCATCTGAACTGGTGGCGTTACAGATAAGCTTCGCGTTAGTTCATTTTCTACTGGTAAGGAATGGGAGACCGCCTTGGTAAGGGCCGGGTACTGCTCCTCTTAGTGTGCAGCCGCTCCCCTCGACTTCAGGGGAGCTGCTGGCAGGAGTAAGGTGGGAAGTATTGGTATTTAGAAAGCTACAAAGAAACTCTGAATACGCTATCAACCTTAAATACATCTCTACCACACAAGCTCCTTAAAAAAATAATCACTCTGCCGTTATTTGTACGTTTTTCCCGAGGGAGGAGCTGAATAAAAGATGGTTATTTTATTTTTCTGTTAATTGCTGGTGAATGGAAAGCAATGGGATCTTGGATGGACTGCGAGAGATGGGGTTTGTTCTTAGCATGAAGGGAAAGAAGCCTTTGTGTATAAGCACGCCGTATATTTTATATGTGTTTATTTGATCACGTGAAATCACAGGTCACTCGGGGTAAAATATTCGGAGCTGATTTCAGCGTGCGCTGTGTGACACCCTGGGTCTTTGAGGAAACCAGAGTGCTCTCATAAACTTTATTTTAAGTTATGAATACTTTAATCTCCTGAAAATCGAGCCTTAAAGTGATGCTTCTGAAATTAGTGACTGTTTCCAAAGNCCTGGGTCTTTGAGGAAACCAGAGTGCTCTCATAAACTTTATTTGACGTTATGAATACTTTAATCTCTTGAAAATCGAACCTTAAAGTGATGCTTCTGAAATTAGTGACTGTTTCCAAAAGGACAAACAGAATTTACTGGATTGGAAGAAATAACCAGCTCAGCAGTGTTTAAAAAATAAATAATTGGATAATTTTTTAATCATTGCAGTATTTTGTAGTGAGAAGCCCATTCCCACAGCCGTCCTGACGGGCTGTGGGAGCACTGGCTGTGACAAAGAATTCCTGGGTTCTCAGTGCTTTTGCAAGGGAAAAGAAGAAATTACTCCAGGCTTTTGCAAACCCTGGTAAAGGATGAAACCCGAGAAGATCAGATTGTCTTCTCATCCTTCTCGTTTGGGATTTTTTGCAAAAATACTTTGTTTCAGGCCCAGTTTGGTATCTTCTTTCTTTTTATAGAGAATAAATTTCATAATTAAACAGGATATTTTATTGCTTCTATTCCAGAAACCTATACAGTATTTCTTCTGTTTTCTGGGAAGTAATACCGTTTCCTGTGAAAGATGGCCTTCTTTTTCCAATCCACGGAAAAGTCCGGATTTGATTGGCACTTCTGGTTTACCTTTAAAAAAAAAAACCAAAAAAACCAAACCCTTGTAATTTCTGCGTGAGTACTCTAACGCTTGCAAAGCTTGTTCCAAGTTCTGCCCTGGTTTGAAATTTTCCCTTTTCAGAATGTTATCATTCCAGTAACAATTCACCTGGGAATGAAAAGCAAACTAGCTAATAACTTATTGTCAGGAGTAGAAATATTTGCTGCGGTTGCTAAGGCAGAAAGTGGAAAGTGTGGGGTGAACCAAGCCTGGTCTTACCGGCGGTTGTTCCTGGAAACATGAAATTACGGCACCGTGTTAAAGGGTTTTGAAGGTGGCTGAAAGTTAAAATTGTCGGAACTTTGTTCTGGCTGGCTGTTCCGCAGGGGACAGTGGTACTCAGCTTCTCTGCGTTAAGTCTACCAGCGCCTTGCTGAGAAAATTTTCCGTAAGAATATTCTTTTTTTCATTAGAATTCATTAGTGTAATAATTAAGAATTACTGATCATCCGCAGAAGGAGCTCTGAGAGTTCGAAGTTTCTGAAAATCAAAGCATCTTTGTCATAAATACATATATCAGGGTGCTTATTAATAAGTTGTCATTTCCCAGGGGGAAAATAATTACTCTTGCTGGTGTTTAACGGGTTCTTACGGCTTTAACGTGCGTTTGGGCGAGTTGGGAGCTTTCTCTTTTCAAACAGGAATTGGGGTCATTACACCTCCCCTGCCCAAGCCTGAGTAAATGTATTTTGTGGAGGTGCGGTAACAGGGCAAATGGGCTCGTTTTTGCTGAGCGCCAGCCACCCGGGTTTTTCTGGCCGTGAGCAGGGGGGGGAGCGTGGTGCTGCCCCCCGCCCTGCCCGATGCAGAGGTGCTCGTGGCCGAGCACTTGCTCCGTGGCGGAATTTACTGCGGCATGCGCTGCTGAGACCGACCCCGGAGAGGTGCTGCGACCCACCTCCTCCTCCTCCATCACCCGTTTGACATGGCCAGTGGGACCCAGGAGACGGGAACGGCCAACGGTGCGTGCCAGGAGTGTTGGACACAGCGCGGTTCTCTTTCCTGCATCCCAACCCTGTAGAACTTGCGCCCAAGCGTGGACTTGTGTCCAAGCGAGGTGGCTGGCCGGTGGCACTAGGACTTCTGAAAGGCTTTCCCATGGCAGGTTCTCTGCATTGGGTCTCCAGTACTCACTTCATGAAACATTTTGGACATTAACAACATACCAGGCTTGTACTTGGACTAATTTCTAGCTGTATTGAATTCTGTATCGGGTATATTTATCTTTTTGATAAGAAAACAAAGAATAGTTCTAGTCTTTTTTTTTAACTTTGCTTTTCTGTTCTTTTCAGATATGTTTTGTTTAAAACTATAATATAGGAAAAGTAAATGCTTTGCCAAAGTTCTTACTCTCTTTTGTTAATGGCTCAGGAAACAGTGCATTTGAAAATAAATGCAGGCCAAAATTTCAGATTTGCTAACGAAATGCAGAAGTTCAACACTGGCAATTGCTGTACTTAAAAGCTCCTTGGATCAGGTGTTGTTTTACCATATGGACATTTTAATTAGTAATAAAAACGTTGATCAGGATTTAGTAGTGGGATCTACAAAGCAGAAATATCTGCCTCGTTTTTGCTTTGTTTTACTGGTGTGAATTTAGCTGTTTTTCTCTCTCCATCTCCCTTCTCTGCTTGGTGTGTGTGTGCACATCTATTGCTCGATAGCCAAGCAGGTAGTCGCATCGGTTAGAATGTCGTGAAGCAACGAGTTTATTCCGTGAGCCTATAGAGCTGTATTACAGAAAACATCCATTTTAAACCGTTCGTCTTCGCGATGGTGCTAGCCCAGCGGCTCACCGATGCCAGGAGTGTTTTAAAGAGCCATTATCTATTTGGTATGTGCCCAATTAAACAATAAATAGTTGAGAATGGCACGCGCGCTTTCTGCGAGGGTGCGGGGGAATTTTGCTGTGAAAACAGGGAAACCCCATACAAAATAAACTGCCCTTAAACGTGCAAAGTGCTCGGGCGCGGAGCGGGCTGGCTCCGAACCCGCGGGACGGTTCTCAGCCCAGCCAGCTCCCAGGGGCGCATCGAGGAGGTTTTCCCACCCGTGTGCCCTGTGGCAGAGCCGAGGGTGATGGCGATTCCTGCTTTTCCCCGGGACTCTTGGGGGTAAATTCCCCATCAGGGTGCCCGCCTCTCCCTGCGCCAGGATGAGACCCATGGCTGGTCGCAGCTCTAATACGCTCCGTGACAGCCCCCAACAAACAAACCCAGAAATCCTTCTCTGTCATCTCTGACAGTAACCTTAAATTGTAAAAACACATTTTGAAAGATGTGTGACTTTTTAAGAAGTTGATGTCCTTTTAATATGCAGGATCTTTGGAGGGGGGGAAAAAAGTACCCTTTTTAAAATTAAAGCACGTGCCAGAAAAGCATGAATTTATAATCATAGAGGTCTTTGTTCCAGTGCCTGCAGTACTAAATGCTAAATCAATAATAAATTTAAGATCTGTGTGAAGAACTGCAGTGCTGGAGTAATGGATCTGACTCTCTTTTCAGCACTGGTTTCATAATGGTCTTTGTTCTGCCAGCGTGCCGGGAGTACCGCCTGCTGTCCACCTTGCCCTTCTGCCTGGGGTAGTCCTGAGCTAGCAAGTTCAAAATAGTAACTTCATGATTTAGGTAAAGACTTCCAAAATTTTTAAAGCATTTTTTTCTGTCATTCTGGTTTAATCTTCATTCACGGTAGCAAAACCAATGTTGGTTTCACAAAAATACAGAAATAACAATAGTATGTTTAAAGTAATCTGACACCACTTTCTTAGAAGGCATAACAAAACACAGATAAATATATTTTTTAAAAATTACATTCTTTTTCTCGCTGAAATTGAGGTTTTAAAAGTTCATTAAGGACTGCTTCCATAAAGTGATCCCCAGTATTCCTATTATTTATTTATTTTTTTAATCCTAATTTCCCAAAATCTTAAAATAGGGATGGGTTTCAACTTAAACTTGTATTGGTCTATGTCAGTGTAGCCGATGGGCTTTTCAGAGGGTCTTGTGAGACAGGCAGAGCGCTGTGTAACCCCCTTTACAAAACTGCCAAGGTTCCTCCATAAAACGATTCCCCATGTCCCCCAGCAGACCCAGCGCCGCCGTGGCCGGCGGGTGTCGGGGCAGTGCCGTCCCTGGAAGGGGACCCTGGCACAAGCCATGGTAAGAGGGAGAACGAAAGTCATTTGGAAAATTGTTGGGTTTAAGCCTTAAAAATGTTGAGAAATACTCGTTCTGAATAAGAACACATTTAATACTAGAAAAGATAATATTCTCTTGCAAGCCTACTGAGTAATTAAGCAGTGAGGACGTACTATTTTGGGTTAGGAAGGCACAGTTTGGCCATGGGCGTACCGAGCTCAATGCCCCTTGGTTTCTGTGAAGGCGTTTCCCTGTTCCCGTGCGATCCCTCTGGAAATCTCGGGGAAGTGTGTGTTGATCCCAGCACTGGTAGCAGCGTTCGCTCTGCCTTTACAAGTTTGAAATTGGGGGGGGGAGAAGAGATTACAAAAATAAGTGCTGAAAATTAGGTTCCCCATTCCAGAGCCCAGTAAGTGGTTTGTTTTGGTGAGCTTGGCACCAGCAGCTTCCACTGCCACCAGTGACACTGCCTTGGGTTTACTCCTGCCTATGAGACTTTATTTAAATGCCTAAATAAGGATGTAGCTTTGGTTACCTACTTTATTTTTTGCATGGTGACCCCAGGGCATTGCCCAAAAATGGTTGGGCAGTTATTTCTGCAGATTTTATTTCTGAACGATGGCAGACCTGCCTGATACTGGACCGGAATAATGACAAGTTGATAGAAGTCCTTCTGTCCCCTCACACAGGGGAGGTCCTTGCGAGGAGTTCTGGAAATACGAGTTACTCTTTTCAGCACTGCATTTCCAAATGATTTGGGAACTTCATTACACACAGCGAACTTGCATGGTTTTTCTTCTAGTTGGTCCGTTTGTTATTTATGTCAGTCAAGATCGGTCTCCATAGGCGTGGCAAAGACAGTATTCCCAGTTCATGCGGTTTCCCAAGCCGCTGCTGCAGCAGCCGCCTACAAGGATCCCTTCGGAAGAGCCCAAGGTTTTGGCTCTTCAAAAGAAAGCAATTATGGGTGGTGGGTGCCTTAAAGAAAGGATTAATTTACTATTCATATCTTTGGTTAATTCATAGTACGATTTGGGTAAAAAAAAAAAAAAAAGGGGCGATGGCAGCTGTGGACTCGTACCTGGTAATAACTCAGAGTTGGATCTAGTTGCGTGTATGTGTGTAACGAACAGGGACGTGACATGGAAGGGTGAGAAGGCGCGGGGGGATGCGCACAGCTCCACTGTTTGCACCGTAGATCACAAAGTCATGGACCTCGAAGATGGGAAGATCTTTCAGACCAGCAGCAGTGTCCTCTTGCCTATGGAGGAGTTCTCCCGACTGCCAAGCCGGTAAAAAATACGTCCCCAGAGAGGGGGGTGGGTCTCAGTAGGATGACTCCTTCCGCGAGCCCTCAGTCTCAGGGGCCCGAGCCCTTCGCTGGGGGGGCCGTTTCTCCTGAGAACACCGGCCACGGCCTTGGGGACAGGGATTTTATGCCATTTGCTTTTGTCGGCTTTACGGTTTTTTTTGGTCTTTAACAAAGAACTAGTAACATTTATGCTCGTTAATAATAGAAATGCTCCACACTTAGCGAATTTGCCAGGTATAAAAATGGCTTGATCAGGAGTACTATTTAAAGTAACTTAAGACCATGAGATTTTTGAGAAAATAATTCTGGCGAACCACCTGTTCATGTATAGCGAGCTTGGTAGATTGGGTAGAGGCTTTGGAAGGGCTATATGAAAATTGAAAGACTACAATATCCAAAATTTAATAAAAAATAAAGTAAATCAAAGTAAAGTCTATAGTCAAACTCCTTAATTGTGATGCATTTGCTGAGTTTCCCTCTTCCATCGTCGGCCCTGCTCCGATGCCATATGGTCTACCATGGAACATTTAACTTGTCAGATATAATGGATTGTCCTGGAAGCAGATTTTTGCTTTGAGCGTTCGGCTCCTTTCTTGCATTTCACTCTCAGCTCCAGGCTGCAGGATGAAGGATTGTGGTGGAAATGCAAAGAAGAGACACACAGTTGATTCCCCTTAAGAGAGTGACCTATATGCCACAAAATTTTACCCACGTAAAGAGGCATTATCCCTGTCACTGACCCTAGCAGGCTGCATGTCAGAACCATTTAAATTTGTCTGGACTTAACAGATTGTGCAAATGTTTCAGAATCAAGTGCTTAGGAATAATAAAGGCTTGTCATTTCAACTTAGGCAGTGGCGGCGCAGCTCGCGCCGGCCAAGGGATGAGTATTATTTATTGTGACCTACATGTAACCTAAGCTGCCTGCTTTGTAGACCTTGTAAATTAAGTTCATCTCCCAGGGCTACTGAAACTTAAAAAAAATATATTATCTGATAAGGAACCCAAATAGCCATTACTCTCTGTGCTGTAAAGCAGAGGTTAAGGTTGGGAGTGATTGCGGATGGGCCAGTAGCAGTTAATTACCGTCAGACGATTCGCGGTTGCGAGAGGCAACGGATGGTTCTCCTTGGTGCGTTGGTCCCTCTCGGAAGACAGGGAACCCGCTGTGCTCGGGACGGGGGACTTGCCTTGGCAGCTGTCAGTAAAGGGCTTCCACTGGAGGACCCTAAAGCATGGGTAGACATTATCAAGCTTTCTATATTATAAACTTAAACAAGGGATTTCTGAAACAAACGTGACAGATGACAAATTCTTCCCTGGATCAGTCTTTTTTTCAAATTTCCTCTCACTTAAGTATAATAAAACCAAAAAATATTGACTAGAAACCATTGGTAATATTGCTCTCCCGTTCTGTGAAGTAATTAGTAAAATATCTAGGATAAAAATCTGGCCCTGCTAAAGATGCTCTGAATAAAATATTTGTAAATCAGCCTGAATTTTGCTCTTCAGTGTAGCATTCCTTTCAGGTGTGAAGCTTGTATTGCGGCATGGTCATATTTCTTTTGCACGAGGGCTCTTGCCTTTGGGTTTGGCAGCAAAAGGAAAATTGTCAGTTGGCAGAGGTGGGAAATCCCTCTCTCAAAGACTCCTTTTTTCCCAGCGTAGGACTCAACATCCCTTGGTGTCTTTTCGTGAGAGCGCTTTATCATTCTTCATCTGGCGGTGTTGGAGAGCGTGTGTACTGATGCTATGAGTTTGCCTGTATTCTCAGCCCAAATTGTTTGTTCCCGAAATGTTTAGGAAATGTCAGTTCTCAAGTGGAAAAATCTTATTAGGGTATGCATGCCCTCTGCTGGATATTACCGATTTGAGACTATTGGGTATTTCATAATGTTACAGTATATTTACCACATCATTCCTGATGTTTTGCCATACACTGAGAAGCTCGTGGTTTGTTTTGTCTGCTTAGCTAATCCAAATTATCTAATCCATTGTTTTCAAAACGTCAAAATTCTAACGAAAATAAATGCTAGCTCTTTAAAAAAAAAAAAAAATCTGTCCTGAACAATATTACAAATAAGTACAATTTCTGTAGAAATGTATAATTGAGTATTTAATCTCAGCGTAAGGCAGTGTTAGAGACTCAGGTGGTTCTCCCTATATGTGCAGAAAGCATGTGAAGACGGGGGGAAAACCAGGAGGTAAACTGCTACAAAGGCATTGATGCTTTTTGGTATTAAAACCTGAAAATTTATCTTTGCCGTCAGGCTTTTAAAACGGGTCCGTGCGTGCTTGTGGTCAGCATTTGTTTCCTTCTTTCTGGTGTGTAGAGGATGCTGCGGATTTAATTGGGGCTGCAGGCAGGAGGGCGGCGGGATGCGGAGGGCTGGGGGCTCGGTGGTCCTGCTGCCCGGGCGCAGAGCCACCCCGAGCCCCGAGACTGCGCCTTTTCTGTCGCTTTGGGACAGAACGCAGCCGCCTAATGAGAGCGGTTTCTGTTTATCACGCTGAGGTGTAGATTTGATCCCCAGTCCGAACGATAAGGCTTTTGATCTCTTTATCCTTGCTCCTGTCCGACCCGGTTTGTTTTAGTAGCCTTTTAATAAACGCTACTAGATAGGGGTGGTTTACAGACCAAAGATTTAGAGCCCAGACTTGGGCTGCGGGAAGGAAGGTTTATTGTCCTCCTTCAATTCGGTGTCTTTCATGGCCTTAGATCCTTATCTGACTTGTTTTAAAGTGATTCTGTTTTCATGCTTGAGTGAAAACCCAGGTTTCCAGATACATGATAAAGATCTCCTGAACTGGTCCCTGAACAAATGATGAGGGATCACCCTGCAGTGTATTTCAATTTAAAATAGCCCTGTGAGGCTTACTTAGGATAAAACAGTATCCAGTGCTTTACATTCAATTCTTATATATTGCTTTCAGGTCTGGAGTATTATCGCAACATGGTTTTGTCGCAGATCTTTATGAAAATGTTGCTCCTTTTTATTATTCTAATTCTTTAATATTAGATAATGCTATTTTTTTTTTGTTATTTGATGCCTGTCTTCATCCCCTGCCCATCTTTTGACTATTACATGTTCCGAGAATAAGAAGGGCAAAACATGGGGAATGGGTTTTCTTAGAGTTTTTGTTTCTCTCCAAAATAAATTTGCCGATTTCCAGAGTGATACAGGTGTTCAGGCTTAGATGATCATAATTATTTCCTCTAGACTGAAATTCCATGCACATATGAAAAGGAAAAGGAGACTAAAGCTGTTTACGAAGTCAGATGCATCTTCACTCTAAATGAAGGATTGTCTCCCATCACCGTTCTTCTGCTCGCAGCCTTTGAGCGGAGGTGCCCGGCTGCTCCGGGCTCGCGGAATGCGGCCGCTCGTGCCGCCCCTGCGAGACAAACGCGGCGGCCCACGACAGTGAGCAGTCTTTAAGATTTCTTCAACTCGTTAAACGTAATTTCTTCAGACGGCATTGGAATAAACAGTTGTTTTGTTTAAATACCTAATTTAATTATGAAAGTTTATTATTCTGGTCTCAATTAGTGCATGTACTTGATATTAAGCTCATTAATGTTCCTCGTCCGCAGAACGCAGTATTATTTATTGGTTGCACAATGGCAGTGATGGCTACGAAATGGCAATACCTGCGCATCCTCTGATTAACTTCAGGGTGCTGAAAACCTGTTGCAAAGGGTGCAAGGAGCTTGTTCTGACTGCATCAGACACAATCGATCCTGTAATGCAGCTGTATCATCCAGGCAAATAACCAACTATTAGCGTCAAACCTTTCTTTTATGGAACGGTGTGATAATCTTTACAATCGAATTGATTTTGGTGGGACTAGTCAAGGACTAAGGGACCATTTAATATAAATCTGGTAGAACTCAGTCTTCGATATTCTCTCTCCACGTTCTTATTCTTCTAGTTTCAAGTATAGTTTTGCCGTAGCGATTTTGTTTTACAAGCACGCAAACAGAGAGATCGCATACTGCCCTGTAATAGATGCTATTATTTGGTAGATTACAGAAATAGATTGAGCAAATTGCCTCGGTCTTTTGGTTGGGGTCCAACATTTCGGGAACCGAGATCGGCGACAAAAAAATCGCTCTGGTATTTTCGTGGGGTAACTGAATACGCGCCGAGGGGAGCGTGGAGCCCGGGGCGCGCAGCGCCGGGGTCGGTCCCTTCCCTGGTCATGAAGCCATCGGCCCCACGGGGGGGCACTGGGCAAACTGGCCGAGAGCATGTACCCTTCAGCGGGCAGCACAGCCCTTCCCCTCCCTATAGATAGGTGTGGGCACAGCCACGGGCACGGAGCGTGTGTGTAAGGAAGCAGTTGGGCGTTTGGGAATTAGCTTTGCCTGTTTAAGCATAAGCTGTAGAGCAACAAGGTGAGTCAGTGGCCACGTACCGCTTTCGCTCTGGGTTTCCTTGCTTTAGGTTGGTCAAGTCAGGTCTGTAGCTTTGTTTTAGTAGAGGTTTTAGGATTTAATTTCCTTTGCATTTTGATGGTACTGCTTAAAAAAAAAAAAATCTCCCTTTGTTACGGTACTTGCTCTGGCATGATAACGGCTCTTTAAGAACCATTACTGTTTACTGCACATCAGTGCAAGTGCAAAAATCCTCTTTCATGTCAAAAAGATCTCTTTCCCCTAGCGTTGTGTTACATTTTGGGGTGTGACGCCATCCAAATTATTGGGATTAATACCTTCCCTTCGCTTTGTATCTGGTTTGTGGAGCTTCCCTGGCTCAGGTGCCGTGCCGTTTGTACTATTTTGTGAACATTATTGCACAAACTTTGCTTAAAATCTATCAGGTTTCTTTCTTATTGTCTGTACTTCACATATAGCACAAAGCAGAAATAGCTCATTAACATGATACTTCCATTACCATCGGATGAGATTCTTTGTGATGTAAAACACGCTGTTCAAAACCTCCCTGCGCTAAATAGGGTATTTTGACTGTAAATCCTATAGCGGTACGCGCGCTACTCTTGGAGCGGTATGTATATATAACCCAGGTCAAGCCCCAGTGAGTAACTTAGCCGAGCTCAGCAACTCTCTCTGCTGCTTAAACCTTGCAAGAGGAGCAACCGCAGCCCCTGCTCCCACCCGCTTGTCCCCGGGGTCAGTGGGGACGATGCCCCCGCGCCGCCCCTTTCCCCGCGGCCCCAGCCCGCGGGCGCCTTGTTCCCCTGCCAAGCGAGCCCCGCTCCCGGCCCCGCCAGCAGCCGAGGGGACGCCCAGCCGCCGGGAGAAGCTGGCTGTCACACAAAGGGGGACCAGCCTCAAGCCAGCTGTTAGCCCTGGTGCCAGGGACGGCGTTCGGGTTTCCATCCTTCGATTAAAAGCCCCCAAATTTCATTTAATATACCAGAAGAATTTTCCTTTTTGTTTTTCTTTCCTCCCCTTTTATTTTATTTTTTTTTTCTTTTAAAGAACAGAGTATTGAAAAGTTCTGAAAAAATAAAGCAGCTACCTGCTGGCTGCTCTGATGAAAACAGGGGCAGGCTGTTTTTTCCGTCAAGGGCAAAAGCTAGTGTGCCCCATGGAGGGGAGGGCACAGGGTCTATACGCTTCTCGGAGAGCGAGGTGCTTATAGCTATAGGATATATAGCGTACAATGGCTCATTTATTTCACTGAGGTTTTTCCTCAGTTAATTTATAATTCAGNAGTAATAAAGACAAAAAGCAATACTCCTGCAAAGCCCCAAATCTCTGAGAAAAAAAAAAAAAAAAAAGAGCGCTGATAAATCTGGCAGTGGCTGTCAGAAGTTGCTGTGCAGAGCTGGTCCTGGCGGCGGGCTGGGCCGGCGTTCGGAGACCTTCGCTCACGCTAGCGAGCGCCGAGATGAGTCCTGCTCTCCCTCCCTGGAGCGCTCCAGTCCTCCCTCCCTCCTGCACCCAAACTTAAACAAGCATAAGAAAACGTCGAATGCCAGAACTATAGATGAAGGCAGAAGGAAACTGTTTCATGATCCTCATAACAATGCAAATAAACCCTGCTACGGCCGAGGACACGTGTGTGTTCATTATACACAGACAAATGGGGAACTATAAAGTTCAGCCCGTTCTTCGCTTGCTCAGAACTTTTTCCCAAATACGCTCCAGCTCCGTGTTCCTCGTGCCTGGTGTGACTTGCACACCGAATTCTCCTTTCATTTGTCATTGCCTGTCGGGGAATCGATCGGGCTCCCTTCGGGATGCATTTGAGACATCGGACATCAGAGGGAACAATCATTAATTTTCAAAAATGCTAGAAATGCAGTAATAAAATAAGAAATAGGTTTAAGCAAAACTGCAGACCTGAACACACCGAAATTCGCAGCCATTAAAATTCCAATCCCTAACACAATTACTTTTTCTGCCCCCCCCCAGACAGGTTTCCCTTCTTCAGCCTAACCAAGAACTAAACCCCAAACGTAGGGCAGCGGAAACCTGAATTAGAATATTCTGGTCGAACTCATCTCTCAAAAAATATGTCAAACACGAAATCAATGTAAACACTGAATTGAAGTCGTTTATAGAAATAGCTTCACTTCCTTTTCTCTGCAGATGGAAAGAGTTGCCTCATGCCTCTCGTTCTGCCTCCCAGAAAAAAGCCAAGGTGCCCTATCTCCCAGGGCAGGGGAGAAGGGAGCGGGGAATGGGATGACTTGCGTTTGGGCTTTGGAAGTTGCTTAAATTTTCTACTTAAATTGATTAATTTTTCAAAGCGCACCATGGCAAGGCAAGTGGCTTCTTTATTGATTGATTGGCAATCCTGTGCTGCTTTCAGTTTCTGCGGTTAAACAAAAATGCAAACAAAATATTTATGAAGCAATCGTTTTAGTTTAGTGAAGATAAGCAGCGTTGTTTTTCTAGAGGTATTTAGAGAGCAGAGACTTGAGATTCAGTGTTTGTCAGAAAACAGGAGCTGCATGTAGTTCTTTCTTTGTCTCTCCTTTGATTGGCATGCATTGTGTCAATTAATTGAATATATATA
This sequence comes from Himantopus leucocephalus, assembly GCA_003993805.1. Classification (NCBI taxonomy): domain Eukaryota; kingdom Metazoa; phylum Chordata; class Aves; order Charadriiformes; family Recurvirostridae; genus Himantopus; species Himantopus leucocephalus. The sequence continues at coordinate 894,903 of RSEF01000031.1, forward strand.
TATATATTTACACACACGCTAAGTTATTGCCTCCGATAATAATGGAGATGCTTTTTCTGCCTTACCTAAAGAGCAAGTGCATACTCGAAAGTTATTCACCAGCCTTTGTAGGTCAACTTCTTCCATGGAGCTTTGTTTCAATTGTCAGTTCGTAAAGCCACGGAAGGGTATAGATCGTGTTGCGTGTTCGGAGGGCTGGGAACAAATGGCACATTTTAGCATTTGGTCCTCTAGGTAGAAAAAATTAATCAGATGTCTGACAAGATTTGTTATTCNCTGTGTTTTTTTTTTTTTTTTTTTTTTTTTTTTTCCCTGGCTTACAACAAATATTACTAACGGGTACTTTTAGGTTTTAAAATATGGACAACAGTACTCCATGCAGTAAAAGACTTGAACGATTAATGCTACCCTTATGCCTCTTTTGAGTAGTTTTAGCCATGGGGCTTGGCACTGCCACCATTGTCTTTGTGCCAAAAAATATCCGCAGCGGCTGCCGCATTCTAGTACTAGAGGGTTGTCTCGAAAATTCCGCAGTGAATGCGTCGGGTGTCTACATCGCTGTAGACGCTCTCTCTTTTTAAAAACATTTTTTTTTTAAAAAAAAAAAAAAAGGAGAGAGAATCTTTAGCTCTTGCAAACCTCGGAAAACGCACAGTACAGGCTGGGGTGTTCAAGGGACTGAAAATGATGCATAATGTACAGTAAACGTAGAAATTCAGGAGAAGCTTTTGTATTTGTGAGCACAAATAGTTGCTTAAAGAGCCTACTCTTGCATATTATCAGCACTCTTGCAAATTTTATTATCTGAAACAAATGTGCCAGTGAATTTTAAGCAGGAAATCAACATCAAGACTGTAGCTAATTTTAAATGGACAGTTTATACAAAAGATATTCCCCCCCCCGAATGAAGTGTCGTTACAAAAAGTATGATAATTTCATAATTACAGTTGATAGCGAAAATCTACGTATGTATATCTTTTTACCGGTTTCTTGACTTTTTCATGAATTTCGGTTATTTGTTCTTAACCGAGGAGGCAGATTTCTAGCTGTATGGGGGAGCAACAACAACAAATGTAATAAAGTTAAAGGCTTACACTATCAGAATGAAATGTGTTCACTCATGATCTCCAAAGCTATCTGTTTGGTGGTAAAAGTGGATGCTATAGATGAAATCTTTACAAGGAGCATAATCCTAAAAAAAAAAAAAGTCAATCTCCTGCTGGCTGCTGTGCCGCTTTGGTACCTCACAGACTTCGACAGAGTCCTGGACGAGTGCCCATTGATGTCATGGAAACACTCAAATTACTGAGAATGATTCATGTCTATGCTGTTCTCTTATCCTCCCCCACACAAATAGAAGTAGATTTTAACCCTGACAACTTGTAATTTGCAGTGGGTTTATTTTTGTATCTGGATAAATATTTTTTAACAACTGAAATTAAGATGAGGCTGCCTGTGTCTGATACCATAGAAAAGAAGATTACTGATACCCAGGCAGCAGCGAGAAGCGTGTTCAAAGTACCTTGTGTCGCTGCTTGTACTTGGTTCCCCTCGACCCTATTTTTCTGTTTGGGATTTTTTTTGCACACACCCCCCCCCCTTGTCCTCACCGCTCGTTATTTGCATCGACTTTCTGGCCCTCTTGGGGTGATGGGAAGTAGCACACGTAACTCCAGGCGTGCCAGCAAGACATTTTGTTTTCAGATCTCTGCATTGGACTCGGGGATTCGCGATTAAAATTTCATTGTCATTTCAATCTTGAATTATTTCTGCAAAGGCTTCCAGTACTCCGAACCTGAGGGGGGCTATGGGGTGGGCGATCCATCATTTTTGTATAACCGGATACAAGTGCTTTCCAAAGTTATTACGTGTGCAAATGTCCTATGAATTGCAAATAAATTTTGGAGGTTCCCATGTATAAGTAACTACTTCATGTGGAAAACAACAAAACAAAAAAGCAATCGAGAAACAAAAGCAAGCTCTAGAGTCTTAGATTATGGTGAGGAGAAAGATGATTTTTTTATTCCAAACCACTCGCAATAGTCAAACTTTGTCAATAATACCTCTAAAGGGCAAGCAAACCTAGTAGCCCTGTAGTAAAGGAAAGGCTTGTGGAGTCAGAATGTGGCCGCGCTATTTTGGGAATGATTAAAATTAACTCCATCGTCCTTTGTCTAACGATCTGCCTCACCATGGGTCCTTTATGAAATTCGGATGGCGTTGGGAAAACCGGGCACGGCAGAGCCGCGCGTCGGCCAGGCAGTAGCGGTGCCAGCGTAGGGACCCCCACCCCTGCCTGCCTCGCTCGGGCCCCTGGATATCGTCGTTATTATAGTCTGATGGTTCCAAATGCGGTTAAAGGACGTTTTTGAACGGCTTCGGTAGGCGTACTGGCACAGCGGCTTTATTTTTGGTGTAGGGCTGCCGCCGCATCTCTCGTGCGGGGGGTACGCAGCCGCCTGGACGTGCCTTGTAGGTGCAGAGGCGTCCCCGGCGCTGCCGGGAGCCGCACGCGGAGAGAAACCGAGCATCTGGTCCCTGGTAACTGGTACTGTGTGTTGTGGGTTTTATGCCCCAGCCTATAATAAAAACTTTAATTTTATGAGTGATTTTTACTGTGTTCTTGGATGTTTTGTTAGATAATACCTCCCCCCCTCCCGTGATTATCCTCACCATAAGGGTGGTCTTTTAGTGTCAATATGTTTTGTATCAGCCCTCTTGACTGCTCTTTGTCTCCGGAGCACGTGGTGCGGTGCTGCTCAGCCATGACTTAATGCTTTGCAGAAACCACCTCTTCCCTTCTTGATTTCGCCCGACTCTGGCCATTCAAACCTGAAAGAACCTTTATTTTCCTTTGTAAATATGGCGTAACCGTAACCGGTGCTGCAAGTCAGGCTGCTGGATCTGAGCGTTAAAGGCTTCCTGGGGAAAAAATAATAAAAAACAAATAAAGGGGTCCTTAGGGCTGGCAGAGAGTCTCGGCAGACACTGGGCCCCCGTTCAAGTCCCAGCGCCGCTGGGGCAGCCCCGGCGTTGGTAGCGAATGGCACGTTCCCAGTCGGTGTCTCTTTCCCAGGTGTAAATGCCGTCGTCACCTTGATCACAGGGGAATTTGCTCCTGGGAAAGGGAGCGGGGAGCCACATCCCCAGCAGCTCCGGGGCGAAGCTGGCTGTTTGGGGAGCCGGTGAGGGGCTCGCCGTGTCCCCGGCATGGCGCTGGGACAGGTAGGATGGGTGCACAGCCCCTGAGCCCGGGAGGGGAGGCACGGAGGAGGTCCGCTCACACCTTCAGCCAGCCAGTGGGAGCCCATTAAATCCCAGTTCCAGGAAGCGCGTGGAGCAGTGCAGCCAAGATTAGGAAGTTTATTTCACATCACCATCCTCAGCATGGAAAAGTGTTAATGCCTTTCTATTGCCTACGTGCCTTACGCCGTCAGGAGTGCCTATTTTACATATGTAAACAGCATTAGGGAAATATGGTGACCATCATATAAAGCTCTTGGAGAAGCTATATATATATATTTGTTTATATCTGTTATACATCTAATTTTTATTTTTTTTTTTGTTAACAGGTAAAACAGAAAGGGGTTCATACTCATCGTATGGAAGAGATTCGAATTTACAGGGTTGCCACCAGGTAAGTGAAAGTCTGCTCAGCAGAGGGGTTGCGATAAATACTCTGATAAATGAGGTTTGCTTCTTAAAGTTGTACGTCATAGGGAGAGGCTCCATCACACACGGCCACGGCTGCAGATGCGCATTTCTCAGAAACAGGCTCAATTTGCAAACGCAGGTTTTAGAGCTCCTGCCTGAGCTTCTCTAGCCAGGATACAGTTACTGGAGACT